>OLKM01000789.1:37500-89050 GCA_900291075.1 Melanogrammus aeglefinus
CCCCCATCCAATGCACTTGAGTAGCTCACTAGCTTTATCGATGGGTCTGCATAGCCTTCTAGAAAGCTACGGCCTTGTGTAATCAGCGCACTGACCGGGGCACCCAGGTAGGTAGGTGGACAGGCAGGCTGAATTAATTGATTGTACAGGCCTATTAAAGGCCTGATGTCATTTCGTTAGAAATTTGACAATGCTTAGAAAAGGATTGGCCTTCCCTAGCTTTAAGATAAATGTGGTGGATTTACTCATTACTTTCAAATGACGTTCAAATAAGTTGCCCAGTTTGATCAATCATTCCAATAAAATTGTAAGCAATCATTAATGAGCTTTTCCTTGTGTTATCTTTCAAGTAGAAACAGTGCTTCAATAACTGTCTGTTTATAGGCTTTTCAATCCATGCCTACAACTACTTGATTAGTTATCAAGGGGTGAGATAGCTTAGCCCAAAACCTGCGTGTTTACTTCGTAGTGGCTGGGCTACTCTTATTTGTCTACCATAAGCTTTCTTGACCAAAATAAGTACATCTGTTGACAACCACTTATTTTCAGTAGGTTCAATCTCCATATGCTGAAGGAAATTGTCCTGCTCCCTCACCATTAAACAGCCCACACATTGCATCCAATGTATATTGTACCCTTTAAAAATTGCTGCATGACACCCAATGAAAAACAGCAGCTTTTAGCACTTATTTCAGGGTCTCAACGCATGTTTACATTCATATCAATACCCTTCAATGCAAATTGACACATTGCTCTTTACTATTAGGGCTTTAAGAAAGATTAATCAGCTTATAATGCTCGTTGTCCCCATTGAATATATGCAAACAAAATTGCTTAGTCTACGTTTTAGAGCAATCTACCATCATTTGCCCAATCATAATTGAATGAGTCATTTGAGTGTACGTCAATCAAGTACAGTAACCAAACCCTTCTGCCTGCGCACCGTTTAATCAACACAACACTTCAATTCATGGAGACTCATTTTATTGAAACACCTTGTAGTACAAAACAAAAAACAGTTACATGAAACGGTGCCATATTAATGTAGCACAAAACCTAAAAAAAGGGGGACCTCAGGAGATAAAAGGAAGGAAGAAGTCATCACCACCCGTCCCTGATGTCGTGTGGCGCGGTGGTGACACTTTGTTGCGAGGGTGCCCCCAGGTGTCGGAGCGGGGCTTTTTTACAGAGTTCCATGCTTTCAGAGGTAATTGGCTTGTTAGCTAAGTGGAGCTAGAGAAATGAGGGGAGCCACCACAGCAGCACATAGGAGGGTTAGGGGGGGAGGGAGGAAGAGAGGGGGGAGGGGGGCAAAGGGGGTGTGGCTGTCAGGATTAGGGATGGGAAGGATAGGGGCAGTGCGTCTAAACAGCTCTTTTAGAAGCCGTGGACTTTGAGCTGCTCCTCTTTAGCCAGATCAACCTGTGAACCAAAGATAAAAAAACAGACGTCACATCAGTACAAGGTAACCTTTGGTCCCCAGTCTGTACATTCTGTTGACTTATTGTTGTGGGAATATCGTGGCAGTTTCCACAATGCCAGAGGCTTAATGACTCACGTCGATCAGGAACTGGCGAATATTCTTGCGCTGGTCTCCCTGCAGCTGGATTACTTCACCATGCTCTGAATGCTCAACCACTGTGCCGTTACAGGCAAACTTCTGTTGAACGGGGCAGAAAAGAAAGCACAACAGTCAACAGCTGAACTTGAAAAAGGTGCCCAACAATATAGATGGATCAACAAAGTCGCATACAACTGATAGAATGAGTTCCCCATCATACAACTGGACAATCCCATATATGATGTCACTGTAGGGAAGGGATTGTGGCTAAACATCGCACCCTGGTGGTCATTTAAAAGTAATGTAGTTCGTTATTCTATCCCTACAGCCACATGCCTCCCCACATCAGTGTCAAGCCAAGCACATTATGTCATGATCACAACGGGGTCCCTTTAGTACCTTCTTGAAAGCCTTGACTAGCTTTTTCTTATCATAGTTGGTGGAAATGCCCTGGACAGTAGTGAGCGTCTTCCTGCCGTTCCTCTGCTGGACTCTTATGTGGATGTAGTCCTCTCCCCCCGCTGGGAGTCGATCATCACCCTTAGTTGCATCAGCAAAGGGGTCTAGGAGGAAAAAGAGGATTTTCAGAGATTACAATTAGGAACAGTGATCCAACATTGTTAACTTCTCCCCGAATTTTAAACGAATATCAAAAGGCTTTAAAATATAAATCGACGTCAAGTTAAAAGTAAAATGGCTGTCCGCAGTCAAAGTGCATAGTTACGTTGCCAAAAAGATGAGCAGCGCTGAACAAACCATGCCCTCACAAGGTGACAACTGCTTACTCATGAGGCCTAGCTAGTCTGCACGCAGAACATAATAGTCCTCGGACTGGACCGGCTTAAAGACTGAATGCGGCAAACCGGCCTTGTTGGGGTACAATTAGCGACGGTATTAGATGGAGAGGAGCATGTCTGCTTGGGCATGACAGGATTTCGATAAAAAACGATTACCATCCAGTCACCAATTTGTCATTTAGTCGTTGTTTGGAAAGCCTACGGTGCTACAGACCGACTTCAACCCAATCATCTCGTAGTTCATGAGTTGTCTGGTGGCTGTCAACACATTCCAAGGTGGTCCTATTTTCAAAAGACAAGACTACGCAGATCTGAAGGACGCCAGAAGAATATAGCTGCCGTTATCCAGAAACGTTAATATTATCATAAACGCAAACACGGTTTGGACCAAAGTAAATACTGGGTGTTCAGTTGATAACCCCCCACCCCACCCATTTGCTCGTCGTCAGTATTGGATGTCTATTTCCAGAGCCTGCCGAAGTGTCTGGAGGCCCTATTCAACTACAGGCCTTATGGCCACCGACCGGCCTCAAACAGAGCCCCCCCCACCCCGACACCACAATACGAAAATGTCACCCGATATCATAATATGAATCAAGTTTCCTACAGCACCAACAACGTATGTAAAGGATGGCAGATCCAATTCGTTGTTCAACAACTCGATTTTCAAATATTCGACGCGACGCCCATCCCCCCACCCTGGTGGTCAGAACGACGGCGCGTACGGCTTACCAAAGGTTTGGAGGTTCTGGATAGCGGACATACGATAAGATTTCCCTTCCTTAAGGATAATAACTTGGTTAGCGAGCTGTTCGTCGACTAGCGTTTTTCTCTGTTGTATTCTGGAGTCTTGTCTTTACAGAAGGACGACCTCAATTCACTCTGCTTGAAGGCTGGCACAAAATGGAGATTGTTGAGCTTGCAAAAGTGGAAAACAAGCTTATAAGCTCCTCCCCCGAAACCGGCGTCCTGACGCGATTGACGTACGTGTACGTCAAGACGCTGGGATGGCAACGCAACGGGAAGCATTACGTCATTATCGCCCAACCTTGTTGTGTTCATTAGGAATTGCCTAATCATGATACGGTAAATGATATAATCAACAACAAAAACTCCCCTCAGTCAATTTAATGATACCATATATGGGTTTACACAGATATATATCTTCGATTTCCTCTCACAGCTGCCTGGATCTCATTGTGTACAAATTAAGTATTCCATAATTATAGAGCCTTTATTAATATGGAAATCAATTAATCTAATATGATTTTTGATCAGTATGCCTATAGGGGGTGCTCCTATCGATCGCTTAGAGGATTCTAAATTTTAAATAGTCCATGTGTTCCCGAATCAACCCTGTGCTAACCCTGGACTAGACCGTGTTAGCACATGTTTTGATACCAATTCCAAATGTGACGTGTAAAATCAAATGCTTACAATATGCGTTATTGTAAGGATAATTGAGGCAGGTCAAATTAATATTAACCAACGTCAAAGGGATAAAATGATGAATCCAGTTGTTTGAGTAAGGGTGAAACTGGGATGTCACAAATAAACTGAACTCTCATTCAGCTTTCACTCAGAGAGACAAAGGGAGGGAGAGAGAGAGAGAGAGAGAGAGAGAGAGAGAGAGAGAGAGAGAGAGAGAGAGAGAGAGAGAGAGAGAGAGAGAGAGAGAGAGAGAGAGAGAGAGAGAGAGAGAGAGAGAGAGAGAGAGAGAGAGAGAGAGAGATTGCATAATAATGTTACATTGAGTAAGATTATAGGACTTTGAAACTGCGTTAAAAGTGTTTTGTTACCCTCAATAAAAATAAAATAAAATGAAAATACATGAAAATGTATGACTACCTTGACATTCGTAACTAAATCTAACACTGAACATCAGTCCATTTCTTTCACTGAGCACAAAGCTCCTCTGTAGCCTCATATGTTCTGGACTGTTTCTAGATCAATCATTGACTTGTAGCCTAGTACAAGTCAATGCTCCAACTTGTCTTTACCACCCTAACAAACAGAACATTAACATTAGAACCAAAGACAATTTCATTTTCCTTTTCCTGCTGACTTAAAGGGGCAATTGTTATCTGTCATAGAATGTTACTGAGAAAGATACACTTTTTCTAATTATATATGGACACCTGAAAATTAGAGTTTGTTCAGATAAACATGTTCCAGAGGACCTTAAAACATGGAATACAGGAGTGGTTGACACATTCTAAAAAACAATGGAAGTTTCCTTCTGAGCACATCTTTTGATACTCGTGGTTTATTCAAACACTTTCCACACTGGCTTTAAACATCCTGATCCAAAATAAAATACGCTCTCCATGGTGCTCTACCATTCAGTTCGTTCTTGCTGGTAAAGAGTTTTGACAAGAGACCTACAAAGCAGCACTCAGAAATCTTTTGTTGAAACTTGAAACCCTGTGCAGTCTTCGAAATGTGGAATAATCTATAAAGATCCATTTATTTTTTCTTCGGTTGACAAGTCCATTGTGAAAAGCTCTTATTAAAGATAGGTATTTTTTCTGTTAACTGTATTTTCCATGATGAAGGAGTTGGTACATGAGCCAATTGATTTTACTCCTTTATGTGACGCCAGGAGTGCAGCAGAGGCGATTGCTCTAAGACTACAGGGGAAGCTCAGCCTCCCCTAAAATATCACTGGCAATTTCGTCAAATACTACTGAATTTACATTACTATTCCAACTAACATGATCGACTTCATGGCTAGTTCTTTAATAACACAATCGTTAATAAGTTTTAGCCGTTCGTCTATCGTGATTTTTTTCTCATATTGCTGTGAGGCGGTACGTCCGTTTAAAAACCCATTGAGGCTCGGCTTCAATGGACTTTCAATGGGGCTTCAGAGTGGGCTGATCTTAGGGCAACAAAGCTAGACATTTATTGGACAAACGCTCCAAAATCGTCACTTCCAGGGAAGCCGGGCGTCTTAAATCCGTTTCACACCGGTGCGATACGAAATTGCGGCACGGATTTGCGGAATATCCTTGCGGCAATTTTCCGCATGTGAAGCATGCACACTGAGTCCGGTGCGAAATGTTCGCATTCTTGCGTTCTAATTTCGCAAACGAAAAAAAAAAACGCGGTTCACTTGAGGCCATGCGGGTCCGGGATACCCTCCGCCAGTTCTTTGCATCGCCTGCTGGCAGCGTCCCCTGGCAATACCCCCGTGTCCGTCGCGGTGTCTTCAGTTAGAGGGGCACTAAGATGTTGTGACATTTAACTGACCCTCTGTGTATTTATTGATTCGTGTTCTCTACCCATTCATCAACCAATCATTTATTTGTTTGTTTATTCCATGTGTTTACATCCCAATCATTATTTACTATGGATGAGCAGTTTTCAGATTGTAATGTTGAATAATAAACTACTGTGGTTGCAAAACCTAACCTTTCAAAGCATACCGTCATGTTGAGCAAGCACAGAGTACAGCTATAGAAGCTATAGATAAATGTCCTCATAACGTTTAGTAGGTTTGAGTATATAAAATAGGACAATAAAGTAGATCTTCATGTTTCAGCAAGCTTCTGCGCAATCGAGAGCCATATATTGTCCTTCACTTCCGAATTAAGATAGTCATCCACACTTTTGTCGTATAAAATAGGGTGCTGGGACGCCAAAATGAATAGTCTTTCGCTCATTTTGTGATGGGGCGGGAAGTGACATCATACAAAGCAAACGATTTCATTGGTCAAGCGTGTAGTTTCGCAGACGGAATTCCGCAGACGACAAAGTGGTTACGGATTTTTTTTTGCCGGACGAAAGTTCCGCCCTGGTGTGCAAGCTCACATTATAACCCATGAAATCATTTTCTATAAATTTCCGTGCGAATAATCTGCACGGAAATTCGCACTTGGTGTGAAACGGCTTTTAGGGAGTGAATGGGCAGTGGGATGTACCAGGACGCCGAGCCTCTCTATGATGATTGGATGAACTGTTAACGTGGCTGGAACTCGTTGTGATTGACAGCGCTTTGAGACTATGCTTCTGCATCGAAGGATTTTAGGTTAGTCCCATGCGGATATTTGGCGAGTGAAATTAATACCATAGGGTTAATACTAAGCTACTGCTCATTATCTGTTGCGATATAGTGCACTATTTTCATCTGTCAAAATAAAATCGTGAATATATCGCGTTCTTGGCTTTGCTACTTGTTTTCATTTCAGTTTTAAAAAGTTTGTGTTCTTTATTTGCACTTGTAGGGGGTAAACTAGCCAGCCAGCTAGCTAGCTGTGCATGATGGCAGACAGTGCTGTTGACTTGATTTTGGCAAGGCCATTTGATGTTCTTCCTTATGAAGAGAAGCTCAGAATTAAACAGCAAGGCAGACAAAGCCTAAGATTGATTTAGTTAAAAGCTCTCAGGGATGTGTTGTTTGGTCAAAAATGGGCTTTGAGGATCTAGCTTACTTTGATAGGGCATACAAAAGACATGAGAAAAGCAATGAACATGTGAATTCATGTGCAAGGTTAAGTTGTCTTGGCAGGGTCAGAGTAGAACATGCAATTAATGATGGTGTTCGCATTCAGGTGTCAAAGCACAATGAAATGGTGAAACAAAACAGGGCCTTCCTGAACCGCCTGATTGATGTCACTTCACTGCTTGGTCGTCAAGAGCTGGCATTCAGAGGGCACGATGAGAGTAGTGAATCTGCTAACAAGGGGCATTACAGAGAATTCACTGAAACATAAACCAAATATGATTCCGTCTTGGCCACACGCTTCCAGTCATCTTCTGTGTTTTCTGGCATGTCCCATTCCATTCAGAATGATTTAATTAGTAAAAAATTAATTAGTAACCCTGTTAAATGTAATGATGTACTAATTGGCCAATTTTACAAAACTGGGCTTCCCTTATTTGAAAGACCAGCAGCCGCCACTGGAGTGCAGCCTTGTCTGGAAGAGTCCCAGTCACTTTGGCCACTGGCCAAAGTGTGGTCATACCCTGCAGAGGGTCTATACCACAGAGGGTCCTGACCTATTACCTGCATCCAACTGGTTCAATTAAGGCCAGTACAGAGTGTCCAAACAGTGGATCCTTACTGTTGATACTCCTGTACATAGTCCACCACAAAAAGACAGTAATCCAGTAGTGTTTGATTTGTTACTGTCCAATCCAACAAAACAATTCAGTATCAGACAGGCTACTGCTCTCCACACCAGAACTTTGGGTCTAAGAAGTCTCTGATGTATTGTAGACGGAAGGTTGCCCCCAAAACGTATAATTCTTCCTCAACCCTAATAGGTATGTTTTTCAAGACATACAAACTACGTTGCTTTGACAGCAACATTCATAGTACTAGCAAGTGCAAGGGCTTTCATCAGTCAGCTTTAGGCTCAATCAGCATTGTTTTACCCCATTCATCTATAGATAGTGATTTAAAGCTAGAATTTGTAAGACATTTTTTATGCTGTTTCATAAAACTGCCATAATATTTCATCAGATCATGAGGAAACAGGCTAAGTCAAAATACTGGCTTCTCCGACAACAATGCGACAGCCAATATGTTCTCCTTTGAAAATTCCCTTCCGGGCGGAAGGATTGTTTTTGTTTTGGCCTGTGTGTGAGGACTCACTATTCTGCGAGCACCCCGGGTTGACAGATATGAAACTAATTGGAAAACCAACACAGTGGCTGCAGCCATGGAAGCAAGCCAACAAATTGGATCAATTGAGATTGCGCTACATTCTACCCGACCTAAAAATCCTCTACCTCTTTCGAAAAAGCTTCTAAATCATTTTGGCAACCAGCATGAGCTTCGAGTCTGGGGAGAAAGGGGCAGGTGGAAAGAACTCTCCAATATGGTGATGAGTAGAGCAGTACCCATTTCGAACACTCAGTGTCATGTTACATAATCGAACAATATCATTAAATATTTTTCACTAGTACAATAGGTGTGTATAATCATCTGCACAGGCCAACGGCTTAATTTCGGCATAACAGCCTGGAAGGCCGGATATGTTTCTTCCCTCTCTGTAAAAATGGCTCTATGGCAAGTAGGTCTAGTACACTGGAGTCACAGAAACCCTGCCTTAATCCCCTCCTGATCGTAGTAGTGCACTCAGACTGCCATCTATCCTGAGAGTTCTCTTTCTCTCTCTCTCTCTCTCTCTCTCTCTCTCTCTCTCTCTCTCTCTCTCTCTCTCTCTCTCTCTCTCTCTCTCTCTCTCTCTCTCTCTCCTCTCTCTCTCTCTCTCTCTCTCTCTCTCTCTCTCTCTTCTCTCTCTCTCTCTCTCATTCTCTCTCACTCTCTCTTTCACACACAGACACAGACATACAGACGCACAGACTGACGCTAGCACAGCATCTATTCTACCTGTCAAGATGCTGGCTTGGAGACAGAAGCATATTAAATAAGTATCTCTTCCCTGCAAGTCATCTAAAATTTCCTCAAATTCGGGCTCGCACAGATACACTTCAAGGGCTACATTTCTGAACAGGATAGGCATCAGTCTTGCCTAAACCTGCAGTGAATACCACCACATATCTGTTAAGACAGGAAAATAGTATGTTGAGGCTGTACACATCAAAAAGGTAACGCCCCTAAATTCAACTCAATGGCTGTACTGTATAGCCAACCCAATCCAGATCTCTGCTTCGCCGTGGGGGCTGACAGACCGTCATGAATGATGCGATGATGATGGTAAGCTCTGTGATCTACCAGGCACAAAAGGTCGCTGTACAACAGCTCAGCTCCAACAAAAGCTCAGCTCCAACAACATCCTAAAAAACGTCGTAGAAACCGGTGTGACAACAAGACAATGTGATAATTGAAAACCCTTTCAGCAAAAGAAAGAGAGAAAAGTATGGTCCTCTGGCATCTGTTGCGGGCAGGGAGCGGAATGCATACCACGCGGGACCGGACTCTCGGCCATGGCAGGGTGGGGGGCCAGGCCGTGCCGGGTAGCTATAATGGGTCCCTGGGAGCCTACGCGCCCGTGCACTATGCTGGGGACGCTGCACATGGCTCCGTGAAGACTTTCTCCATGGGGGCCAACAACAAGATGACCATGCAGGACCTCAACTGGAGATTGGCTTCCTACATAGATGAGGTAGACTCCGACTCTGCTTTAAATGTGACGTAAATAAAGAGTTTTAGATGGTCAAAAAGAATTCTCTCTCTCTCCCTCTCTTTCTTTCTCTCTCTCTACATCAATATTTCAAACGTTTACATTTGAGGTTTTTTTGTATGCAGTTATTAATTTATTTAAAATCTGTTCAATATCATTTCTAATGAGTAGTACATGCAGTTATTCTTGATTGAATTACAGGGATTAAAATGTATACATATTAGATTCTTCAACTATACCCGAAAAAACATTGTTTTGACATCATCTGACAATCTTCATTCAGCAACGATCATTTGTTTAAACTGGAACATTTTAGAAAATTGTAAATTGAAAAGATATCTTGAGAAATTGCTATTTGAGAACAATCCTAAATGGTCATCGGCATCTCGATAAAAGCGTGTATATAGTTATTGGTATCATGGACCAGGGCTCCATTTTCTTGTTTAGTTATGAGAAAAGCATACCTTCAATTTATTTTAATGATAAACAAATTGTTGGATCCTTTAATAAATGGATTATTCTAACAAAATCAAATAACATATTGATGCTGTATGTTTGGAATAATGAATGTAATTATTATAGACGCACCAAAACATTATTATTTGATTATTATTAGAGAAAAACAGACAATATTTTAGAGTTGGGTCACTATTATTAAAATAATTTTGCACAGGACCCAGAGAAAACATACTATATAATAGACATACTATATATCTAGAATAGTATAATAGATGAATAGACATTGGAATGCTATTAACTGATTTTCTGTGTACACTGAATGGCGGTTCAAGGTCCAGGCTTTGGAGGCGGCCAATGAGACACTGGAGATGCAGATCAGTGAGCTGTTGGACAGGAAGAGCCCAAGGGAACTCATCAACCTCGACCGATACCTTGAAACTGTGAACTTGCTACACTCCCAGGTATGCGCTGCAAAGATAATTACTGTGCCCTTTAACACTTAATGGGTTCATCCTCAGTAATATCCGTTTGGCGCACCCACATAAACACTGCAAGCCATACATTCAAAGAACACACAGTGACATTTAACAGAGTAGACAACATAAAGGTCAGCGAGACTGGTTCTGACTAGCTGGGAAGATTAGTGCTTACTTTGGTTTTAAAGGTCATACAGGCAGTGACAAGTCGATCTGAAAGGTTCTTACCGTGCCCAGATGAAAATGACATTTGATTGGAGATCATCTAATCTGTCACCATGATGATGACTCGAAAGTAAAGAACACATAAAACACAATGATCGAAACTCTTCAAAACTTTTTTTTCTTTCTTTTATACTTTCTTTCTTGTGATGATTCTAACTTGATTCTAACTTGATCATCTTACTCCTGCTCTCTTTCTCTCTGTGCCGCTACCTCTCTCTTCTTCTCTCTCTCTCTCTCTCTCTCTCTCCTCAGATCACAGAGGCTCAGACCGCAGAAGCCCAGACCAAGCTACAGTTGGTCAGCCTAGTGCTGGTAGCCAGTGACCACCGTGCCAGGTTAACACGCACACACATACAAACACACACACACACACACACACACTGGTGCGCATGCACACAAACACACACAAGAATACACCCTATCCAGCATTCATCCACACGCACACCTAAATGCTTTACTGTGCATGCTGTGTTGTGCAGGTTGGATGCGGAGCAGGGCATGTGTATGCATCTGCAGGCTAACCTGAGAGATCTGAGGCTGACAGGGGAGCAAATGCAGGCCAACACGCTGCCTTGCCTGTCCTGTCTCGCCAGCTCGCTCACACAGGAACTCACCGAGCTGCAGGCGCAACACCACCAGGTCTGTGATCCTTTACACATTGCACCATCGCCAAGATAATATTTGGCATTGGACCACACTTAGTTGGCTGAATGTTTTACCTTGCATGTATTTCAAAATCAAATGAGTCAACAAGAACAAACACCCTTGAGTCAGTAAAATATTTAAGTCATTATCTATCTATCTATCTATCTATCTATCTATCTATCTATCTATCTATCTATCTATCTATCTATCTATCTATCTATCTATCTATCTATCTATCTATCTATCTATCTATCTATCTATCTATCTATCTATCTATCTATCTATCTATCTATCTATCTATCTATCTATCTATCTATCTATCTATATCTATAACTATATATATCTAACTATAACTATATATATATAACTATGACTCTCTCTCTCTCTCTCTCTCTCTCTCTCTCTCTCTCTCTCTCTCTCTCTCTCTCTCTCTCTCTCTCTCTCTCTCTCTCTCTCTCTCTCTCTCTCTCTCTCTCTCTCTCTCTCTCTCTCTCTCTCTCTCTCTCTCTCTCTATATATAATATATATATATATATGCTAAATAAAATGGCGTGAGGTGATTTCATAAACCTTTTAACTTTCTCTCTGACTGTTGATCCATTCTTTCGCCTGCCAATCACTTGGCCCTCCAGGATGTACAAGATCTCCGTGCCAAGGCATCAGGGGAAATTTCAATGCAGCTATCGTGTGCTGAATCAACCAAACTCAGTGAGCAGCTAGAGATGTTCAGGGATGAGTCCCTGAATACGATGATCGACAAGAACCAGGCACAAAACAATTACTGGTTCAACGCTCAAGTTAGTACAATTACAACTTTGTGTCAACTTTTTCTATACTAACGTACTATGCAATCTGTTGAGTTAGCTTAATGCACGTAAGTACAATTTATCACGACTATGTCCTATGATACAAACCACACAATTATAAACTTCTTCTAACATGACACAAACATACACATCACATACATATAAAGCATGACAGACTGATGACAAACGGACATGACAAACGTGGAGGAGCATGCTCAGTCATGAAAACTATAGATAAATAATGCTTCCATGTTTATGTGGTTCTATACAGGCCTCCATGCTGACTCGTAACGAAGAAAAGGCTCCTTCTACATCCAGTTCAGAGGTCTCCCAGACAGAAATGAACAATCTGAAGATGAACAAGCTCATGTTAGAGAAAGAGCTGACCAAACTACAGACACAAGTAATATGAACAGAGTTCTATGCTATTCATTTGAAACAAAAACTACAAATACTTTGAATGTGCTTATATTTGTCATATGTGATTATCAGTGACGAAAGATTTACAATTCCAGCAAATGCATATTCGTCTGTCTGTCTAGAAAATATTGTTGGAAGGGAGTGACCTAAGCATAATGGATGGCTACAGTATGCAGCTTGCCCAACTACAGCAGAGGGCAGACGGCCTAGTGCTGCAGCTCAGCTCCGTTCGACAGGCGACAAGCGAACAGGCTGAGGAATACCAGGCTCTGCTCCACATAAAGAGCGGCCTGGAAAGAGAGATAGAAGACTACACAACGCTGCTCAACATGAACAATGACAGGTATCGTGTTTCAACAGGCCAGAACCACAGGAGCACTTACCCTGTTAAAGTTGTTTGTTGATTTATTGAGACTGTTTTGCTGAAAGTCGTTTATATATCGTTTATATAACTAATTGCACATCGCTGAATAAGATAATGTGATGCTTAAAGTGACCCTTGAATATGTCAAACCACTTTAGCTCTAAGCAGACCTTCTCAACAAGGTAGTAGCCTAACTTAAGTTTATGATTATGATCTCACGGTAGCTTTATTTTCCTCAACAGGACTCTGAGTTCAAGCTTTCAGACTATGACTAGTGCCGTTCCCCTTAACGTACAAACTAGTGGCACAGCCTTCCAAAGTACAGCCATAATGGAGCACGATGGAAGAATTGGAGCTCAGACCAGGACACTCTTGAATAGGTCAGAGTTAAAAGCCCAAGAGTCACGTGCTCACATGCCAACTACAATCCACCTAGGCCCCGTGGACCCAACATCAAATCTTCAAATTTCAGGAAGCCCTTCTACACAAACATCTATCTGTCCAAACCTGGTGAAGTTGGCCGAAGATGCCCCAAGAAAATATTCCACATCTGTGACATCCATCGGTACCAGTGGTTTGCTTGACCGGTCATTGACATCTTCTGAAAACAAAATCCAGAGCATCACCAAAGAAATCCTAGGCACTTGCACTGGGAGACAAGAAGGTGAATCCAAGAAAGCTAGTTTAGAGGTGAAAGAACAGAGCATATTATTGGAAAGTCAAGTCCAAAGTCTACAAACTCCTACTGAAAACACTGTCATCGTTGAACCAAGAGGCGTCCAGGAATTCACTGGGACTACTCTTGACCGAAAAATGACCAAACAAGTGACCAATACCGTAACAGAGATTGTCATCAAAAACAAAAATATACAGCACACAATCACTAAGGTGCCAAAACCAGAATCTCATATCAACTCAGATTGCCTCACCCCAACAATCCCAGTCATAGAGAGACTACTAGAGAAAGAACATGACATTTCACCCGATCTAAGCATTACCAGTTGTGACATGCAGATAAGTGAAAGAAGCAGCAGCCAGTCCAACGTTTGCCAGATTGATTCCGTAGTGCTCCAGGCTGCAATTACAACAGGGACAGCAAATACAGATATTGTAGGGGAGCCAACAGCGGTGGATATAAACATAGCTGAAGCTAAAAGAGTTACATCAATAGAGAGACCCACTGAGGAAGAGATCCATGTTGGCACCATACAGGGGAACACACTAGATATCAGTCGGAAAAGTAAATCAGTGGAAATCACGGCAGTTGGCAATCATTTAGAGAAGACTATCCAAGAGAACACAGGTGGTGATGCATTGGGACAAGCACAGGTTCGTTTCGATGAAGCTCTTGTTAGCAAAGAAATCACCAAAGAAATCCTAGGCACTTGCACTGGGAGCCAAAAAAGTGAATCCAAGATAGCGAGTTTAGAGGTGAAAGAACAGAGCATATTATTGGAAAGTCAAGTCCAAAGTCTGCAAACTCCTACTGAAAACACTGTCATCGTTGAACCAAGAGGGGTCCAGGAATTCACTGGGACTACTCTTGACCGAAAAATGACCAAACAAGTGACCAATACCCTAACAGAGATTGTCATCAAAACCAAAAATATACAGCCCACTATCACTATGGTGCCAAAACCAGAATCTCATATCAACTCAGATTGCCTCACCCCAACAATCCCAGTCATAGAGAGACTACTAGAGAAAGAACATGACATTGCACCCGATCTAAGCATTACCAGTTGTGACATGCAGATAAGTGAAAGAAGCAGCAGCCAGTCCAACGTTTGCCAGATTGATTCCGTAGTGCTCCAGGCTGCAATTACAACAGGGACAGCAAATACAGATATTGTAGGGGAGCCAACAGTGGTGGATATAAACATATCTGAAGCTAAAAGAGTTACATCAATAGAGAGACCCACTGAAGAAGAGATCCATGTTGGCACCATACAGGGGAACACACTAGATATCAGTCAGAAAAGTAAATCAGTGGAAATCACGGCAGTTGGCAATCATTCAGAGAAGACTATCCAAGAGAACACAGGTGATGATGCATTGGGACAAGCACAGGCTAGTTTGGATGAAGCTCTTGTTAGCAAAGAAGTGGATGTCAGGGTTCGGCTGGAGAGTAATACATATTCCACTGAGGATACATCAGATCAGATCCCAGGTACTGTTGTTAAACTCCAGGCTTCAATAGTTACCAAAGTAGAGGATGATAGGTCTCATGTCGGTGGCAATGCAGAAGGCGTACATCTGCACAGCAGTGTAGAAAATAAGACTGACGACAGTTTTGTGCCCTTTTTAGCCAGTGCTGTGAGGATCAAGGAGGAGGCTGAGGATGTCGAACAGAGTGCAATAACAAGCCATGGTTCCTTTGATGATATTGATTCCATCAATCACACGCATTTATCTGGGAACAACCCAATACCAGCAATCATTGATGAATGCCCCATAATTGAGAACAGAGAGGGAGATGTCGAGTTGGACAATGCAGTGCCCAAGGTCCAGATCATTGAATTCGTTGAAAAAACTCATCATGTCAAAGAGATTGAAAAGGGTCTTTCTACACACTGTGCTCTCGTGGAGTTGAAAATGGATGAACCAGAACAGGAAGAGGGGAAGGAGATAGAGAAAGTGGACACGACACTGCATGCAATAGACAATAGCCTTCTTTCAGACCTTCCAAAAACTATACAACAAGGCGATCAGGTTCATACAATTGGCAATGTGGATTGTCCTAACCTAGACAGTGAGGCTGCTGTGGTTGTAGAAGTCAACCCAACACACCAAAAAATGGGAGCGCTTCTAATAGAAACAGACACTGGCATGTCTTCAGTGGTTGGCTGTGAAGAGGGGACCAAAGTTAATTTGAGCCAAACATACCCAGACCTAAGCTTGAGTCCTGAAGATACAGAGTTGTGTTTGAGTTTAAACAAAACTGTAGTGTGTTCTAGCACAACAACCCCAGGGGTATCTGAAGGGAAATTCGTGACTGCAAGGGATTCTGATTCCCTTTTGAGTCTGATTGATCCACACACTAGTTTAAGCCAGAAGGAACCAGGCCCTGTCGAAAGTAATGATGCTGAGGTCATTGACCAGAATGAATTGGACACTTGTTTCAGTCCGGTTGATTGTGACGTCATGACTCAAAATGAGTTTGAGACTTGTTTCAGTCCTATTGATACTGGCGACATGACTCAAAATGAATTGGAAATGTGCCTCAGTCCTGTTAATCAAGATATTCTCAATGAAAAGGAACTAGAAGCTTGCATGAGTCCTGTTGATAATAGTGACATTATGAGCCCAAATCAATTTGAAACTTGTTTCAGCCCTGTTAATAATAACGACATTCTGAGCCAAAATGAGTTGGAAGGTTGTTTCAGCCCCGATGATGACATCCTCAGCCCTAATAGGTCGGAAGCTGGTTTGAGCCCCGATGCCAACGAGACTGGTTACATTAATCGTGAAGAATGCTTCAGTCCATCAGATGATGTGGGCATGAGTCCAACAGAGGAAAGAATTTCCAATCCGGTTAAGAAATATTTTCTAACCACAAAAGAAGATAATCAATCTTTGCCAGTTTCTGGAAAGCTGAGTTTGAAGGAAAAGGACAAGGCCTCCGCTGCTAGTGAGCCCCCGGAAAAAGGGAACAGTTTTAGAAAAGTGCTAAGCTCTGGATTTAAGTTTCTTTCTAAAATGGATGCAGGAAGCAGGGAAGAGGCAAATAATCGTGAAAGAAGCTACAGAAATAGAAGCATCGGAGGGATTGGACAAAATGCTTTAAGTCCAGTTGGTAGTCCACATAATAGGGCCAGGAAACTCAGCCTTGGAGACAAAGAAGACACCCCATTTCACAGCATCACTCGTACTTCATGGAGCTCCAGTTCAAATAAGAGTTTGGATGGGCAGAACGATTCAACCAGTATGGCCTCTGGTAGCAGTTTAACAAACGAAAGATCTCATTGCTTCAGAAGCGTCTCAACCAGAGGAGCTAGTTTTAGTTCTTCGAGTAGCAATACAGAGGCTGCTGTCAAAAACAACAGGGCGACCAGTCCTGGAGGACGAATCTTTAGCGGGGGGAGCGGTGAGTGGAAGCTGTATGGTGGAAGCCTGGGCCGCACGAGCAATACCGGCAGCGCATCCGGCGGCAGCGTAGGTAGCGGCGGGAGACTAGCTAGGTCAGGGAGCACGGATGGAATTAGCAAGGCGACAAGTAGCAAAGTCATCAGTAGTCCAAGGAGATATGGCAGCGTGGGCAGCGGTGAGTCGAAGCCTGTGTACAGCAGCGCTAGCGGGCGCATCAGCGGCGTGGTGCGGCAGAGCAGTGTGCCCAGGGGCACCAGGGCTCCAAGCCCCAGCGCCGCACGGAAGCTGGGCTCCTCGACCGGAAGCAGCGGAGGGAGACTCAGCTCAGCGTTTGGCGGGAGCAGGATGAGCAGCGGGAGCGCAGGGAAGCACAGTCAATCGGGCAGCAACGATAGACTCAGCGGTGGGCAGGTCCTGAGAGTCACCAGCACGGCGGGCCAGGTGAGGACCAATAGCACGGGAGGAAGGGTGATCAGCAGCAGCGACCGGCCAGGCTCCAGCGTGGGTAGCGGTATTGGCGCCAACAAGGAGCGCATCAGCGTGTGCAAGAGGGCCGCACTGTCCATCTCAGCGGCCGGGAGGGAGAGGAGCCAAGAGAGACACAGGTCCACCCAGCGAATGGCTTCAGGTAAGGGTTGCACCACATGGAAATGCATATTATTCACCCCCACCCCAAGTCAACGATTATCCGAAAACCATGCACCTATGTGCAAGCATAGATATAGATGCATTTAAGACACCCTCACAAAATGATTGTTTAACTCAATTCTTTCTTCTTTTCAATGCTTTTTTGTTGCACAGCCAAGAGTATTCAGCATTGGGTCACGACGGGGGTCGGGGGAACAGAGGGTATGGACGACCAGGACGACATCCTTAACCTCTGATTGGGTACAAGTGGGACAGACTGGGTACTCAATGGATTTTTGCTCATTGACATTGAGTCAAAAAAGATTAGCATTGGCTTTGATGACCATACATCCATAATTTTCTTTTGCCAAATAATGAGGATAATTGCAATCCTAATGGGGAAAAAAAGGAAACCAATCCATGAGTGTTGCATGGACAGCTTTATGTTTTATCACTGTTTTATTGGTAATGCGCTACGATAAGGGTTCATTAATTAACCATTAATAAACATTAGTTAATGCAGCAATAAAAATTGTTAGGAAGTTTTAGCATAAGGGTTAGGTTTAGGGTACGGAAAAGGGTTGGGGTAAGTGGGTATGGGTTAACCCTAACGTATTAATAATGAAATGTACGTACCCAAGCTAATATGAACAGCTAATATGAATTAATAAACTTGAACACCATTTGTAAAGGATACATGGACATGTTGATTTCCTGTTGGTTAATGCTTATTACTGCATTAACTAATGTTAATTCATGTATCTTCATTGCAAAGTAAATGTTGGCTAATATTTAACAAATTAATTTCACAAAATCATTGTTTATGTTTCATGATTATCAATATTTTGTGTTTTGATATATTTCAATTATATCAGTTACCAACAAAATAAAATTGATTATAAAAATATAGTCATACATTTTGTTTGCTTCTAACACCACAAATTTCACATGCATTTACAAAAAAAAAAGACAATACTTTATTGTGTTCATTCATTCAATTTTCCGTAACTTATGACGGCAAATTCTTTTGCTGTGATAAGTTAGGGCGAAACTTATGACGGCAAAATATTTTTTATTTTCCTCCCTCTGGACAACGACACTGATAGGTTCATTGGTCATAGATTTGCTGGCCTCAGCAATCTCTCGGAAAGGTATGAACCCTTTGGTTCAGGAGGTTGCCGTTGTCAGCAAATTAAATTTAACTTGGGGACAAAAAGCAACACCATGACTGCCTGTTTGTACAGCCAATGCATAAGCCTCATATTAGTTTAAGTTGTAAAGTTCTACTGCCTATAGATTGCTCGCAATGTCATCATTCTAAGTTAGAATCTCAGTGGCCAGCTCACATATGTATTATGCGTCTTTCCCTAAGTCCTTATAAACACATTTTTCCTTGACCAAATTATGTTTTCCATCAAGGTCAAGGAAAAGTGGTTGGTTAGTGGTTATTTCTGAGGGATTGCATGCAGGATATGGTCAACGATAGTGATGGGGAAAATCTTTATGAAGAACACTTTTTAGTGTCCGGTACGTTGTAGGCCTGTCCGATTCCGTCCAGAGGCATTTTTGTCGGCACCCGGTGGTGATGACCCCTTTGAAAACATAAAATGATCAGAGGTAATATTATTATTGCTATGCTGAAACTGATTCTATTTTGAAAAAAATAATCTAAATTTGAAAGGTTTGACACGGCCGACTTATTTACATGTATCAACTAGAAGGAAAATATTCTGTGAAAAGATTTAGTCTGCCCATTACTACTAGGCAGCTATCATTTGCAAGCAAAGTGTAGTTAAACAGTACTTGAGCAAAATAAAATATGCAAACAAAAAATACATTGCAAACTCGAGCATAAATTGATCAACTTATGGACTTGTTATTGCTTGTAATTGTAATCTTCAACATTGTGAATTTGGACTGCAGTTCCCAAATTAAACGCATGATGTCATTGTTTTATCTTGTATCAATAACTACAATTCCAAAGAGCATGCAAAGAGACATCATGCATATGAACCCATTTACACAAAGATCACACTGGTAAATGTAATACCACCTCAATGTGATCACTAGTTTCTATACTTTTGAAAGTATTGTGCACAAGTGCATCTTGTCTAAACTGCTCTCAAAAAGGGATTGCTCACGTTCTCGGTGTGCGACACATAGACGACTTCATATACTCACAATACCTTATGTAAATGTAGGTCTGTATTTTAGAAAATAATAACATAGAAGTTGGAAACTGAAGCGCGGAGAATGGGAGTTTGTGCTGAGGGCAATAACCGAGTGTTTTTGTTGGTGTTATGCTATGACATGAGCTAACCACTGGATGGCAATATATTCACATTTTTCTACAGAGGACGCAGTAATGCATTGCATTGACTCCCTACAAAAAACTTTATTTCCTTACTCCAGCGAATTTATTTGGTTCTCTCTTTGTAAGTGACAAAATAACTTAGTTACATTATGTTTACTTTATTTACGTTTATTTTAGTTGAGCAGCTTAGTTCAGTTTTTCAGTAGGCCTATTTAGCTTTTATTTTTTGGCTAAAAATCGTAGACGCCATATGTCTACATGAAACTAACTTTCAATGCCAATAGCACATAGAAGGTTAAACAGAGTGTACATCACATGCGATAAGCGATATATTTGTGTTTAAACAAATCCAAAGTTTGCTAACTCATAGCTATGTCTAGGTCCACATGAAGAGGCTGTGCGGGAGCCCCTGAGGCATGTGAAAGGATGAGCCTTAGTTCGGAGCTAGAGGCAGTGTTTTGGTTTCACATCGCCAGAGAACCGGCTCCGGCCTGTAAAAAAAAAAAAAAAAAGAGCCAACCACCTAAACCAGCAATAGACTGTCTAATTATATTTAGCCTTAGTTATGGCCTCACTTGAACCTTATGGTTATTTTATTTGTGAACTATTTGACACTGGAAAGACACACGACGCGATCTGTGGGAGGTTTAACAAACACAGAGTTAACGCTGAACTCTAGGTTGATTGAGCCTGTGCCAACTAAACTAGAGCTGTCGGTTCCACACCACCAGTTATGCATTAGTTCAATCAACATGGGGTTGATTAACAGAGGGGTTGTGCGCGTCCACGCTAAACCTATAAAGACGTGATGTATGGATCATGGAAACCCTGATCGAAATGGAAAAACGGGCCACTTATTTTAATGATTTGGAACTCCAGGTTCTCCTGGAGAGCTATGACGAGGAGAAGGACAATATAACTAGAAAAGGAAACACTAAAGCCTCTGCCACCCAGAGAACCAAAGCCTGGCAGCGGATCGCTGACCGTGTAAATGCGTACGTTTCATGTCAAAAGCATGTTTAATATATATTTTTTAAATATTTGAACCATGAATCTATTAATATTGCAGTTAAGCATTCTACACATAACCCTTTTCTTTAAAAAAAAAAAGATGTAATCCAATGGCTCCCAAGCGGTCAGCGGAACAAATTAAAATGAAATCATACAAACTGGTAAGCTTTTTCCACCATCGTATTGGCCTACATAGGCTATAATTTGTCTGTCCAGCATTTAAATTTTCATACCATATTTGTCCTCCTGCATTTAAATAAGCCCTTTTTTTTAAGCCAATTGTAAAAAGGCAGACAGTCGGCAGACTGGATCGGGCCCTCCGATTACCCTCACCCCGGTTGAGGAGCTGGCTGTGGCTATTAATACAGGGCGCCCTGGCATGGAGGGGGTACCTGGGGGTACCTCCTCAGAGAGTCCGGGGCCATCTTCATTCACCGCCAACCCACTGGTTGAATGTAGGTTTGTTTTGTGTTTAAATTTTTGTATGTCTTTGAACGCATGCAAACCATGTGCGTGTCACAGCGCGAATGTTCCAAATGTTATTTTTTGTAGCTGGGTAGAAAACCCGATTTTTGTTGTATACCTGCTGTATATGTGTGGCTCTATTCCAAAAGGTGAATAATTCATCAACTTCACAGATCCAGATGGAGTATTGGTTTTAATGGAGCCGGCTCCGACTGAACATCCTCCAGTTTCTGTAAGTCCTCCAGTTTCTGTAGGCCTATTTTTATCATTTCTGTTGTAAGCGCATCTCAAACTGCTCAGCCAATAGGCCTATAATTGCTCTTTAAATGATAGGAGTCTGGGTCACCTGAAAGAACTGAGGTAAGCCTAGCTTTTTCTTTTTCTGCCAGTTCCAAGTCATCATTGATAATTAAACTACTAACTAACAGTGTTCTCAAACTCACTTGTCTCTTAACAGACAAGTGGAAGCGGCAAGTACATCAAGGTCGCAATATGAGCATGTAAGACTTATCCCTAGGCTACTCAATTACATTATTGGCCTTTTTTACTTTAAGTATGTCACTTGAATGTTAAAACAATATTTTCCTCTATTTTAGATGACGACAAAGAATTGTACCGTCTCCATCTTCAGCGGGAAATCGCTAAGGCTGACTTGGAGATGGAGTACACGAAGCTGCTGATAGAGGTAAAAAGGAAGTTGGGCAGAAATTCAAAGTGGACATGATATTGCTATTCAAGGTACTAATTATATTCTTTTCCCTCCCTCAGCAACTGAAGAATAAAACGAATTAAACAGTGTTTGGTGTGTTTTTTTATTTTTAATTAAAATGATTTCTACAAATGCGGTCTCGCATCATTTGTCCAGCCCTTGCATCCATTTGCGGAATGGGTTCCTCCTCAAGGAACGGGTCAAAGGGTGGGGGGAATCTCTTTGCGTAGGGTGGCAATGTTATGGAGGACGGCGCATGCAACAATTATATCGCATGCCCGTTCCGGACAAACTCTTAGTCCACGTAGACATTGAAATCTGGACTTCAATATCCCGAATGTGTTCCACTTTAACTCGGGATCTGCTGTGTGCCAGGTTAAATGCCTTCTGTGGTCCAGGTGCGAGATTAGGGTACGGGGTGATGAGCGTCGGGAGGCATGGATATCCTCGATCTGAGATACCCATCGAATTGCCCTGCGATCAAATACAAACTTAGATATCTTGCACAAGCCACGAATCGTTGCTCGGAGACAGAGCATGTGAGAACCTGGAGCTGGTCAAGAGGGTCTACCAGCTCAACAGTGAAAAGGTGTCAGACACCGACACAGGAAAGGAATCCGTAAATGATATAGTGCACAGGTTTCCAGAACTGTTCAAGGGCCATGGAACGCTGCCTTTCACATATAAGATCCAACTAAAAAGTGATGCCACGCCAGTCATACATGCGCCGCGGAGAGTACCAGCACCGCTCAGGGACAGTCTGAAAAAGGAGCTGGACAGAATGATGGATCTGGGAGTAATTCGGACAATCGAGGAGTCCACTGACTGGGTGAACTCCATCACATGTGTGAAAAAACCCAATGGTGAGTTAAGAGTGTGCCTAGACCCCAAAGATCTCAATGAGAACATTAAAAGAGAGCATTACCAGATACCAAAAAGGGAAGAGATCACAAGTGAAATGGCAGGGGCGAGATATTTGCACTTTCAACACAGCTTTCGGAAGATACAGTTTTCTTTGATTGCCATTTGGAATAAAATCAGCCCCCGAGATTTTTCATAGGGCGATGGAATCGATTATAGAGGGGCTAGAGGGCACCCGTGTGTACATCGATGATTTAATAGTATGGGGCTCAACACTAGCACAACATAATAAAAGGCTGCTGAATCTGCTGAAAAGGATTCAGTTGAGCGGTCTGAAACTGAACGAAAGCAAATGTCAGTTTGGGGTCGCAGAGATCACTTTCTTAGGTGACAAGCAGTCCGGAGAGGGTGTAGAGCCAGACCACTCCAAAGTACAGGCTATTCTTGACATGCCGCCCCTATGGACAAGAAGGGGGTACTGAGAGCTATGGGAATGGTGAACTTCTTAGGGAAGTTTATTCCAAATCTATCCACAAAAACACTGACAATCAGAGGTCTGCTGCAAAAAGACAGAGGATTTGAGTGGACTGACAGCCACAACAAAGAATGGGAGAAGCTCAAAGAGACACTTACAAGAGAACCAGTGCTTACCTTCTTTGATCTCTCTCGAAAAACAAAAGTCTCCACAGATGCATCCAAAGATGGATCGGGTGCAGTGCTGTGCCAAGCTGACAACGATGGCCACTGGAGACCAGTGGCATATGCATCAAGATCAATGACGGAGACGGAAACGAGGTATGCCCAAATTGAAAAAGAGACTCTAGGGTTAATGTTTGGATGCGAGAACTTTCACATCAGAAACAGATCACCAACCACTCATCTCTATCTACAAAAAGAACCTGAATGACATGTTCAATTCAATTCGATTCAATGTATGATGATGAGGTTACAAAGATATGATATGGATCTAATCTACACGCCAGGGAAATACATAGTCCTGGCTGATGCACTGTCTCGAGCACCCGCGCCGCCCCAAGCAGCTGTGCAATCAAGACGGGCACAAACAAAATCGTCAAAAGAGCTTGAAAGGCATGTAAACTTAATTGTCTCTTCTCTCCCAGTGTCAGACATGGTGCTCAAGAAGATTGCACAGGAAACTGAACAAGATGAGACACTGCAGGCAGTGGCAGCGAAACTCGCGAAAATGGGTGGACAAAAGGCACACTCTCAGAATACTATTCCATCAGGGCAGAACTGAGTGTGGCAAACGGCCTACTGCTGAGACAAAATAGGATCATCATCCCAGCATCTATGCGGAAAGATATGCTCAGCAGAATACACGAGGGGCACCTTGGCAGAGCAAGAGCACAGGAAGCAGTCTACTGGCCAGGTATAAACAGAGACATTGAGACACTGATTAGTAAGTGTGATACACGCCAAAGACACAGATACAAGCAAGCCAAAGAGCCAATGTTGATCCCAGAAATGCCGACGGAGCCATGGCAAAAAGTTGGAACAGATCTCTTTCATGTAAATGGAAAGGACTTTCCCCAAGTGATTGATTATCACTCATCGGTCTTCTCCTCTGGGATGTGGAGCATCACCCTCAGAGCTCCTCATAAACCGAAAACTGCGCAACCCATTACCACACATGCCAAGAAAGAAGAAAAACAGAGTACTCACACAAAAGCACATGCAGCTGAAGTGGGCATCGAAGAAGCATCGTGACAAGACGGCCAATAGTCTCACACCTCTCTCAGAACACGACGTGATCAGAATCGAAGAGCCCCACACATGGAACAGAAAAGCAGTGGTGCTCAAAGAGATTCGTCCGAGGTCGTACACAGTCAGAACAGAGGATAGACATGTATTCCGGAGGAACCGCAGATGCCTGCTCAGGGCTCAAGAGACATTTAGAAAGCAGTCACACGCAGAAGTGACAATCCCTCCTGATGCACACCAGGATGTGCAGCCCACAGAGCATCAGACACCAACAGAGACAGGGGCACCTGTTTGCCGTAAGTCTAGCAGAGCTAGAGGATCAAGAGTGATGATGGACTTGTAAGAGTATTGTGGTTTACAAATGCGAGTGTTGCTTAACCTGAGAATAGTCTTAAAGTAAAGGTTATGGTAACATTAAAAAAAGAATAATACTGTTTATTACCTTGGTTTCCTGAAATAAGAGGATATCCTGTTTATTGCTACTGTTGCATATCTGTTACTTACTTTATTACCTACCGTTACTTACTGGTGTTACCTGAAAGAAGAGGTTTTAATGTTCATTACCACTGTTACCTGAAAGAGAAATAGTGCAGTTAATTTACACAGAACAGTCAATAAAAGTTACTTTCTAAAAGCTGTTATCTGAAAGAAGGGATTAATTGTTTACCTTGTATACCTGTAAGAAAAGCTTTAGGTGTGGAAGCCCTTACTGTGTTTAATGGGTTTAGGTGTAGCTTCCAGGTCTAGTCTTGATATAGCCTTGGGCCTACTATTATTTGACTTTTAAAGGAGAATGAGCAGAACACCGCCATCTAGTGTCTCGAGAACGTAGTCGCAACAACAAAAAATAATTCCAGCAGTCGGGCTGCCAGGTTAGATAAATGCTTAGTTTGCTTGGTTAAATGCTTGGCCTATGTTGACCCTTGACTTTGCCCTTCTCTGGTCACTCAGCTGCTGAGATAAATAACGCCCCCTTCGCTGAGGCTCCGAAACAGCTACATTGGCAAACTCCATCTCACCAGAGAACTTTGATCTCACCCAGTGCCAGCCTACAGTAGCTGCGCCGGATCAACAGACAACCCTGGCAACCCACAATTCCAGCCGTTATTGGCTGGTAAAATGTAAACAGAACGTGAAAAGAAAGTCATTGTCGACCCCGTCAAAACATTTTAAAAACTAAAAAAAAAACTAAATTTTTTTTTTATGGAGACGCAATACTTTCATTCTGTACCCCTCAAAAGGCCCCGTGGATGTATTTTTTTTTTTTAATATAGCTTTTAATAAATATTCTACATATTCAACCTTTAACCTCAGAGAAAGGAGGATGTAATGATATGTATGTTCTGTATATATGTTATATATTATGACCACTAGGTAGCAGTGTTGATTACTAGATCAGATGGAGCTAGGCTTGAGAACCACAGAACAAGTGTAATGGGGGAACCATGAAGGCTCGTCAAATAAAGACACCTACTTAGAAATATCCAAAGTTGTTTATTATAATTACATAACTAGAGTAAGCTTTTCCCACCATCGTATTGGTCTAAATTTAAATAAGCCATGTTTTTTAAGCCAATCGTGAAAAGGCAGACAGTCGGCACTGGATCTGGCCCTCAAATTGTCTAGACCCCAGTGGAGGAGCTATTAATAAACAGAAATGTAGGGCATGTGAGGGTACCCCACTGGTTGAATGTAGGTTTTTGTGTTTTCTTGTATTTTAGATTTTGTTTGCCTTCGAAGTAACACATGCAAACCGTGTGCGTGCCACAGCGCATATGTTCCAAATGTTTCTTTTTTTGGTAACTGGATAGAAAACCTAAAAGTGAAAATTCATCAACTTCACATATCAAGATGGATTAGTGCTTGTAATGAAGCCACATCTGAAAGGACTGAGATGTGTTCAGCATCTCCAACATTATAGCCTAGATAAGACTACCATTTGCAAAAAACGGAGGGCTACGCAAATAGTCTGGATTGAACTGAGGCCAGGTCCTCGATTGGTAGTGTTGGCTATGTAAGGCTGGAGAAGGCTATTTAAATATATTAAAGATTTGCGTGAAAACCTATATCTCTCCAGCAAAAAGTCATCCGATATGCCAAGATGTCGAGCCGTGGTCTTATTAATCGCTCCCGGTGGATTGCACGTATAATTTGCGCTCCGATATCAGCAGTTCTCTCATCAAAAGGGCATGCCACATGAAATCTGCGGTGAACACGGGTTTAAATACCAAAAACCGGGTTATGTTTCAAACTTAACCTGCGCAAAACCTGCTCCGACCAGGTTTACTTCAGAGCATATGTTGCTATAGTAACTAACATACCGTGGTCATTTTGGAACTGAAAACCTAAGGTTACCGCAAACCCTGAGTTAACTTACCCGGTTATGTGATAAAACCGGCTTTGTGGAACACCCCACAGTTCCGGCAAGGCGCGAGGGTTGCTGGGAAAGCGGAAGACGTATGCAGACGTTTGCAGTGACGTCATGACATTGCTCTCGCCGGCTCCATGGCTGGCTCTGGCCGGTGTGAAACCAATAACTGTGGATAAGGCTGGAACCAGTTTTGAACTGGCCCTAGCACCAGCCCGGAACTGGCTCTTGGTTCTTTTTGGTGTGAAAGCCCTAATCAAAGAGGTGTTTCAGGTCGAGGGACCACTCCCCTGTGCCGACAAACAGTCGGTTGTTGTAATGGGGCAACAACCATAGCCAACACCCTATAGTGTGTTTGCTGACCTGGGCTAATTTTCTTCTTGTTTGGGGCATAAGCAAGTAAAACTACGCACACATGCATACACAGACGCAGGAATATGCAAACCCACACTCACACACAAACAAACTGGCTTGCAGACAAGCCAACTATCATGTGTGCTTGCGCCTGCACACAGCCACACATACAGTCACACACAGACGCAGGCGCACAAACACACATCCGGAGCTGGATGAGCAGGAACTTTCTGAAACTCAATGGAACCAAGACCGAGGCCCTGCTCATCGGCTCCAAATCCACCCTCACCAAATCACAACACACCCCAGCTCCACTCATAATCATCGATGGATTCCCAGTACCCTTCTCCTCTAAAGTCAAGAGCCTCGGCGTCATGCTGGACAACACCCTCTCATTCTCACCCCTTATTCACAACATCACCCTCACTGCATTCTTCCATCTCCGCAACATCGCCAGACTCCGCCCATCACTGACCCAATCCAGCACTGAAATCCTGGTTCACTCATTTGTCACATCACGCATAGACTACTGCAACGCCCTCCTCACCGGACTCCCCACCAAACTCCTCCACAGATCATTCAGAACTCAGCCGCCCGGATCATCACCCGCACCAAATCATCTGACCACATCACCCCTGTCCTC
The DNA here is from genome assembly GCA_900291075.1 of Melanogrammus aeglefinus. Taxonomy (NCBI): domain Eukaryota; kingdom Metazoa; phylum Chordata; class Actinopteri; order Gadiformes; family Gadidae; genus Melanogrammus; species Melanogrammus aeglefinus. The sequence continues at coordinate 65,511 of OLKM01000789.1, forward strand.
ATCCAACTTCGCTGGCTCCCAGTACACTACTCGCATCCAATACAAAACCCTACTCCTCACCTACAAAGCTCTCCACAACCTAGCCCCCAGTGACCTCTGCGTCCTCCTCCAAGAATACACTCCCTCCCGCTCCCTCCGCCCAACCTCTGCTGGGCTACTATGTACCCCCACATCACGACTCATTACAATGGGTTCCCGGTCATTCAGCTGTTCAGCCCCCAGGCTCTGGAACTCCCTCATTGCAACTAATCTGTCCCTTAAGAAATAAGTGAAAGAGCTGCACTGCACAAAGGTGTGTCTCTATGTTTCTCCTATATGACAGGAACGCTTTATGGGGCAAAAAGCATTAAAAAAACACAACCCTTAAACCTAAAAATAGCGCAATGACCAATGATATTCCTCAGATCTGCTTCTGCGTCCGCCGAGCTCAAGCATGCCTGAATAAACATGCGATAATCTGTCCTGCCCACTTAAGCTTAAATAAAAGACAGAAAAGATCCCTCTTAACACAGTAGAATTATTTATTAGGAGACCACACTAAGATGTGAATAAAGCCACTGGTTTAAAGTGAGAACCGAGAACTACAAACCTGGTCAACTAGCATCGCCCTGGCCCCCGAATCTCCACCAATCAGAGTGGCGACACTTGGGGGTGTGTTCCAGCAGGGTGGGTGGATGGAGGAAGTACACATCGTGCTTTGCATGACACGTTAGCGTTTATTTTCCTGCCCCAACATGCTGTTTCTGGAGGGGAAATATAATTAATTGAAACGTCAAAACCCTTTTGTGTGTAGTGTGCAGGGTGCATATTTCGCTGTCATCTGACAGTGGCTCAACCGTGTAAAGGTTAGACTTTGCGCAACAGCGGTCATGAGTTTCGATCACCAATTCCCCAGCTTAACAAAACTTTGACAGCAAACCTTTGATATATATAATATTTATATATAACATTTCCTCGAAGCAAGTTAAAGATAATCTGTGTGTATAATTCCATCTGCACCGATCACCATTTATTTTGAACTGAATTAGTGTCTTAAGAATAAAGCCCAACCCCCCCAAAAGTTAAATCTTTTTTTATTCTCTGTTTTTTTTATTCTCTGTGTGGAAATAGAAGATCTAGTTTTAGACTAAATGGCAGATGACTGCAGCGACATTGTTGTGTCGTGCAGAAGTCTCCTTATCTCAGTTTGCTACTGATGCAATTGCAGCCTTGTGTCTAATCATGATAGCCAAGGAGGGTGCATTTAGCGGTTGTTTTGCAACCTCCTTTATCGATGTGGGACAAAACCTTCCTACTGTTGGAGAGATGGGAGCTTCCATTATTAACAACATCCTCAACAAAATAATCCCACCTTAAAAATGGACGGCATTATTTAACAAACCCTGTGTGAAATCTTCAGTTATTATGCTGGCCTTCAACTTTCCCCTACTCACAACTAATCCTTCAGCAAAACATTTGAACAGATTTAGAGCGCTACAATTCAAACCAGTATTAACTTATAAACCCACACATGCACACATGTACACACACACACACACACACACACACACACACACACACACACACACACACACACACACACACACACACACACACACACACACACACACACACACACACACACACACACACACACACGACCATGTACGCAAACGCACAGACACAAACACGCACAAATGATCACAAAAACACACACAAATTTGATATATTATAACCATTGAAATGCTTGTTTTCATAAATATATATCTATTCAGAATGGAAGATCATTATCCACTGTTATCCAAAGTTGATCATGGGCAATGTGAACTTATTTTTAGGCATCCACTTTTTGCTTAACACAACAATGATTAAATGGTCCCTTTGTTCTCAGGCACGGGTTAAGTAACAGATAAGCAAGTTAACCTGACAGGAGATTGACAGCTGTGCATGCTCATTTCTGTTACGCAATGTTATCATGTTCGCAGGATCGTGTTGGGAAGGTTACATTTAAAATGTATCCAGTTACAGAATACAGAATGCCCAAAAATGTAATATGTAACATATTCCGTTTCATCACTCAATCTGAGTATTGTATTCTGAATAGCCTACTTGGATTACTTCTACATTGAATTGCATTTTATAAGTGTAGGAATGCGGCATGAAATCCTGCTTACTAAACAGGCCTATTCTGGTGTGTTCTTCTGTTCAAACTGGCTGAATGTGTTAGGCCCAAGTCTCCCTGAAAGTGAAATATTTTATATAATTTCAGAGAGAGAGAGAGAGAGAGAGAGAGAGAGAGAGAGAGAGAGAGAGAGAGAGAGAGAGAGAGAGAGAGAGAGAGAGAGAGAGAGAGAGAGAGAGAGAGAGAGAGAGAGAGAGGATCGTTCAATCATCGCCATTTTTATGTGTGTTTTCCAGCATACTTTTTATGTGAGCGTCTGTCCAAATTCCCAGACTGTCCGACAATTTGCTGCAGTCTTGGAGTTACAGCTAATCAAACAATATTTCCCATAATGCGCGCGGCTGAGCGGGTGCCTGTCCAAAGAGGCATATGCTTTGTAGAACTGGACCGGGCCGAGGTGCGTTCGCTTTCACATCAAAAGCGAACCGTATCAGGGTTCGTTTGGAAGCAAACCGAGACCAGCTGTTCAAGTGAGGTGGTTGCATTCACCCCAACGCAAACGTACCGAACCATGGGGACCAAACTCGTTTCGTGCGCACTAAATGTTGTTGGTGTGAAAGTACGAATAAACTGCTGAAACAGAAGTATCGTCATGTAATCCATTGATTTCAACAATGTAGGCCTAACTGTATTCTAAATACCAACTATTTAAATTGTAACTGTAACGGAATACAGTTAGCTATAATTTGTATTCTGAATACGTAACGCCGGTACATATTTCGTTACTCCCCAACACTGAGTAACACATGGATTATTCTTCAGAATATCAGATAGAATGTCCTGGAAGCTTGCCTGTCAGGCCGGCATAACGTGATGTTATCATGTCATGTTAACAAGAGTAGGCCTATCAACTAGGATTTCTCTTCTGAAAAGCTCTATTTCTTCATCTTAGACAAATCAGTGTTAACTTGGAGATATGATGATATGGAAAATCCTGCCTGTTCTCTATCCCAAACAATTCCAAAATAATTTTTTTTGCTGTTGTTGAAATAATGAAATTATGATTACAAAACAGATGCAACATGTGACTAAACAGGTGCTTTGAAAGTCATTACATAAATGACCTAAATACATTATATGATCCTTGCTGCCTTACTCTGAATAGGAATAGTTTGCAGAATGGTTTCTGCAGGTACCCCGTTGGCGCATTGTGCAGAAAGTGTACCGTTTTTGGCTCAGTCCTGATCGAAGCGACCCGGGTTTGATTCCAGCACATTTTGCTGCATGTCCAATATGTCCATCTATCTCCCATACTTTTCTTACTATCTCACTCTATAATAAAGCATACAAATAAATGTACTCATTAAGGAAATTCAGAAAATAGAAATGAATTTGTAAATTGAAAAATAGATCAATGTAATACAATAAATTGGCAATACCACTAAAATGTTAGTGATCTGCCGACCAGATTAGCAGCAGGGGCATATAGGCTACTGTGTACGTACTTCACGTTAAGAGAATGTCCTGTAAAGAAAAGTTATTCAGAGCTAAGCTTAGAACAGGTGTGGGCCTGACAGCAGCCATACAAAGTACCTGCCAGAGGGCATAGGGGCGAAACCTGTTTAAACAGAGGCGTCTTTATGCCCACGGCGATGACCAGCCCTTACTTATCTGGAATTTCTCAAGCTGTCACACGAAGATTCACACATGCAAATGCCAACTTGTAAAAAGTGTAAACGTGCATGCTTACATGCAAGCAGGAAAGCACAAAATGTACACATTATCTTAAACAGGAGTCTCAGAACTGGAATCAGAAATGGGAATGGGCCAAGACATCTGTGTGGGGCTGGATCCGAACACCTCACTGGACCCATTGCCGAGAATGACAGGTCTATCAATTGTTAAAAAATAAATAACATTAAGGTTCCGAAACTAGTTCTGAATGTTGGATCCCGGAGGTTGGAGTGGTCTAGAAAACTGGTGCTCGGAATGTCGGAGGCCAGAGTCATCTCTGTGAGTTGGGTTGGCGATCTGGGATTGATTGAAGAACAAATACTTCACCCAACGTTGTTTGCTTATGTACCTCACTTTTCCGATCAACGGTTATGGCATTATGATAGTAGATCATATCCTGACGTGATTCATTCTGTTTTTGTTATTTGCATGAGAAAATATGTACCTGTCATCCTGAAGGCTTGATAATGATTATGGTAATTAGGGCCACATTAGTTGCAAGTGGCAAAGGATGTTAAATCATGTTGGTGGATGATGGCTTCACGGCCTTAAACAATTCTCCAAAAATTATTTATTTCCCTGTATCTTTGTATCTTTATTCTTTCACATGCATTCGCCTAGCTATGTCTATGGGCCCTTTTATTTTTAAGGTCTGCCTTCACTCCATGATGATCTGCCACATGTCCTATCAAATAAATCCAATGTCAGGCGAGGAAGAGGCAGGTCTTCGCAGTGCCAGTGCATTCCTCAGCTTTCCCCCTCTAGTGATTAGGTTAGAATTGTCTTAGCTTGTATCATCTTGTGTTATCTTAACTATTAAAGACTATACAACAACATTTCCCTCTTTCTTACCACAGGTGCCCCTACACAGCAAACCCTGACAAACTGAACACATCACAACTGAATACTAAGAGCTGAACTTAATAGAACTAATAGAACATAAAACCAACAATATTTTACTAAATGTAGATGGTAGAGCTTAACTTATGAACTGAAATGGTAGAACTTAACTTATGGAAACAAACATTTTGAACTGAAATGGTAGAACTAACTAATGGAACCAAAAATGTCGAACTGAAACTGTAGAACTGAACGTATGGAACCAAACATTTTGAGCTGAAATGGTAGACCGTAACTTATGGAACCAAAAAATTTGAACGCAAACTGTAGAACCGAACAATACAACAAAACATTTGAACTGAAAAGGTAGAACTTAACATACGAGAACCAAACATTTTGAACTGGAACAGTAGAACTTCTGAAAAGGCATGTTTTTGTAGTGAAGCTAGAGACGTTAGCAGGGAGGGGGCTGTGTGTGAAAGCTTGAGCGGTAGTCTGCGTTGGCGTTCACACAACACATGGGACAAAGCCATGACAGATGATAATAATTCCATTAAAGGTGTTTATTCTTGCTGAAGGTGCAACAGGAACTTGGCACACACGGAGCATCCGACTGAGTGTACTTATCAACATACCCTAAGGAGAGCCTATCCCTGGAAAAAGTTTTGATAATCATGCTCTATTTTTTATGCTTTTTAATATACTCTGGAACTTGATTTGCATTCAAAGTACATGTCTTAAACATTGAAGAATGTAATTGTTTATCTCAAAAAGTGTTATTTACTCTCCAGATTAAAATATCTAAATACAAGTTGTTTAAAAGTATTAGTAGGCTCCATTTGTTAGTAAGTATTATTAGTATTGAGTCGAAACAAAATACTTCTCCACTGCTATGGTAGCCAACCAGTCTAAAGAAAAGCTGTTAAATGTATTTATCCTAAACATTAGTTTATTGTAATATATCATATTCACTACCCCATGCACACACATGCACACGCACACACACACACACACACACACACACACACACACACACACACACACACACACACACACACACACACACACACACACACACACACACACACACACACACACACACACACGCAATCTTCTGATAAAGGCTATCCAGTGTTGTGCAATTACAAACCCTTTAACCAGCGCTCGCTCTTTCTCTCTCTCTCTCTCTCTCTCTCTCTCTCTCTCTCTCTCTCTCTCTCTCTCTCTCTCTCTCTCTCTATCTCTCTCTCTCTCTCTCTCTCTCTCTCCCTCTCACGTTCACATAAAATGCCTGCATGCCAAGTAATATGTAGTCGATCTGCTACATCCAATGTGCTTCATAAAACATTTTAGGGTTTCCACTCAGATGCCTTGGCTTTACAAGGCTACTGCTGTCATGCCTTCATTCCTATTTTATTTTCATTATTCTTCCCCTCCTTTTATTTCCCTATTACCTCATTCAATGGCGCCAGTTTCTCATTTCCTGCTGCCTCATTCTTTCAAATTATTATCCACCAGATCTATTCACCTTTTCATCTCACCTATTATTATTATTAATTATTTTGTTGACAACACCACACCATTGTGTCGGGTGGTTAGCTTGGGACATGGCCAATGCAATATACACACCCCCACAGAACCCAACGAATATAGAAATTAAGATGGCACCCATGTGTAGCAAATTAATTTGTCATGCCTTCATTCCTATTTTATTTTTTCATTATTCTTCCCCTCCTTTTATTTCCCTATTACCTCATTCAATGGCGCCAGTTTCTCATTTCCTGCTGCGTCATTCTTTCAAATTATTATCCACCAGATCTATTCACCTTTTCATCTCACCTATTATTATTATTAATTATTTTGTTGACAACACCACACCATTGTGTCGGGTGGTTAGCTTGGGACATGGCCAATGCAATATACACACCCCCACAGAACCCAACAAATATAGAAATTAAGATGGCACCCATGTGTAGCAAATTAAGTTTTGTCATAAACCAAAATGGCAAGCCACCTTACACTCTTCACCTAACACTCTAAATCTTCACCTTACACTCTAAATAATATACGTGAGGACACACTTACTAGAATACTCACTAGAATACTTTCACATATCCACTTGTAAAATAGTCTGTTTGGATTTTGAATGATTTAAGTCTTAAATTTGCAAGTTGCTCAAAGAAAGTTGCTCAGTGACGTTGGAGTATCGAAGACATAAAGCAACATCACATAAGCAAAAATAGCACAACTATTTTCAGAAACACACAATTATCCTCATGTTTCAAGAGTGACATGGGTTGATGAGTAAACGCGCTACTTCATTCTAGCATTTATTTATGCTAAAAGAAAATGACAACTTTGTTGGAAAGAGAAGAGATTTTACCTTATTAGTTTTTACTTATTAATTCATGTCATCCAAATGACATGAAGATCAAGGCTTGCGACGATTAAAAACATTTCTAATAAACATAATTCAAACAGTGCAGGGATCCCAGAGGGACTTGTCCTGTCAACTCCATCATCGAGAGGACTAACCTCCCCATCACGCCCTGAAATTCTTCAACCACAAACGAGTGCCTGAGAAGGTATTCAATTCTAATGTCAGAAAAATAATAACACGTAGAGGTATTGTGTGTGTGTGTGTGCAGATGAGGCCGTTAACCTCAAGGCAATGTTAAGACGTGGGTGAGGGAGATGAAATTGAACGAGTTTGGATGTTATGTTGCCTGATTTTAAACACATGATTTTGTTATTCTTAACGGCGCTGGGAGTCTTGTTTTTTTTGTTGCTGTTTTAACGCTGAAATCAAATGTCTTATCTCACTGCTTTTACTTTGTTACGTTTGCATGTTTTGTGTTGAGCGATGAATATTGCCTCTTGGAATGTGACGTGCATAATGAACATTCCTCCGTGAGGTTGGGTGAGATTGTGTTCACATGGGTGACCAACCCATCCTCCTTCATGTTGGCCTTTTTCCGCACAGAGTGAATACACATATATATGTGTATATATATAATATATATTATATATATATATATATATAATATATATATATATATATATATATATATATATATATATAATATATTATTTTTTTTTTTTTTTTTGTTATATATCTTTTTTTTCATATGCTTGTAGGCCTGTTATGAACAGGAGAGTGAAGAAAAGAAAAGTGTGCCCGAGAAATACATTGATGGTATGAAGCATGTAGCAACAGTGCGATGTGTACAGTTAGCACCCCAGTGGGTTCAGAACGATTCTATTCTATTTGTATTTTAACATAATTTTGAAAAATAAAACTGTTAAGTTACTAGTCAGAAGGCATGGCCTGTGATGTTATTGAACTGTAGTTTTACAGGCAGGTTGCAGGGTTTGAGAAAACATCAAACTGAATAAACATCATCAAGTAGGTACGTCTAAAAATAAAAAGAGCAGGGAATGCAGCTGTTGACACACCCTGTTAAAGTGTGAACTATAGCCGGGGGTTGAGAAAATGTACTTTAGTACACTCATCAAAGTTTATTCTCTTGGTATAAGTAAATCATGGAAACAGTATAGGCATTTTAGTGCTGTAGATGATGATGGTCAAATATTATTTCCAAGTTATGGTTTAGGTTGGCGGATTAATTTTTTATGGTCCTGTCCATAGAATTTTGATGAACATACTTACATCTATATCTGCAGCAATATATATATGTTTATATAAGTACAGGTTGCATGTACCTCTTCTTAGAGGGGAGTTGGACACAAGTTTTGCTCGTATAAAAATTACAAACTGCCAAAGTTTCACGATACGCTAAAATGTCAGCATATTTTGAGACTCTGTCAAAAAAAGGCCATCTAATGAAGCCTATACATCTATAGAGGAAACCGCCTTTCTCTGAACAATTCTCTTTCCTTTCATAATGCAAAAAGGTGGGGTCTTTATCAGCATCAATATATAACTCTGCAGCTTAACTCACCTCCAGCATGTTTTTGAAATTCACTGAAACCGTAGATGCAATGCAAAGACGCTTGTATAAACACGCCTGACAGGTTAATTGTGGGACCGGCTGAAGCAGGTTTCCAAGGTGTGGCTTTGAGCCCCAGGACAGGTGGAGTAAGGGAGGAATGGTGAAAGTGAAGCCGACAACAACTTCATGACAGCGATTTACTACGCTACTAAGCATTTAATCATAATTCTTCTCAAAAAAGTGGAAATTCCGCCAAATGTTCAATCCAAGTACAATAACGCCTCTTGCACCACATGGTGGAGAGAGAAACAAACTGCCTCTTCTAGATTACTGACCCCAGAAAGCATCGTTGCATGTTTTACATTCAGATTGTCCGTGTTTATTCTGATGCATGACATCAGTGACAATCCTGTACATCATTGTTCTCATTTCAGTTTCCGGGGACTATAGTAAACACTAGCGTAGATTTGGACAATGCTTGACAGGCCATCAACCCCAAAGATCAAGACATAATGTTCTTAAAGTTCTTATAAGGGGCCTATATAGGCTAGAGATGCAGAATCAGTCATCAGCTTTATTGGCCCAGTCTGTAAACACATACTGTACATGAATTTGCCACTGTTTTCTTTCTATGCTTTCAATGCAGTCATACAGAATACACATATAGATACAAAGATTAAACATATAAAAAAAGACAATGCAGTTTGTTGCAATGATGCAGAGTCTTGAGATGCTGGAATACATGCGGGATGTTTAACAGGCAACTTTATATACAGGTAGGTGGGCATGACAGGTGCATGTTTACAATATACTGCAAATACAGCAGGCTTTGGTTCATATTGGGCAATGATGATATGGTCCAAACTGTGTTTAAACTACGAAATGTATAATGGAATAAAAATAATGAATGGCCAAATTATTAATGAGGTCCCAGGTAATATATAGCATTGTATTTTTTTTATTGTGCAGAATTGTACTTGCCTGCAACTTTTGAAGACATAAGTATCTATTATATATATATTTTGGGGATATTTCTGTGCGTAGTACTCAGGTGGGGATGGGGACTTTGCCCATTAGAAGGTTAAAAACATGTCATCAACCATGTCCCCACCATTACACAGAACACACGTGTTGATGGGTTGATCATTCAAATATTATTATGACTGTGTTTTTTATTAAATTTGTACTCAGCAGTCAACAGTGATTAAATCAGGTCGGGATGACCTTCTTCTTGCGTGATGAGCACAAAGATAGCCTCCTGTATTCCCCCTCCAGCTAGACAGGGACGTGGGAACATGGTTCCAGCAAATAACTGACAATAATGCCAATCTTCTCAAGGCTCTTACTCTAAAAAACATTTTTAATTATACTACAAAAAATTATACTACAAAAAATGTTTGTCAACCATTAATTGATAATCAGGGTGTTTCCAATTATTGGGTTCTGCATGTAAGCTTTATGTTTTCATTTAAACACAGTGGTTTGACACTCCTTCAGCATTGGAATTTAATCTCATTGTCAGTGCTGTTTACTCAAGATGAGGACAGGCGTTGAAGTCACTTTAGTGGGCAAGGGGACTTGTTAGTCAAACAATGACTTTACCCTTAAAACCAGTTGTACTTCTGTCACAGTTAGATAAACCAGGGCAATTCCATTCATCAACCTTGGTTACTACTACAAAATATACATACTGTAAAAGGCAAAGCGAAAATACTGACCTCCAATACATTCCTACATTATCTATTCTGTCAATATTTCACAAGAACCCTGGAAGGTAAATCAATAGATAAATGCATGGTTGGTTGTGATTTATTGAACTGTCGTGCCCACACCCACATTCTGTGTGTCAAGATCTTCATGGGGTTCATAGGTCCATTTGCCTCCTCCCACATTTGGCATGATTTCGCTCCCTCTCACTGCTTGCCTCCCTCCCTTTGCCTTTTTTCCTCCTTTTCTCCTTTCCAACACTCTATATAAAACGCAGCTCATTCAGCAGATCTTCACTCTCTCCTCTACCGCTGACAGAGAAACGCTGCCTCCAGCATCACTGAAACCACCACATCATGGCCTTTTACTCCAGCAGCAGCTCCATGATGAGCTCACAAGGCGGAAGCCGGCTATCAGGCTCAGGCATGGGCTCAGGCATGGGCATGAGATCTATGAGTGTGTACGGGGGTGCAGGGGGCTCGGGCTCTCGTATCTCCAGCTCCAGTGCATCCAGGTCCTTCTCATCTGGCGGTGGTGGCGGCGGTGGTTTCGGTGCCGGAGGCGGGTTCGGTGCCGGAGGCGGGTTCGGTGCCGGAGGCGGGTTCAACATGTCTGAAAGCTTTGATTTGTCTACCAACGAGAAGGCCACCATGCAGAACTTGAACGACCGCCTGGCCACCTACCTGGCCAAGGTGCGCAGCCTGGAGTTGGCCAATTCTGACCTAGAGCTGAAGATCCGCCAGCTTCTGGATAGCAAGACCTCGCCAGCGGCCAGAGACTACGCTGCCTTCCACCTCACCATCGCTGATCTCCAGGGCAAGGTAATTGCCTGACAGCATGTTATCTTCTGCAATACATGGCCTTTCCTTTGCACATGACTCATGATGCTTTGTTTACCCGACCAAGTCACCGATAAGTTGTGAAATTGGTTGAATTAGAATGTTGACAGGTGGACGTGGAATTGCTTACTTATATTCTATAGTAATCTGTCATCTTACATTCAGAAATACTTTAATAATGTGAGCAGATGTCAGAGGCAAGTTGGACTGCATCATAAGAAATCCACCATTTTTCCCTCTAGATCCAGGATGCCATCTGTGGCAACAGCAGAGTCTACCTGTCCATTGACAATGCCAAGCTGGCTGCTGACGACTTCAGAGTCAAGTAAGTACTTCTCTTTGGTCATAAAGTATATCCAACCATTTAGTATATTTCAAAAGATGCCATTGACTGCAAAGCAAAAGTATTGCAAGTAAAAATAAGGAATGGTCTGCTCTGCAGGTATGAGAATGAGCTGGTTATGCGCCAGTCCGTCGAAGCAGACATCGCTGGGCTCAGAAAGGTTCTGGATGAGCTGACTATGGTCAGAACCGATCTGGAGATGCAGATTGAGGGCCTAAGAGAGGAACTGATCTTCCTCAAGAAAAACCACGAGGAGGTTAGTGACATCCTCCTTCTTGCGCCAAAACCCAGTGCTAGTTTTGACGTTGCCAACTTTAACCGTGACAGATATCAGAAAACCATTTAGAGGCCATTTGACTAATTTAACTTCCCTTGCACTTCAAAAAAAAATTCAAATTTCATCTCTTTCCTCCTGTTTTTATTTTAATCACTTTTCCCTGCTCATGCAAACATTAAACCGATATATTACAAGTGAGGCGAGGACAGGGGCAATAATGCATCCTTTGGATTTGTGTTTTTGTTCCTCCTCTAGGAGCTCCTGCTTGTGCGCTCCCAGATGACTGGACAGGTCAACGTAGAGGTAGATGCCGCCCCCCAGGTGGACCTCAGCAAGATCATTGCTGATGTGAGGGAACACTACGAGACCGCGACCGCCAAGAGCCAAAAAGAACTGGAGGCATGGTTCCAGACAAAGGTAGGCAACACATTTGCGCTTATATGAACCTTTCTACTGAATTTCTTCGATTTTTACTCCTAGATACACAACAAGACATGATGAATGATAAATGCATGACCCAAAACTGAACCCTTTCTTTCCCCCCCCTGAAATAGTCGGAGAATCTCCAAACCGAAGTCGTCGTCAGCACACAGACTCTCAATACATCCAAGTCTGAGATGACGGAGGTCAAGAGAACTCTGCAGAGCCTTGAGATCGAACTCCAGTCGCAGATCAGCATGGTAACCCAAACATTATGAAATCATCTGATCCTTATAATATCACTGATGACCTGATTGATTTAACTGCACCTGATCCAAAGTCAAGACTATTGTTATCACTTAGCAACCTGACTGATTGCTTTGGCTGATTTGTGTTCATGTGTAGAAATCGTCGCTGGAGGGCTCCTTGGCAGAGATCTCGAACCGCTACTCCATGTCTCTGGCTGGCTACCAGATCCAGGTGACCAGCATGGAGGAGCAGCTGGTGCAGCTCAGAGCCGATCTGAGCAGACAGGCACAGGAGTACCAGATGCTGCTGGACATCAAGACCAGACTGGAGATGGAGATCGCTGAGTACAGAAGGCTGTTGGACGGGAATATGTCTTCCAGGTGAGGGGGATCATTTCACATTTTTGAGACAGACTCTGATGACTGTACGTACATGCTGTGACATTCAGGGAAGAAGAATATGACATTAACACAAAACCTCAACCTGTGTTAATGTATAAATTGTGTTCCTCCTATCCTCAGCATGGTTTCCCAAAGCAGCTCAAGCAACACAAGCAGCTCAAGCACAACAAGCACAGTAACAACAAAGGTGGTGACCATCATTGAAGAGGTGGTGGATGGCGTCGTGGTCAGCAGCGAAATCAGCTAAAAACCATGATAAAGCCAGCCAGAAGACTGTGCTCTCAACACTCACAAGCCATAACCTGATTCTATTTGTCTATCAGGCCCTGACCAACGTCAAAAGCGTCACCAACGGAAAAGCAAAATAAAGTGTTGAAACTTACCTGGTGTCCCTTGATTTTTTTCTTAAAACATGAGAAAAGTGCTGTCTTTACATTACCCTGTTGGAATTTTGATGCCTTGCTCGAGAATATGGAAGCAGGGCTCACATATAGTTGACATTGGGAACTGACCTTTGGGTCAAGGACAACTGCCCTAAAGAATCATTTGTAATTATAATGAACTGTTATGTAGCATGGTTGCCACAATAAAGTTGATAAGGCTTCGTTCCCATTGCCTGCACAACGGGACACTAGGAAGATGTTGGCCTGAGGCTCAATGGATAGACAATGATTTACCGTTAACATTAATAGATTTCTGAGTAGGTTTTGTGTAATATGACTTCCAGCTTCCAAGTAAAACAGGTAGTTTGAATAACAAAATAAGATAGTCAGCTACGTGTTTGCAGGTTGAATAGTTCATGGAGGGAAACCATGATATCCTATGGTCAAAAGTTTTGGGTGGTCACAACCACTCACAACATGCATTATTAGTAATGTATTATATTGGAATGTCAAATAACTAATGTAATACATTTTTGGGGCATTCAATATTGAATTGGTGAATAATATGACGGCTAACCTATACCTAAAAACAGCAAGCTCATGTTTTATTTGCTCTAGCATATCAGCATTCAGCCACGTTAAGGTTGGATAGCTGCTGGACCCAAGAGCAGAACAAAGACAGGACTGGTGTTGGAGTAATGAACAGGTTTATTTGGAGCAGACCAGGAGTAAGGCAGGGGGCAGGTTGGAAGGTGGGGAGCATCAGGTTGGAGGGAGTGAGGCCGGCAGGCTGGAGGTGTTGATCCTCAAAACACAAAGGCAAAAGGAAACAAAGGCTTTTTCAACAGGAGAATAAAAGACTAGTAAATGTGAAATTGTTCACCCACTAATAGGGAACGTGAGCTGGGTTTAGACGGTCATGAGACAGGTTAGTTTTTTTTCCTCATGTATGCATAACTACCACTGAAGTTTGATGCACGATCTGGCAACGACAGCAGGGAAAACAGGTGGATTTGAAGGGGAGTTGAGCTGATGCAGGCCGGGTGTGAACAGTTGAGTTTGGCAGGCACAGCACGGAGACAAACATGGGGTGTGGCAGGCACATGGGGAGAACACACAGCAGAAGAGCTGTGGCTATGACAAACCATTTTGCACTCAACAGAATATCTTAACACATGTTGACGGTGCACATCAGGCAGTTCATTCACTTTGACCTGGTTATCAAAAACCCTATTCAATGAAAGGGGAGTCGTCGGCCACCTAGGGACATGATGAACGTGGCTGGGCAACATCTAGTGCTCTGCCTTTGCTGTGGGTCATTTAGGTTCTATTCATTAGCTAAAGGCATTTTTCCTGGTTTTGGATAAACCTTAAATAATGCAAAATAATTCAGCAGAGTTGTCAGATGTGTGATAATTCTTTTGGAACAATAATTTGGTATCAATAATGTTAAACCCACGTAATGTGACTTGGTAAAGTAGTGTGGTCAATGACTTACTTATTGAAATGTTTCCATCTCTATGTACAAAAAAGATTTTAAAACAACCAATTTAAAAGAAGTGCGCATTTAAACACAACACACATAAACAGGCCATTTGATTGGCGCTCAAGTAACAAAATATGTGAGAAACACTCTGCGTTACCCTGTACATACATCTTTTAAATTTGACAGAACATGGCAGCAAACACCACACATAATAAGTACATAACAACAGTTACAAACACATTAGAATCCAATATGCATAGAGAGAATCAGAAACACATGAGCATGTACAAGATATGTCATTAAGTGTACAGCTGACCTCCCAGCTTGGGAGATCACAAACGGGGCCAGTGCATGGTCAGAGGAATCAACTAAAGCAGCATCAGGTTCCAGAACAGAGTCCCTGACCGTGTTAATAATGAACGAGCAGGTTACGAGCCGGGTTACCAGGGCTGGCAGCATCCCTCTGCAATGTGGAAGGTGGGTGCCAAATTAAAGTTCACATGCAGGTTGTAGCACCGTTCCCTGTCTTAATTAAAGGTCAAGAGGTTCATGCCCAAATGAGCTATAAATCTGATCTGGGACTCCTTCCTCGTCGATCCTGCCATTCGTTGATTTACCAAGTAAGGCCCCCTCCAGTGGGGAGCTGGTTTATGACAGCTCTCTTTGGTATTTTTTATTTAGACACATATCCCCGACCTACTAAGGGTTTTACTTTAGCTTGGCGTCATAGTTATTCCAAATAATAATAAAAAAAAACAACTGTTTCCAAACACAATCCAATCCAGGTCCCATATTATACCACCAAGTGTGAGTGTGATTAGCCATTACAAGCCATTTTGGAAAATGTGCCTCTTCTGACATCAGAAGTGGGCGTTTCCACCTAGATATGTGCTGGATAGAACAGTCTACCAACCTACCGAGTGAACTGTCGCAAACGTTGCTCATCTATCCGTCATACATCTAGGTGGACACGCTCAATTGTAATGTCAGAAGAGGCAGATTTCCAAAACAGCTTGTAATGGCCAATCACTCTCACACCTGTTGGTATAATATGGGACCTTTAAAGATGATAGAGTTTTCGTACCTCAACCTCTAGGCTAGTTGATTAAACCCATAGCAATAATGTGGAAACCCCATTCGATAATGTAACACATTTCTGAGCACAAAATACAACATTTTGCCTATAATTTTACAACATATAACATTTGTTCACCACAAATGACTCTTAAAAGCAGTGGCAACATTTAAATATTTTTTAACCATTCAGAGAACAAAAGGCAACAGGCTGATTATCATTTAGGGGGCCACTCAATGACATGCAGAAGCGTCATCAACCCGCCCACTAAAGTGGTGTGAGAAATACAGACTTTCTACTCCTCATTCGCATATAAGGTAATTTACATTTCCTACAGAGAAAATACTACCCCAGGGATAGTATTATTCAGGAGACTTTCAGGTACAAATGTCAGGATATGTTGTTCACACATACGGCCCATCAGGAGAATATCAGGCCTTACACTTGGGTCTGAAAGCATCTAGTGTGTGCATTGGATTACATTATACAATTAGTCAATTTATGGTAACAGGGGTAATTGTTCAATGGAAAGTGTAGTATACTATGCATGCAAATCAATTATTAAATACCTTTTACTGTTATCAGGGATGAAAAGTGCATTGACATTTTAAAATGCAAGGCAAGTACTATTGGTTAGTTGAAAATTATAATCATCAATGAATTAAACATCTCTCCCAGTGTCCTGGCCAAGACAGGCAGCAGTAGCCTACAGTCACACATAGTATACACACAAAAGAAAAGAAAAATAAAACAACTAAAACAGACCGCAGGGGGGAGGGGGGGATATCAATATCGCAAGATATTTGGGGAGGCTCAAGGAGAAGAGTAATATTAAAGATGAACTGAACTGAAATTTGAAGTTTAGTTGATATAACAGATGTATTGTCTGCCTTCTCATTGGTACAATAACTAAAATGGGCTGAACTTGCTAAAAGGGATTCAATTGTACGGTGAAAGGGGTGAAAGTGTTTCAGGGCGCCGCCATGTTGGATTTCAACAATCAGCGACGTCACTGGCGTGGTAACCTACTCCTACTCTGTGGTTCTAGCAGCCATAGCAGGTCATGAGTCAGGCTCTGAGGCTCGCTGAAATGGCTACGGAAAAGCAAACAACCAGGTCTACAGGAGGATCCTCTTATTGCATTGCCCCTGGCTGCATTAATGAATTATATAGGGCCAAGGCAGCTGGGGTAATCATACATTTCCACAGGCTACCTTTGAATAATAACCAGACCTTAACACATGGCTGACAGCCGTAAGCATCAACCTCCCTACAGCCGACACTCTCCACTGCTGACGGCACAGCCTCGCATCTATCACACAAGGACCTGTTAAAACAAAGTGTGTTAAGATTAACTCACCTTCCCTTCTTGTAGCTCTAATAGTTGGTGTAAGGCCTTGTAAGAAATGACACGTATACTACTTATTTCCTAAAGCTTAGGTAAGTGAGATATCCCCTACATTTATGCACAGTATAGGCTATCAATTAGATGCAATTTCTATGCATGCATTAAGCCCAGTATCTCTGCAAGTGACAATAAAATAACCTTGTAACAATTGTATGGCAAAAAAACATAATTGTATGGCAATGGCCCATCGTAAGAGCTGACATTAACCTCAACTTCAATCTCTTCACTGTCTGACTCCATTACGAAGAGATGAGGTTTACCTGTCGTTGCGTCACTTCCGGTCACGTCTGGTCAGAGCGGTTTTTCAGACGCGCAAGTAATTTTACTCACAATTTCTTTCAAAAACTTTTTAAGTGCACATTTATGATTAATTCTTTCCCGCAAATCGAGTTCCTACATTATTTATCTACACGTTCATCACAGGGGTCTTCAAGTTGAAACATGGGCTTTAAGGTCTTTACAAATACAACTTGACTTCAAAAAGTTGGTGCTTTCAATAAATATTTGTTTTCTTCACTCAACGGTGACAACCAATTTTTATTTGGGTTGTGACTCGCATACAATGATTTTCCTCAAAATACAATAATTTTAAGCCATTGTACTTCTATGTGTGCCTGCAGGCATGAACACACACAGGCACGCACACACGCACACACACACACACACACACACACACACACACACACACACACACACACACACACACACACACACACACACACACACACACACACACACACACAGGCGCAGATGGACACTAACACCCACACACACACACTGACACGTTGTCAGTACGCAACAGTACAAGAAAAATCGTGTTTTTTTGTTTAGAGGATCCATAACCATGAAGATGTGCATTTACATGTAATTGTGCTAACACTGGCTTCCAACAATCCTAAAACCCACTTCTGTGGTTTTAGAGCTGGTTGAGTAAAGATTGTCATTCAAAAGGCTGATGCAATCTTTAAGAACAATCACACATTAAGAAGTATTCTTAACAATCTGGCATTCTGCAGAAATTGCAATAATGCAGAAAAATGTATCAATAATTGACTTTACTTTTTCAAAAATCACTTAACGGCATAGTTTCCAAAAAATACCTTGACAAAGTACAGAGTAGCTAAAGTAATTAGAACATTTTCAAATTCAAGTCCAATTTGTGCTTCATACAACCACTGCTTTTGTTCTTTGAAGCCTTTCTTGTCCTCTCTTTCATTTGCCTGAAAGACAACAGTACTCCATTGTGGTCCCACACTAAGACAACCAAAGTCTGTTGGCAGATTAACGCATCTCCTTTCAAACCGGTATTGAGACAAGTAGAGTGTTTGTGTGTGTGTGTGTGTGTGTGTGTGTGTGTGTGTGTGTGTGTGTGTGTGTGTGTGTGTGTGTGTGTGTGTGTGTGTGTGTGTGTGTGTGTGTGTGTGTGTGTGTGTGCGCGTGCGTGCGTGCGTGCGTGCGTGTGTGTGTGTGTGTGTGTGTGCTTGTGTGCCTGTGTGTGTATGTAATTTGTGTCTTGGCCATTTTACTCTGACCTTTGGGATGGGTAAATGGACATAAGAAGGCCCCGTACATTTTTTGGCCACAGAAGATTCTGTGGCCATTAAAGAGACATAAACCTCAGCTTAAGTAGACCACATATTTGAAATAGCGCCCGTTCCTTTGAAATACGTAACATTCCACCTCTTGGGGACGTAAGTGTTGTGTGTGTGTGTGTGTGTGTGTGTGTGTGTGTGTGTGTGTGTGTGTGTGTGTGTGTGTGTGTGTGTGTGTGTGTGTGTGTGTGTGTGTGTGTGTGTGTGTGTGTGTGTGTGTGTGTGTGTGTGTGTGTGTAAAGAAGTGTGAAAGACTGTGTGTGTGTGTGTGTGCATGCATTTGTGTATGTGTATGTGTCTGTGTGGATGCATAAAGTTTCGCATTTTGGAAGCCCATGTCAGCGCTTGTGTGTGTGTCCGAATTTCAAACATTTGCCCACAGGGCTGGGGGTTGGGCAGGCGTTTTCGTGGCATAAAAGGAGCGATGTCCAACCACTTGACACCAGTTCTCTTCTCCACTCAGAGCAGACAGACCCTCACAGAACAGCCATGACTTCCTCCTTCTCTCGTTCCTACGGTGGATCCGGCGGCAGCCGCCTGGGCTCCATGCGGGCCGGAAGCGTGTACGGTGGCGCCGGAGGCAGCGGGGTACGCATCTCCAGCACCAACGCCTCCAGGTCCTTCGGGGCCGCCGGGGCCGCCGGGGCCGGCTCTGGCTTTGCATCTGGTGGATCGGGCTTCCAGCTGTCGGACGCCCTGGACATCAACGAATCTAAGAAGGCCACCATGCAGAACCTGAATGACCGCCTGGGCAGCTACCTGGAGAAGGTGCGCACCCTGGAGAGGGCCAACGCCGATCTGGAGGCAAAGATCCACCAGTTCTTGTTGAACAAGACCTCGGTGGAGACTCACGACTACACCGCCCACAAGGCCACCATCAGTCTCCTTCGGGAGCAGGTAAGACCACTTCAAGCCTGACATCACGAGTACATACAGTTGTCATACAGTGTGAGCTTTTTTGAACTACTTTGTATTAAGATGAAAGCAACAAGGTCGTCGTAAGATGAAGTCAATTCAAATGATGGGCAATCCGATGTCTGTGTATCAATTAATGTGTGATGTGTGATGATGTCTTGTCAAACAAAGACCTAATCTATGACAGAAAGACCAGGTGAGACATTTGAGGCTGTTTTCTTCGAGGAAGTAGGCCAAGCACCGCTTTGTATTCCGCTATGTGTGTATAGCCACGCCCTAAAGTTTACCCTGGGGAAAACTGAACTAGTTTGACAGAACCGAATACAGTGAAAACTTGAACTTACTCTACATAAATATTAAGTAAATAATTTGAGCAATTAAAAAATGGATTAGATAATTAAATATTGATGAATAAATGTTGTCCTCATTACAGATAATTAATGCAACCCGCTCAAGAGGAGCAGTCATTCTGGCTATTGACAATGCTACGCTTGCCGCAGAAGACTTCAGGATTAAGTCAGTACATCAGCAGAAGCAACACTGGATGTTATACATATATGTAGCATTAAATTATTATTAATATAATTTTTTTTAATATAATAATTTAATTTGAGTAATATTTCAAAAAGGTTTGTACAAAACTGTTGTACTTTGGTTTTGATTGCAGGTATGACAATGAGCTCAACATGCGCCAAAGTGTGGAGGCAGACATTGCCGGACTCAAGAGGCTCTGTGACGAGCTGACCATGAGCAGAGCTGACCTAGAGACGCAGGTTGAAGGGCTGAGGGAGGAGCTTATTCAAATCAAGAGAAACCACGAAGAGGTAGGGGGCTGTGAACATGTTTTTCAGATTGCACTATGTGGCCATGGAGACACATCAAAAATTAAGTAATTAATGACCAAAATCACATCATTTCATCAATTCATGTGACATGACGATGACCACTCCCTTGAAATATATAAAATAGCACCTGTCGACACAAACACATCGATGTGTTTTAAGACAGAATGATTGCTTCCACCAGGACCACTAACATGGCTAGGAATGGCATTCAATCATTGGATGAGACCTTTGACCCAAACTGCCCTTTCTTTCTACAGGAACTTCTACTTGCGCGCTCCAGTATTGGAGGTCAGGTGAACGTGGAGGTGGACGCCGCACCACAGGAGGATATGTCTATCACCCTGGCAACAATGAGGGAGCACTATGAGGCCGTTGCCACCAAGAACCGCAAGGCACTGGAAGTCTGGTTCCAAGCCAAGGTAGACCTACCTTCCCTTGCCTAATACTGAAATCAATATGAAATGGATTTGATTTTGTGTTTATTCTTTGTGGTTTTCGTTTTCAGTCAGAGGAGCTGAACAAGGAAGTTTCTGTCAGCACTGAAACACTCCAAAGCTCTCGTTCCGAGATCACCGAAGTCAAACGAACCCTACAGAGCCTGGAGATTAAGCTCCAGTCCCAATTAAGCATGGTGGGTTCCCAAGTTCCATTTTTAATTTGAGTCAGTCTCAATTCACCCTGATTCCTCCTTGAATAGTGAAGCTATTGGAATGTGTCATCAATACACTTTCTCCTTGGTTGTGTTCTACAGAAAGCATCTCTTGAAGGCACCTTGGTAGATACACAGGGCAGGTATGGCAACATGCTGGCAGGATACCAGACACAGGTGACGGCTCTGGAGGGACAGCTGGGAGACCTGAGGGCCAGCCTGGCAAACCAGAGAGAACAGTACCAGATGCTGCTGGACATCAAGACCAGGCTGGAGCTGGAGATCGCTGAGTACAGGAGGCTGATGGACGGAGAGCTGTCTGATTCTACTTCTTCTACTACTACTACTAGAACTTATAGTACTACTACTATTGTACAATAAATCTTACACTTACTTGAGCCTAAACTATGTACCGTTCACAGAAATCTGAAAAATAAAACTTTTCTGAGGAACTGACATGAGACTTAATTTCTTCGGTCATTTGCTTTTCATTGAGTTTTCATTTACAGAACATAAACAAAGGTGGTACATATGTCGACAGGAAATCAAAACAAACAAAAACATTAGGGAGAGGATCTATTTGTAATCCAATAAAGTTAGAAAGTCAATTTATTTTCATGCTTATATGCACACACTATACACACATACAGTAAGTACGTTGCCATTCTTTATCATGCTTACTTATGTCTTTCTAAAGCCATTTCCTATTGATAGCATTTTTGCATGGCACCAACAAAACCCTAAACAGGGATTTATCACACTTTGTTACAAAAAGTGCTTCCAAATCTCCCAGACCCAATATTTTGAAATTTAAATAGATTTTCCTCTAAAAGACTGTCACCAATACGCCCTGGACACTTCTCCAAAATGGAGCCACAGAGGCACAATTCCAGAAAATGTGAAAGTTATTGGCCAATGCATGTCCACAGGACCTCCAGCATGTGGTCTGATTAGAATATTTACTCTTTTACGCCAGAAGTAACAAGGGTGAGCTTGTTGTTACAGATTGCTGTCTACAGATCCTTTCCCATTCTTCCAGTGTAATTGTGAAACCTCCCTCTGCTTCCCACCTTATTTAAATATGCAAATGATGGTCTTTTTTAGTTTCCTGGCAGCAAGTCAGTTTTGTTCCTGATGGGTGTTGGCCTCTGCCAGGGCTGTGCTTTGTCACCAAATCCTGTTTGTGATATTCACAGACCGGATATCGAAACGTAGTCGTGGTGGGGAAGGGTTGCAATTCGTTTGTCTGAGGATCTCATTACTGCTTTTTGCAGATGCTGTGGTCCTGATGGCATCATCGGCCTGAGACCTTCAGCACTCACTGGATCAACTCGCAGCCGGGTGTGAAGTGGCTGGGATGAGGAATTAGTACCGCTAAATCTGAGTTCATGACTCTCAGCAGGAAACCACTGGATTGCATACTCCGGGTAGTATATTAGTCCTTCAAGAACCTCGGGGTCTTGCTCGCGGGTGAGGGTACAATGGAGCATGAGATTAGCAGGAGAATTAGAGCAGCGGGGGCGGAATTGCGCTCGCTTTACCCGCACCATTGTGACGAAAAGAGAGCTGAGCGGCAAGGCAAAGCTCTCAACTACCGGTCGATCTTCGTTCCTACCCTCACCTATGGTCATGAAGAATGGGTTATGACCGAAAGGACGACATTGGGGGTACAAGCGGCTGAGATGAGTTTTCTTCCAGGAGGGTGGCTGTCGTCTCACTTAGGAATAGGAGTGAGAAAGCTCAAGCCATCTGGATAACAGCCGCCTGCAACCTCTGCTTTAGAAAGTAAGAGTCAGTTGAGTTGGTTCGGGCATCTAGTAAGGATTTCCACTGGGTGCCTCCCTTGGGAGATGCTCCAAGAATGACCAGTGGGGGGGAGACCACTGGGAAGACCAAGGACTAGGTGGAGAGAATAAAAATCAACAGTGGCCTGAGAACGCCTCAAGATCCCTCCGTCAGAGCTGGTCAATGTGTCCCAGGAAAGGGAAGTCTGTGGCCCCTCTGCTGGAGCTGGCTTTAGCCACGGCGACCCCGACCCCCGATAAGCCGATTGAAGATTGACGATGAGGTATTTTTTCAGATCTTGAAGAGCAAAGTATAATTTGGCGATCCACTTTTGGGTTAGGGAGCTTTTAATAGGCCCTCCTGCAAATTCAATGATCTCTTCTTCTAATTTAAATTTCAGATTTGGAAATTTTCTTGCTGATATAGTCTCTGATATGCAGATATCTATGGAAGCCCATTCCCGTCAGTAAGAAAAAAGCAGTGAAAACGCTTCCTTGATGCAGCGATGATGGTGACGATGAAGGGACTTGAAAACAGC
>OLKM01000789.1:89075-184075 GCA_900291075.1 Melanogrammus aeglefinus
AATTGGGCGATCACTTTTGGTAGGGAGTTTATAGGCCTCCTGCAAATTCCAATGATCTCTTCTTCTAATTTAATTTCAGATTTTGGAAATTTCTTGCTGATATAGTCTCTGATATGCAGATATCTATTGGAAGCCATTTCCCGTCAGTAAGAAAAAAGCAGTGAAAAAGCTTCCTTGATGGCCAGCCGATGATAGGGTGACGATGAAGGGACTTTGAAAACAGCACTACTGGAGCTCATGTTGCCACTTTTATCTCATACGTATGGATTACAATGGGATTTTTCTTTTATCAAGGAAGAGTTTTAATCTTTTTTTACGGGGCAGAGAATTGGCTTCCATAGAAGAGTCTTTGATAATCTAGCGGAGGTCCGAGATCGACCCCTAATTTCTTGTAACATTTTTATTCCCTCAAATTCTGTAAAAGTCATACTGCAGCCTATCCATAAGTCGAAAACCTTGAAATTTGCGAGGTACAATATGGTTATCAATAACCCCATCTACCCATAAACCCAAAATTCTGGTACTGCACCCAAAGGTGGCGGCTATTATAAAAGATGCATGAAATAGACTTATTTTCCTCACCAATTACCTGGACTCAGAATTTGATTTCAGAATATTGATCTCTAGAATAGATGCAATTATAAAACGCGTCATCTTAGCCCTAAAATGTTTTACTTTTTCCCACCATTTATATTAAAGCAAAACATGATAAAAAGATCTCACAACGCTACAAAAATTTAAAAATTCACCAAAATCGCCACCTAAAAATCTTATAGACCAAGCCTCACAAAATCACTCAACAGGATTTGTTTATTGTAGTTCTCTTTGAGAAATATGGCCAATAAAGGTTGGTAGCAGTATAGGCCCATTTTTCTTATTATATTACCATTTGTTTTTGTAATAACATTACAACTATTATTAGTCGATATGAATACCCCCCATCACCATAAACCAAAGGGTGTACTGCACCCAAGGTGGCGCTATTTAAAATATGAACCAGCCTTATTCTCTCCTTCACAGATTGATCTCTAAAATCAGATGCATCTTTTTCACCCTGTTCTTGTTTCATAGAAAAGCTGAATGTCCACAGTCTCAACCCATTTTGCCTACATGACCATTTTGTTATTGTATAACTACCATACGGCTATAATAAGGGGGATACCATTAACAGTGCAATTTTTCACAATTCACAATTCACAATTCTCTTGTGAAATGTGTGCTTGGAGTTTTCTTGATGATGTGTGCCTATCAAAATACATTTTTACCATGCATGTGAATGAGGCTTAATGCAGTTCAGGAATGTCAGTGGCTCAACAGGATAATTCCTTGTACTGGTGAACCTTAGGTTGAGAGTACGAATCCTGAATTGAGCATAATGAACAAGCTGACATGACATTCCATCATTGCCACTCATTTAAAATACACAACATTGAACAGCACCAGAAATTCATCAGGCAGTCAACATTCAGACTCATTCGTTTCCAAGAATCTGACTCCCATGACACAGTATGGCATTAGGGGAACTTCTTCGTTAACCAATTTTCCTTCATAATTAACTCTGTTATATGTATATTTCTTCCGTTAGTGTTCTTGACTAAAAAGGTTTAATTTCCCCAGAATTTCAAAGATTTTTCAGATATATGCTTTTAAGAAAGCCCTTAATTCACTTGAGAAATGTGTGCTTGGAGGTTGGATGTTGCATACTTATCAATAGACATATTGACTATGTGAATGAGGCTGCTCAATGGGATAATGCCTTGTACAGGTGATCATTAGGTTGAGAGTTCGGATCCCGATTATAGCATTGTGAACAAGCTGAACATGACATTCGGCCATTGCTTTGCAGCTCACCTGAAAGCCAAGGCACAGTACTGCATTAAGTGGAACATCTTCATCAACATCTTTCCTTCATAACTATTTGTGATATGATATCTATATAACTTACATTAGTGTGTTCTGGACTTTTAATTTTGCTCAGACCTCATTAATCACGCTTGCGTTTATATTTAAGATTAAAATTGCTCTTGAGGTGCTGGAAGCTCTAGACTGAACCTTGGTCTAAAAGGGTGCAATATACCGTAAGGCCGCTTTAGTTCCAGTTTCTAAAGCTTGAGTCATGTTTACAGGGCTTAAAATCCTGATCGTAGGCTAACCATTAAAACATGTCAGACCTACCCCTCAGATGGTCTCCTTTGATTATTTCATTTCATATCTTTAGCAAGTTTTTTTCGAGGGGGTATTGGGATCTGAAAGGTGATAGGTAAATCTCCAACTATAGAGTTAACTGGTAGTCCCTTTCCCATCAAGCTCTATCTCTTTCCATCTTGATCTATAATCTGGGGTACACCATCCAACAAGTGGAATAATTTCAGCTGGTCTATAATATATAGACAGAGATGGCTCAATCCGCCTCTCTCCTTCGATATTTGGAAGGTTTTATATCTTGCCCCTGGTTTTTTCCCTGCCCAAATAAATCTAGAAATAACTTTATCCCACTCGAGAAAGCTCTGCTCTGGTTTTTCTGACTGAAAAAAGAACAAAAGTCTGCTATAATTATTTTTTAAGAGGGCCATTGTTAATTTCCTCTAAGTTAGATAGATCTATAGGTAATAAAATTCCCATGTATTTTATGGATTTCATATCCCAGCCCATTTGATACCGGGAGCGAATATACTGAGGGGGGGTTGTAGTAAATATTAAGGATCTGAGTTTTTTGTTCATTAAGTTTATAGACTGAATATGACCCACATTCTTGAAGCAGTGACTTAAGTCCCGGCAGGGAATCTCTTTGGCTGGAGAGAAAAATAAGAATATCGTCTGCAAATAAGGCCAGTTTTTGTTCCCCTGTGGCATTTTTATACTGTTAATAATTTTATTCGGTCTAATCCATTGTGGCAACGGATCAATAAAAATCACGAAAAGGTGTGGACTTAATGGACTGCTCCATTAAGGCTAGTGGATCTCTTTAAGGGGAAAGATTCTGTGTGTTCGCCGTTGATTTTCAATTGGCTGATGGCCTGCTGTAAAGGGCTTTTATTGTGTTTATAAATACTGAATTAAATCCAAAATTGTCAATAACATTGAATAAGAATTTCCCTCTAAAGCCCAGTTCAGACCAAAGATTCACCTTGCAACGACTTGCAATGAGACGGTTTTAGAACGTCGCAGGGCGGTGTGAACGGGTCGTTGCAAGGAGTCGCAAGGATTCGCAAGGAGTTGAAAGGGGTTGCCAGAGATTGAACATGTCAAATCGCAAGGTCCAGTTTTAGAATGCAGCGATTTAACTATTTCTCTTCAGCCAATCACAGCACAGAACAACTTGTACGTCACGACCTTACTCCGTCCCGGTACCGTACTGTCCACTCCAGCATACAAATATCCGAAGATGGCAGACTTCTGGTCCGAGGAGAGGGAGGAGAAATTAATTCGCTTGCTGGAGGAGCAACCTGTCCTTTACGACGTTGGCAGTCACTTACTGCCAACGTCGGCGTAGACCCACAGCGAAATTATCCGCCAAAAATCATAAATTCTTCCTGAAAACACGAAAGGCAGCCAGATCAACTTGTGACGCTACTATCCATGTAGAGCAGGGGTCTCAAACTCGTGGCCCGCCGGACGATATTTTGTAGGAAAAAAAAAAAAGGTGCATAAGACGGAGGTGAAATGTACGTAGGCCAATGGTATGGCTTCTCCCAAGTGAGTGTGCGCTGGAGATACGCCCTTCTCTCCTGTGTGACTTCTCTGATGTATTTCGAGCTTACTGAAGCATCTGAAACTAACCGCTTAGCAACCGAGTTCCTCAAGTTGTGGAGCATCCTATCCCTGAGCATGAAATGTGCGTCAGTTTTTCTCACTGCAAACGTTGGTAGGCTATTTATAGAAAATGTCTATGTTTTGACATGTTTGATTGCATTTTACAACTGCATGGGCCTGGATACGTCGATAGGTGTGTGTTTCTCCCTATGTGTCCAGTGGGAGAGGAAATATCGACGGTGTGAAATAGTGTTTTGCATCAAGTTGAGGCCGACACATATTAATTGAAATTTATATATCATGAGATAAAATCATGTAATACATTTAGGAAATTATTACATGCATCTCTTCTCAAAAATATTCGACCCTGGAAGTTAAAACTTCTCAGTTTCTCTGCCGCAATCATCTGCGTATCTAGGGCTTTTATCTTTTTTTTTCTTCCCGTCTTAAAATGATGAACAGATGAAGAGCAGCAGTGACCAGGAGGAGTAGGCAAGAAAAGCCATAGGACAGTTCATGTTCTGAAGAAGGTTCATGTTTTAAAGAGCCGTTCATGTTCATAGGGGGCCATTAATGTTCAAAAAAGCATTAATGTTGCAGCACTGTTAATAGAAAAGCTTTAGAAGACTGGATATTTGTACTTTTTTTGGAATACTAGATGCGGCCCAGCCTCACCCAGACTCTACCTCCAGCGGCCCCCAGGTAAATTGAGTTTGAGACTCCTGATGTAGAGATAAGACCATAAATTGGTTGCGTTTCCAAAAAATAAGAAGCCTTTACATCCAGTTATTCAAAACCTTGTGTTTCACTCCACTGCTTGAAAATAGCCCAAAAAAACTATTTTGCGCTCATTCTATCATTTCGGTCGCCTGATGTGGTGTTGTCACTTTTATTGGATCATCTCTGTAAGCAAAGCAGCAACTTCGGAAATCAATGTGACTTCACATTGACGCCTTTAACTGGATGTTAAGGCGTCTTATTTTTGGAAATTTGACCAATTCATGGTCTCTACTTGGATAGTAGGGTCACAAGTTGATCTGGCTGCCTTTCCTGTTTTCAGGAAGAATTTATGATTTTTCTATTATGGCTGAGAATTACTCTGTGGGTCTACGGTACAGATTGAAAACTGAAATTCAACTAACGGAAAATGCAATGTATCCAACAACGGGTGATCTAAACTAACTGTAAGTTCCAGCTATTTACTCCAATGCAGATGTAGTGGAGAATGACAAAACACTGTAACTTTAGCCTACTCTCAAGCAAAATAAAAATAAAACTAATCACAAACCTAACTAATCCAGAGCGAGAGTGAGAGCGTTCACAGTTGCTAGGGAAACCACCTACCGTCGCCGACCGTTGCAGCGCGTTGCAGCCAGTATGAACTGCCCAGTTTTAGAACGTCGCAGCTCGTCTCGTGGCAACGAGTTGCGAGTTGCAAGTCGTTGCAAGGCGAATCTTTGGTCTGAACTGGGCTTAACAGAATTAAAAGCTTTTTCAGCATCTACACTGTACAGCTTGTAATGTATTTTGGTAATTATGTCTAATAAATTTGTAAAGATCGTCATGGCTCTGGCGGGAGACAATGAACCCTGTTTGGTCCATATTTATAATTTCAAGTAAATTATTTTCCATTCTTTTGACAGTAATTTAAGTAACAATTTATAATCAAGGTTTAGCACAACATGACCCTTTATACGTGTTATCTTGTGTGTTCCTACGAAAATATTTAGAATTTCCCAAGTGCCAATCGAATCACTGGCTGATGGATTTGTTATAAGGGCACATAAAATGTATCCTAACCCCTAACCCTAAACCTAACCCTTGACTTGAAAAGACATTTACATGAAATTGTGTTAACTCTGGCTTTCAACAATCAGTGTGTGTGTGTGTGTGTGTGTGTGTGTGTGTGTGTGTGTGTGTGTGTGTGTGTGTGTGTGTGTGTGTGTGTGTTTGTGTGTGTGTGTGTGTGTGTGTGTGTGTGTGTGTGTGTGTGTGTGTTTCTGGGCTTGTGTGTGTTTCCAAATTTCCCTAATCATTTTCCTGCAGGAGATGGGGGATGGTCTGTTGTTAAAGCCTTTCCTCGTGATTTGGTGGCATAAAATAAGCGATGTCCAACCGCGGCAGGCCATATCCGCACCTCTACATGCTCTCTACCGGTGCCCTGGGCCCTATCGCCTCTAACATCAGGCCTTCGGTCAGAAGTCTCGGGGTGGTTTCTGACAGTGCCTTCAAGTTGGAGCAGCAGGTCAGTGCAGTAGTTAGGAAAAGCTTTTTCCTGGCCTCCACATCCACGCAGCCCAGTCTTAAGTCCCATTTAAGGACCCACCTCTTTTCACTTGCATTTGATTCGTGTCTCCTTTTTTTAAGTGCCAGTGAATAGTGTTCCCTTGTTACCTTTAAAATTTTCTCTCTGTAAATGTGCTATAGAAAGAAAAATTTACTAGACTTCACTTGACTACATCTCCCGCCGGTGCAGGGTTCTTCTTCGTGGCCAAAGGATTCGTGGACTTGCATATATTACAGGGGACTCAACGGGATCATTGTTAAGAACTGCTATCTTCTACCCCTTATAAACACAGCATTCAAATCTCTACATGGAGCTCCGATTTTCACTAAATTAGACCTAGAAGTGCTTACAATGAGAATCAAATCGATCAAAACCAAAATCAAATCAAATTTATTGTCATTTTGTTGATTACAAGTAACAACAAAACGAGGAGGCGTTTCTCAGGGATCATGATCAAGTCAGTACATACATTGCCAATCATTCATTTCATACATCCCAATGATGAATAAAATAGATGTAGCTGGATATCTTAAATAGCTAAAAGACCATAACATAATGCACATATATGCACTGAATAATTTAATACATTTAAAATGCTCTAATAAATAGATAAAGTGCAACAGATTAGAAATTATTTAAAATGATGTGTGCAAGTCCAGTGGCTCCAGTGAAGAGATCTAGGACACTGGTGTGTTGAGCATCCTGACAGCTTGAGGCAGAAAGCTGTTCAGCAGCCTGGTGGTGGAGCATCTTATGCTGCGATAGCGCTTCTTGGAGGGTAGGAGCTGAAAGAAGCTCTTCAGAGGGTAAGAGGGGTCTCTCACTATTTTCTGGGCCCTATTCTTGCAGCGGCTCAGGAATATGTCCTGGACGGAGGGAAGTGAGGCTCCAATGACCTTTTCCGCTGATCTCACCACTCTCTGCAGGGCCTTTTTGTCCACCGCACTGCAGCTGGAGAACCACATAGAGATAGCGTACTTCAGCACACTCCCCACTGCCCCTCTGTAGAATGTGGTGAGGATGCTGAGAGGTACTGAGGCCTGTTAGCATTTCCTTAGGAAGTACAGTCTCTGTTGGGCTTGCTTCACTAAGGGAGGGAGAGTGGAAGAGTATGAATATCTGGCAATGCCCTTTGATCTAGCTAATGCACCTGGGCTATTCAAGGCGATGGTTAACGCTGTCCTGAAGGAACTCCTCAACCACTGTGCTCATGTATATTTTTAGACGACATCCGTTACTCTTATGGGCGCACACCTTGAACCCGACCTGGAAGTATGGCTCTCTACCCGGGAGCTTTATCTCTCCTTTCAAAGTGATCCACTGGATCACCCCGTAACTTAACGTCTGCAGCTTGTAGACAGTATAAGCATGTTGGTATCCTCCCCGACACTGTACAATAATGAACAAATCCTGTCTATTTATTCCCTCTGCTCCTCTTACTTCCTGCTGAGTGTTCACAAATGTTTGTTGCATTGGATTTTGCCAGAACGTCTGTTACTTACTTCAGTTAAGAAGATATTTTGTTTTACAAACACATTGCTGGATTTAGATTCACACTTTACCCAGGCCGTAACAAATTTCTGCTTCTGAGCTTTGGTTCTTTGAAGCCTTTCTTGTCCTCTCTTTCATTTGCGTAAAAGACAAAGCAAATACCATTGTGAGCTCACACTAAATCAACAAAAGTCTGTTGGCAGATCTACTCGTCTCCTATTGAGACAAGTAGAGAGATGTATGGAATCCCTACAGCTGTTTGTGTGTGTGTGTGTGTGTGTGTGTGTGTGTGTGTGTGTGTGTGTGTGTGTGTGTGTGTGTGTGTGTGTGTGTGTGTGTGTGTGTGTGTGTGTGTGTGTGTGTGTGTACATGTGATTGTGTGTCTTGAGGGTGCCAATTTACTCCGACCTTTGGGGCGTGGAAATGGACGGCAAGAATGCCCAATAACGTTTATTTTTTAATGAATGAACGAATCCAAGAAGATTCTGTTGCCATTAGAACACTAAACCTGTGCTTTACTAGACCACACATTTTAAAAGCGGTCTTTTTTTCATAAAAAAACACTGCCATATTTGTCTGATCTTTCTGGGAAAAACGTAACATTCCACCTCTGATATATTGTCCAATATATCATGCCCAACATGCCCAATCTCTTGGGGATGGACATTTTGTTTATGTGTGTAAGTGAAGAAGTGTGTGAAAGTCTGTGTGCTTGGGTCTGGGCTGTGTGTCAGGGCCTGTGTTTGTCTTTTTCCCTAATAATTTGCCTGCAGGGGATGGGGGCTGGGCTGCTCCTGAAGCCCTTCCTTATGTTTTGGTTGCATACAAAAGGAGGGATGTCCAACCGCTTGACACCAGTTCTCTTCTCCACTCAGAGCAGACAGACCCTCACACAGCAGCCATGACTTCCTCCTTCACTCGTTCCTACGGTGGATCCGGCGGCAGCCGCCTGGGCTCCATGCGGGCCGGAAGCGTGTACGGTGGCGCCGGAGGCAGCGGGGTACGCATCTCCAGCACCAACGCCTCCAGGTCCTTCGGGGCCGCCGGGGGCTGGCTCTGGCTTTTGCATCTGGTGGATTCGGGCTTCCAGCTGTCGGACGCCCTGGACATCAACGAATCTAAGAAGGCCACCATGCAGAAACCTGAATGACCGCGCCTGGGCAGCTACCTGGAGAAGGTGCGCACCCTGGAGAGGGCCAACGCCGATCTGGAGGCAAAGATCCACCAGTTCTTGTTGAACAAGACCTCGTTGGAGACTCACGACTGCACCGCTCACAAGGCCACCATCAGGTTCCTTCAGGAGCAGGTAAGACCACTTCCAGCCTGACATCATGAGAACACACATTTATCATACAGTGTGAGTTTATTAACTCTGATGGGCAATCCAATGTCTGTGTATCGATGAATTGTGTAATATATGGCGATGTCTTTTGTGGAACGGTAGTAGGACAATGAGTCCATGTTGACAAAGCATGTTTGATAGATTAACCACAAACAAAGACCTGTTCTATAACAAGAAAAACCAGGTGAGAACATTTGATATTGGGCCTGTTTGCTTTAGAGGAAGCAGGGCCAAGCACAGCTCTGTGTATCTGTGTGTTATAGCCTCGCCCGAAAGTATTGCCCTGAAAACTGAACTAGTTTGACAGAATAGAAAACAGTTGCAACCTTTGACCTAACTTTACATAAATGTTGAGTAAATTATTTGAGCGATTAAAGTAGTAGTAGATAAATAGTTATTTATCAAATATTTAACGAATAAATGTTGTTCCTCGTTTCAGATTATTGATGCAACCCGTTCAAGAGGAGAAGTCCTTCTGGCTATTGACAATGCTACGCTTGCCTCAGATGACTTCAGGGTTAAGTCAGTACATCAGCAGAAGCAACACTGGATGTTTATTGAAATTATAATAATAATTATAACATTTAAGTATATATTTGTTTTTAATCCAATGTTATCACAGAAGTACAAAACTGTTGTATTGTGGTTTTGATTGCAGGTATGACAATGAGCTCAACATGCGCCAAAGTGTGGAGGCAGACATTTCCGGACTCAAGAGGCTCTATGACGAGCTGACCATGAGCAGAGCTGACCTAGAGATGCAGGTCGAAGGGCTGAGGGAGGAGCTTATTCAAATCAAGAGAAACCACGAAGAAGTAAGGGTGTTTCAACATGCATTGCAGAGCGAAATATAATATCAATATCTATTTTTTTGGTCAAATTACGAAAATAACATCATTGCATCACTATGACACAACGTTTGCTTGTATCAGGACCACAATATGGCTAGAAATGGTTTGACAACTCAATCATTGGATGAGACTTTTGACTCAAGTTGCCCTTTCTTTCTAAAGGAACTGCTGCTTGCGCGCTCCAGTATTGGAGGTCAGGTGAACGTGGAGGTGGACGCCGCACCACAGGAGGATATGTCTATCACCCTGGCAACAATGAGGGAGCACTATGAGGCCGTTGCCACCAAGAACCGCAAGGCACTGGAAGTCTGGTTCCAAGCCAAGGTAGGCCTACTTTACCTTGCCCAATTCTGATTCCAATAGGAAATTAGTATTATTTTGTTTTTATTATATTTTGTTTTCATTTTCAGTCAGAGGAGCTGAACAAGGAAGTTTCTGTCAGCACTGAAACACTCCAAAGCTCTCGCTCTGAGATCACCGAAGTCAAACGCACCCTACAGAGCCTGGAGATTGAGCTCCAGTCCCAATTAAGCATGGTGGGTTCCCAAGTTCCATTTTTAATTTGAGTCAATTCACCCTGATTCCTTTGTGAATCGTGAGGCCAGTGCAATTTTTCATTAATACACTTTCTCCTTGGTTGTGTTCTACAGAAAGCATCTCTGGAAGGCACCCTGAGAGATACCCAGGGCAGGTATGGCAACATGCTGGCAGGATACCAGAGACAGGTGACGGCTCTGGAGGATCAGCTGGGAGACCTGAGGGCCGGCCTGGCTACGCAGGGACAACAGTACCAGCTACTGCTGGACATCAAGACCAGGCTGGAGCTGGAGATCGCCGAGTACAGGAGGCTGATGGACGGAGAGCTGTAAGGACGTGTCTCCTTTTGTAGTTGGATAATTCCTACCACTACTTCTAGTATTAAATGATTACTATTGACTGGCAAAGTGGGATTGAATGTATCCCCCACATTTACATTACGGTTCATCTCTGTCTTTCAAGATTAAATAAAGTTGATGCTTTCCCGACTATACTTTTTACTTGATGCTTTGTTCCCCAGCCCTGCTCCAAACCTGATTACTAAGGAGAAGTAGATCTATCAAATATCCTCTCAGCAGAAAAAGTAACATTCAATTAACTACGTACCGTTCAGAGAATTTTGGAAATAAAACTATTTCTGTGGAACCGACATTTGAGTCCTGACACGTTTTTTCCTATGTGTTCTTGGAATGATAATTCCACTATTCTGAATGGCCATATGTTTACTTGTTAATGGATTTGAAACAAGGGAGCACAGAAAACTCCATGAGGTAAAACAATAATTTAAAGGGACTATGTGTTGGATTTCCACAAGCATAAATCGCTTTGAATGCCAATATTTGCGAGAATATGTTAAAATGTAACCATTTTACAACAAAATGTGTACTCCCCGATTCTGTTGCATAAAACCGCCTGTTGGGTAATTTCAAATATGCTAGAATGGTACCGGTTTTGCTGGGGAAAAGGAAGGAGGTGATGTCTCAGTGTGGATAATGGCAAAAGTATCTCTTCATTTTAAAAGTTTGATATTTAATGTGCATTATACCTACTCAAGCCACTCCAACGGTCTGTATATAGGCCTACATAACCTTTATTGATGTTTAGAACTCAAATGAGTTTATGATTGTTATTGCCTCAAACCAAGGTGTTTGCAATAGAGCTATCTCCATGTATGAACCTGACCACCTGAGTCTTGTAATGATTGGCGTTAGAACCAGGGGTTTTGGCACAAGTGATGTGACGTCTGGACGTTTTCCGAATTTTGTTCCACGCATCTCGTTCATACAAATTAACAAATGAGTCGGAGCGTTCATTTGTGCATAGAAATAATGGATGTCATATACGGCAGTTGAATGCACTTGCGCATATATAGGATGATATGGCAAGAAAGTATAGACGTCGGGGGTTATGCTAGAATTAGTTTTTAAATAGACAATTCGACAAACAGTACACATATTTAAACACCACATATAAAAAGGACCCTATTAAGTGTTAATCAAAAAATATAAGAACGATGCATCCGCGGATACACTCGCACGAGAACGCTGGTACAAACCGGGAAGAGGTAGCTGAGGAAGGAGTGAATGTAGGAGGAGTTGCAGGTGGAGGAGAGACAGGTGGAGGAGTGATAATAGTGTAGGTAGTGTGATGAGGTGAGGTCTTAAATGGATTAGTGAGAATGAATATGTGAAAGTTTGGAGGGAGTCTCTCTGTGGGAGTCAAGACCTGGGAAACAAAGACTAAGGGAGTCTCTCTGTGGGAGTCAAGACCCGGGAAACAAAGACTAAAGGAGTCTCTCTGTGGGAGTCCCTCGAGGAAGCCCGGGGAGGCCACCTGCCCTATTGCAGCTATGTGTTGTACTTCACTCATTGTCAAGATTTCCACTCGTGGACGGCGTTATCATAGCTCCTCTGCTCGGGCAGGAACCCATCTAATCTGTGCCATCCACCTACCCTTGCTTATACTGACCTTGAGGTGATGGGAGGACTCTGGAACTGCCAATCGGCCAGGTCAACAGAATAATAACATCTAGCCATGCCACCACCTGCCCCCTTGACGCTATCCCCTCCTCTCTCCTCCAGGATGTCTCAAGCGACATCCTGCCATTTCTCACCTCACTTATCAACTCCTCACTCACTTCAGGCATTGTTCCAGCATCTTTCAAGACTGCCAGAATAAAGCCTCTGCTCAAAATAACAACTCTTAATACCACCGACATCCAGAACTACAGACCGGTATATCTTCTTTCATTCCTCTCTAAAACACTGGAAAGTGCCATTGCTAACCAACTGTCCTCCTATCTCTCATCCAACAACCTGCTTGATCCTCATCAGTCAGGCTTCAAGAAGGCACGCTCCAAAGAGACAGCTCTCCTCGCGTTGACTGAGTCCCTCCGTGCTGCCAGAGCCTCGTCCCTCTCCTCAGTTCTCATTCTCTTCGACCTGTCCGCAGCCTTTGACACAGTGAACCACCAGATGCTCCTTGCCACTCTTGCCAAAGTTGGCATCGCTGAATCAGCTCTTTCCTGGTTCGCATCGTACCTGATGAACCGCACCTCAACACATCAACTGCCCATCACCTAAGGCTTAACCTCAACAAAACCGAGCTCCTGCTAATCCCAGGGAAAGATTACCCACACATGGTCACCTTTGAGAACATCACTGTATCTCCTTCTCCAACTGCCATAAACCTTGGTGGGGTATTGGACAATCAGTTATGCTGCACTGCAAACATCACTGCGGTGGCCCAATCCTGCAGATTTGCACTTTGCACAACATCTGCAGAATCCGGCCCTTCCTCACAAGGGAAGCAGCTCAGCTTCTAGTCTAATCACTGGTCATCTCCCGCCTCAACTACTGCAACTCACTCCTGGCTGGACTTCCTGCCTCTGCGATTAAACCTTTGCAGCGCATCCAGAATGCGGCAGCGCGCCTCGTGTTCAACCTACCGAAGTTCTCCCATGTGACCCCCCTCTTCCGGGACCTCCACTGGCTCCCTGTAGTAGCTCGCATCAAATTTAAGGAGATGGTACTGGCATACAAGGCAGTCGATGGAACTGCCCCTGCCTACCTCCAAGCATTGCTAAAGCCCCACACCCCAGCTCGATCCCTCCGCTCAACTACCTCAGCTGGACGTCTGGTACTGCCATCGCTAAGAGCTAGCAAATGTCGTTCAGCAAAGTCACAACTGTTCTCGGTTTTAGGAACTCAGTGGTGGAACGATCTCCCTGTCGTTCTTAGGACCACAGAGTCGCTCACTATCTTCCGAAAAAGACTCAAGACTCACCTGTTCAGAGTCTACCTCGACTCTGCATAGCCACCCTCCCCCTTCTGGTCACCATTGTACACTGTATTGTATTGTGTTGTATTGTATTGTATTGTATTGTATTGTATTGTATTGTATTGTATTGTATTGTATTGTATTATAGTACTTAACTGTGTAGCAACTGCAGTAGCTGCTATCATTGCTGTAACATGGGGAATTGGTTAGCTTAGCAATTGTTGTACTTGCACTTGGTTCTATGAACATCCTTTCTGTACCGACAGCGATATATTGTTGCAGTTCTTATGACAAATGTACTTATTGTAAGTTGCTTTGGATAAAAGCGTCTGCTAAATGCCCTAAATGCCCTAAATATAATGGGTTAAACCCAGAAAGATAAGCAGGGAAGCATGGTGGTTGAGTTCCTGCATGTTCAATAACTGTTTCTCAGATCAATAAAGAAAAATAATACAATATACAAGGTTTCTCAAAAGCCTCTCGAGACCCTTCAACCATGAGACGGACCACTTAACTGGTCCGGACCATAAGGACAACTTAACAGACAACACTACTGACCAATGAGCAACTGGTCCGGACCACAAGAACCATATGGAGCACCGGTTCATCTTTATAAACAGTTTGATTAAATTGCTACATATTTGCTATGAACAGACAGACAGACAGACAGACAGACAGACAGACAGACAGACAGACAGACAGACAGACAGACAGACAGACAGACAGACAGACAGACAGACAGACAGACAGACAGACAGACAGACAGACAGACAGACAGACAGACAGACAGACAGACAGAAAGTTAGATAGATGGATATATATATAACTCTTGGTATAACCACACAAACTACAATATGCTGTCAGTGCAACAATAAGAATACAGGCATAATCAATGAAAGAGTATATTAAATAGACAAGGGATTATGATCTCTGACATTTCTTCTGCTAACAGCGTTGCCAACATGGCCAGAGATGGAGAAGGTCGCTAACTGGTAAAGATATAGGCTTAGGCTTGGGCCATAGGCTTGGGCGCCCCTTAGTGGTAGTAACCAGGGGTCGGTGTGAGCGTCCGTGGCCAGTGGACAGACCACTGAATTCGCAACAACCCCTGCTCCTGACCATGTCCCCGGCAGGTATAAACTGTGAAGCACATGGAACTCATAGCAGATCTAAACAAACAAGACAATGGTACATTTCCAAATCCCATTTGGGAGAGCATTTGGTCTAGGAAGGCGGTCATTTTTTATCCATTTCTCCATTTCAAATCAACACAACATTTGGAAAGAAATACAAATTCAGCTAGTTCCAAATTTTCCTAGTAGCCTACATTTGTTTCGATTTCTTTTTTCCAGTATCCTCTGATACGACACCATGGATTGTTTAATAAAGAAAAGGAGGGATAAAGAGGTATTGCAATTATGTTGTTTACTCAGCTACTATGATGACATATGGGCCTAGATGTTCAAGAAGAATGGAATGAAGTCCAACTGGCCTACCGCTCCAAGCCATGCACTCTAGGCCTACGCAGAAGCAGTGGGCGGGTCGGGGGGGGGGGGCACCCTCAGGGCTGCATACGTAGCACATAGCATTCCTGATGAACATTGAAGGAAACTAACGGTTTATTCTTGAATGAAAACATGAATGCAGTCTGTCATTAAATGAGTTGAAGTGAAAGAATAAACTAATTTAAACCAACCAATACCAACCACATCCCTTACCTGGTCCGTACCTGGACATCTTATGTTGTAAGATATCAGCCTTGTTATTAAAACCAAAACTATTTGTTTTAGAAAGATAGATTGATAATACATAGATAGAAAACAACTTTATTAATCCCCTGGAGGGGATATCCCTTAGTTACAACAGCCCAGCAGCAGTGGAAAATCCAGGATAAAATACAATACAATAAAATACAAGGTACTAATGATGAACTAAAATAGAAGCTAAAGTAAATGCTAAAGTAAAGACAAACAGAACAAACAGGGCATTCAAAACAGATGGTATAAACAATATAAATTATGACCTGTAAAGTGTAAATTAGAATGTGAGGTACTGTGAAGTACCAGTACTTCACAGTGTATTAAAGTGTATAAATGCAAATTTAAACAAAGAGAAGTGGCCCAGTGATCACGTATATATATCTACGTAAATATATATGACAAATATATATAGACAAGGAATTATGTGTGTGTATATATGATGGGTCGTTTGTGACCGAATCAGTTCGAATGAACGAATCTTTAACAAGATTCTCTCGTTCATCTTGTTTGTCTCGTTCGTTCTCAGACTCGATTCCTCCCAGACCCACAAGTCGCTGAGTAGCTGACTCGTTGTTCATTCACTGACTTTGAGTGGTGCAGAGGCTTAGTGAGCAAGCGTACGATAAAACTATTAAATATAAGTGAAATGGTAAATGCCTGCTGTCTTTGTATTTTCTGTGTCATGCCCGAATACTCAAATATTTGAATGTCTCGTCAATCTGTCTCGTTCTTCATGTTTCGTTCTCACGCATGCGAGCCGGGCGCCCGACCTTGGTGGACCTTGATCGATTCTTGAGTGGGGGTGGCCATCTTCACAATAGTGTTAAGTTACTGTTAACCCAAGAAAAATCAAATATGCCCAGAAAAAACACAACTGAACATAATTTACTTTTATACTTCATCATTGCTAAATCAAGTCTATTTGTCATGGTCTTTCTGTTTCCTTGTCTTGTTTTGGTGTGTTTCCTGTTTTACTTTGGTATCTCTGTCTTGTTTCTCCCCATGTCCGGTCAGGTTTCCCTCTTGTGTGATTACTGCTCCCTCCCCTAATGTGTTTCAGCTGTTACTCGTTGCGTGCCCTGTGTTTGTTTGGTATTTAAGCCCTTGTCTTTCCTTTGTTCCTTGTCGGATCATTGTAGTTTGTGGTGTCCTGTGTGTTACCTGCAGGTCCCGGTTTTCCCTGTGTTACCTGTGTCATCCGTGTTCCCTGCCTTTTGGGTTAATAAGTTATCCTTTTATTGAGCTGTCTGCTATTGGGTCCTACCTGCCTGCCTGTCACCCGCTAACCCTGACACTATTAGCTTGATGATATGTTAAACATCCAATAATCAACTACACCCCCTACACCCCCTAAAGTTGTAATGTTTTGTTGATTGATGGCCGACTTGCACGATCGTTTGAGAATGAGAACAAGGGAGGAGCTGACTCAGCTGAGAACCGGGCATTCAATGATCGATTCACTGCTACTGGAAATGCGACTGAACAAACAAACAAACGATTCTGAACAATTCTTCTTGGTGAACTGACCGATGCAAACTGAATCATGGAAAAGGATCATGAAATCCATCACTAATATATACACACATACATAAACATGAACACATGCATATTCATACACATACACATGCACATACACATACATATACGTACTGTACATCAGGCGCTGTTGTACAGCCTAATGGCTGTCGGCACAAAAAATCTGTGAAGCCATAGATTCATGGGTAATGAACAAAACAGTAAATCGGACAAATAATAATCTGGATTTATAACATAAACCATCGTCATTATTTTACTGTAAAAGCCATGCTCATACTAATCTGATGGAATTCAGCAGAATGTTGAAGGTGTGCTTGGATGGCCTCAAGCTGTAAGGGGCTAAAAGGGCACGGCCCCTTAGTGTGACCAGACTAGTTAAAACAATGCTGCCTGGTGAGGGGGGGGGGGGTTGTGGTTTCAGAGGCACTTTCCCACATTCCTTGCCCTGGGTAGCATTTTAGGTCAAACAACTATTGTGAAAATCACAAACCTATCCACCCTTCAGAAGGCCCATAAAAGAGGCTGCCTCTTCAGCAGCTCATTCAAGCCCCTGACCAGCAGAGCAACAACAACAACCACAGCAGCCGCTCAGAAACAACCACCAACTCAATGGCCTCCTTCTCTAGCCGCAGTGGTTACTCTTCTGGCTCAGCCATCAGGAGCTCCAGGATGATGTCCTCCTCGTCTGACATGTCTGGTACCCAGGCCTCTGGAGCCGGTGGCGGCAGTGTGTATGGCGGTGCAGGGGGCTTCGGCGTCCGCATCAGTCAGGGCTCAGGGTTCAACCAGGCCGGCTCCATGAACCAGTCCATCCATGATAAGGCCACCATGCAGAACCTGAACAACCGTCTGGCCAGCTACCTGGAGAAGGTGAGCATCCTCGAGAAGGCCAACCGCGAGTTGGAGTTGAACATCAGGAGGTTCCTGGAGACCAAAATGTTGCCAGACGCCCACGACTTGGTTGGCTTCTCAGGCAACAATGAAAGACATTCAGTACCAGGTAAGCGTTGATAAGTTTTGGTGCTTTATTGACTGGAATGTCATTTCCACCATTCAAAGAATTTGGGAGTTGCTATCTAAATAAGGTGTATATTTTGTTGAACAATGAATAATAAGACTCTACTTTCCGTTCTATTCAACCCTTTTTTCAGATTAACTTGGCCGCCCGTGGAAACTCTGGTATCATCCTATCTATTGACAATGCCAAACTTGCAGCAGATGACTTCAAAATGAAGTGAGTTAACCTTGTGTTTATTCCATGATTTTTTACATGATACAACATATAAATTCCTAAAACACATGCTGGGGCTGATGACCTAACTGACATTGAAACACAGATACAGTATATCACTGACTATACGTGTCTTGCATTGATCGTCAGCAAAAGTGTGTACATCCGCATTAAGCAGCTTTAATTTCATTGTCCAGGTATGAGAATGAGCTGGCTATGCATCAGATGGTGGAGGCAGACATTACTAATCTCAAAAGGGTTGTGGTGGAGCTGACCAGAGACAGGAGCAGCCTGCAGGAGGAAATTGAGGGGCTTACACTTGAGCTCATCAAGATGAAGCAGACACACGAGGAGGTAAGGCAAAACAACACCGAAAGAGACACCCTAACATGATTGTGGAGCGGGCTATTTTGACAGTTAACAGTTAAATCAAGCTTTTGGTTCATGTTTTTGTTGATGTGTGTGTGATTGTGTGTGTTTGTGCTTTTCCAGGAGTTACTGGTTATTCGATCCCAGTTGGGAGGTCAGGTGAACGTGGAGGTGGACGCTGCACCACAGGCGGACCTGTCCGTCGCCATGGCCGAGATTAGGAGTCACTACGAGGGAGTGACAGAGAAGAACCACAAGGCGCTGGAGGCCTGGTTCTTCACCAAGGTGGGCTGGCTGCACCGTGTCATGCTTGAAACCCGGTGGTTGCACATGTTGCCCGTGCACAATCACTTGTTAAAGGATTTCCTTTGATTCAGTATGTCTTGTCTTTTGATTCCTTGGGGTATTATTTATTTTTCTTTCAAATATGCTTAGTTTTTACAAAAGGAGGCTCCTCTTTCTGATTATATCTTTAATTCTCTTTACAATGTTTCTAATAATCTTCCTTATCTCCAGACCAACGAACTCAACAGCCAAGTTTCTGCCAGCACCTTGACGGTTGAGTCTTCCAAAAGCGAGCTCACCGAGACCCGACGCACCATGCAGAGTCTGG
Organism: Melanogrammus aeglefinus; assembly: GCA_900291075.1. Taxonomy (NCBI): domain Eukaryota; kingdom Metazoa; phylum Chordata; class Actinopteri; order Gadiformes; family Gadidae; genus Melanogrammus; species Melanogrammus aeglefinus. The sequence goes on from OLKM01000789.1 coordinate 108,125, forward strand.
AGATTAAGCTCCAATCCCAAAGCAGCATGGTAAGATCCCGAGACCTCATGCATTACTATTCCGAGCAGAGTGGGATGGTATAGAATGGTCTAGTGTAGAATGGGATAGAATAGAATCGATTCGAAAAGGGGGAAGAATATTCAGAACTATAAATGGTCAGGTCTTTTCACTCCAAGACTAGATGTTCTGGGTTGGGACCCTTATGTCTGCAGGCTACCTATAGTGATCTCTGAGAGTAAGATTTATTACCGCCTACCTTCTCCTTAATGACATGTATGGCATGTAAAGGTATTTCTGGGTTTTGGTTGATGCAACATTGGATCAAAACATCATGCATTCTTATGTCTTTTCTCCCATTCCTCCAAAAGATTGCATCCCTGCGAAGCAACCTGGGAGATACACAGGGCAGGTATGGCAACATGCTGGCAGGATACCAGAGACAGGTGACGGCTCTGGAGGAACAGCTGGGAGACCTGAGGGCCGGCCTGGCTAACCAGAGAGAACAGTACCAGACGCTGCTGGACATCAAGAGCAGGCTGGAGCTGGAGATCGCTGAGTACAGGAGGCTGATGGATGGAGAGCTGTCTGAATCTACTTCTACTATTACAACTAGAACTTACACTACTACTGTTGTAAAATAAATCGTACACTTACTTGTGCCTTCATGATGTTCCGTTAACAGAAATCTGAAAAATAAAACTTTTCTGAAGAACTGAAACGTGCCTTTGTATGTGTTATCTTGTGTGTTCTTGCAATGATATTTTGACTTTACCAAGTGCCAATCAAACCTCTGGCTGATGGATTTGTTATGAGGGGACACATGAAACTGCATATGTAAAAGAACTGAGCCCTTTCAGAGGCCTGTTTCAGGTAGCTGGTTTTGAGGCAACCCTGAGTTTGTTCGCTATGAGTTAGTGGAAACTCTGGGTTTTCCGTTTCAGGTAGCAGGTTCAGCGCAACCGAGAGTTAGTTGCTGCGGCAACATACGCCGTGGGTCTAACCTGCTCAGGAGGACCTGTGTTTGTTGTCTATAAGGCTGAAGGCAGCTCTCCGACTTCGTCAGAGAGCTTTCTAACACAGGAAGTGTTAGAAATGGCATGTCCTTTTCTACGAGAGCCTGTGGACGTAGAGGCTGTGATCCTCCGTGAGGAACGATTATTAAGACCCCGGTTGGATATACTTTCTTTTCCTGATAATTTTCTTCACGAGCACTATAATTTTTCAGCGCAAGTTATCATTTATTTAGACCACCTTCTCAGCCACCATGTTAACTGTCAAACCCACCGGGGGCATGCTTAGGCGTTCCCATGATCAGTAGTAGTAGCTGACTAACCACGGACCTATAACTGCTGCAAGTCACGAAACAAATTTTAAGAATGCAAGGCAGAAAAGACCCTGGTACTGCTTTGAACCAGATGCTGTTCTTCTCTACATGCACATGCTCAGCATAATCGTCTGCATTGTTCACTGAAGTAAAACCCTTTGAGTAAACTGTTCAACAAAATAACTTGTCCCACCACAGCCCGTGTTCTAATAAAGACAATCTACTTTTTATGAGGATTTCTTTATTTCCTGACAGCACAAAAAAGTCATTCATATTGGGTATGTTTTTAGAGCAGGGAACAGTATCCCAGTTTGCACCTCACCCACCTTTAACCTTATGTTCCAAAATTTGGATCTCCAAAGCATCCTTTTGCATCTTTTGCCTAAGGTGGTCCATTTCCAAGTCTGCTTTGTGTATTTGCTTTTCTAGATAGATTTTATATACTGTAGCTCTTTGACTGGAAGCTATAGGAATGCAAAAAATGACATCGGATTTCACAGTGCCAAGTAGAGCGTTTCATTATAATTCCAGGGAGAATCTTACAGAGGTAAGCTGTGATTTAGAAGTAGATGGCCTCTCATTGGATTGGATTTCATCCTGTTTGAGAGAAAGAAGATGTCAGTTTTAAATTGTACAACGCTATCATCAACTTTTAGATGTTATTTTTAAAAGGTTTTAACCTCAATAGGCCTTTCCTCTTCCCTTTCGAATGTCACAGACAATGTTTCTCCATCATCTTCCTGTAATGACTGTGGTGACCCGGGTCTATCAGCCCGCCTCCGAGCAAAGAACAGGAGTCTCTGATGCTTAAACTGCCAACTCAGGCACGTTTATTAACTCCAAAACAGAAAAACAGAGGAATTGCCCATCAATGAAAACTACAACTAAAAAGAGTCTGTGCTCCGTGAGCCACTGGGGACGCTGTGGTCGGCTCTCATACGCTGTCCCGGTTTCCCGATGAGGAGGTCCCTCCACGTATTCCCGTGGTCTCCTCTAGACCGGGTGCTGGGGCAAAGGTCCGTCTGGGTAAGTAGTCTCGGCTGGCTCTCTCCTCCTGCATGGATCACAACCTCCTCTTTTATAGACAGCGTCTCTACTTTGGTTATATAGCCTCACCTGTGCCTGATTGGCCTCCTTCGCAGGTGTGTCCCGTTTGCATTGATTGGGGCCTGCTCCAATGCAGACCTTGGCTCCCTCTGGGGGAAAAGGGTGGTAGACTGCCTGGATTACCTGCCCCCTGGGCTTCCAGAGCCGCTGTGTCGGGGCCGGGTTGCCACACTCCTTCACCCTTAGATGAAGCCCCATGCGTCCCGACGGGACAGGGCGTCGGCATTGGCGTGCTCCCGCCCTGGTCGGTGGTCCTTGTCCTCCTGGGGTCGGACGTTCCCGCGTCCGACTCTGTATCCCAGGTAGAAGGCCTCCTCCAAGCCCAGGTGGCACTTGGTTGGATTGGCGGTAAGACCCGCCTTCCTCAGCTCCCCCAGGACCGCTCGCAGGTGTCTCAGGTGGATGTCCCAGTTGGCGCTATGGATGATGATGTCATCAATGTAGGCGGCGGCGTAGGCCTGGTGTGGTTGCAGGAGCCGGTCCATCATGCGCTGGAAGGTGGCCGGCGCTCCATGTTCCCCAAAGGGGAGAACTGTGTACTGGTATAATCCCCCGGGGGTTGCGAACGCCGTTTTCTCCCGGGCGGTCTTGCTGAGGGGAACCTGCCAATATCCCTTGGTAAGGTCGAGGGTGGTGAGGTAACGAGCGGGCCCGAGCCGCTCGATGAGTCCATCGACCCGTGGCATTGGGTACGCATCAAACTCCGAGACTTCGTTCAGTCTCCTGAAGTCGTTGCAGAACCTGAATGATCCATTTGGCTTCGGGACCAGGACGACTGGGCTGGACCAGGCGCTGTGCGATTCCTCAATCACCCGGAGCTGGACCATTTTCTTGACCTCCGCCCGAATGGCGACCCGGCGGGCCTCTGGAACCCGGTACGGGGGTACGCGCACCGTGACGCCTGCCGCGTTCGGATGTCGTGTTGAGCGACCGTTGTTCTCCCGGGTACCTCGGAGAACATGTCCTGGTGCTGCAACACCACGTCGGTGAGGTCCTGTTTCTGGGTGGGGCTGAGGTCCTCCCCCATCGGGACCTCTGGTACGCCTTGTCGGGTGACGAGGGCCAAGGGGACCGGCACCGGTAGGGTTGTCCCGGCCTTCCACTTTTTTAGGAGGTTTACATGGTACAGCTGGGTGGGTTTCCGCCTCCCCGGCTGTCGCACCCGGTAGTTCACCTCCCCCACGCGCTCTTCCACCTCATACGGTCCCTGCCACTTGGCCAGGAACTTGCATTCGGCAGTAGGGATGAGGACCAGGACCCACTCACTGGGTTGGAAGAGAAGCAGCTGGGCCCCGCAGTTGTAGGTCCAAGCCTGGGCCTGCTGTGCCGTGTGCAGGTGCTCCCTTACTATGGGCCAGACCTGCGCCATTCTCTCTCGTACCTGTTCAACATGGTCCACTAGGGTACAATGGGGGGAGGGCTGGCTCTCCCAAGCCTCTTTAGCCAGATCTAGGAGTCCCCTTGACCGCCGACCATATAACAGTTCGAAGGGGGAGAATCCTGTGGAGGCCTGGGGTACCTCTCGCACCGCAAAGAGTACATGAGGGAGGAGCTGGTCCCAGTTCTTCCCGTCCGTCTCCATGGCCTTCTTTAGCATGTGCTTTAGGGTTTTGTTAAACCTTTCACCAGCCCGTCCGTCTGGGGGTGGTACACTGAAGTCCTCAGCTGCTTCACCTGTAGAAGACTGAGAAGCTCCTTTAACACACGCGACATAAAACATGACCCTTGGTCCGTTAAAATCTCCCGTGCTATCCACACCCGACTAAAAAGCATCATTAGCTTCCGACTAAAAAGCATCATTAGCACAGATCAAGATGATCCATCTTGATCTGTGCTTGTAATAAAGCCGCCGGCTACGAGTTGATGAATTGTCACTTTTAGGTTTTCTACCCAGTTACCAAAAAAAGAAACATTTGGAAAATATGAGACATGGCACGCACACGGTTTGCATGTGTTACTTTGAAGGCAAACAAAATCTAAAATACAAAAAAACACAAAAACCTAAATTCAACCAGTGGGGTACCCTCACATGGCCCCTGACTCTCTGAGGAGGTACCTCTAGGTACCCTCTCCATGCCAGGGTGCCCTGAATTTATGTTTATTAACAGCTCCTCCACCGGGGTCAAGACAATTTGCGGGCCAAATCCAGTCTGCCGACTGTCTTTTTACGATTGGCTTAAATTAAGGATCATGCTTTTGACGTGTAACTAACGCATTTACGCGGTCAGCGATCCGCTGCCAGGCTTTGGTTCTCCGGGTTGAAGAGGCTTTAGCTTTCCCTTTTCTTGTGATAATGTCCTTCTCCTCGTCATAGCTCTCCAGGAGAACCTGGAGTTCCATTTCATTGAAATAAGCGGCCCGTTTCGCCATTTCGATCAGGGTTTCCATGATCCATACATCATGTCTTTTTAGGTTTGGCGTGGACGCGCACAACCCTGTGTTAACCAACCCCGAGTTGATTGAACTAATGCATAACCCCTGCTGTGGAACCGAAAACTCTGGGTTAGTCGGCACAGGGTCAATCAACCTAGAGTTCAGCATTAACTCAGTGTTTATTAAACCTCCGTTCGTGGAACACCCCTCTGCTTAAAGAAACTGAAAGGGGTGTGTGGGGGGCGGTGGTCAAACGACAGCAAACCTTGAAGGACCTGCTTGACACCATTAGCCAAGACTCCTTGCCCTGGGAAATATTACAACTATTCCCTGTGTAAAACCCTTACAGACCCACCCTTAATTTGGCCCATAAAATAGCTTTCCTCTTCACCAATCACTCAAGCAACTGGCCATCAGAACAAAAACAACAACAACAACAACAACAACAACAACAACAACAACAACAACAACAACAACAACAACAACAACAACAACAACAACAACAACAACAACAAGTGAGACAATTTAGAATCAATAGCTAGTTTGGTTCATACAGAACCGTAATCCATTCACTTGAGAAAATCAATTCTACTCTGTTTTCCTGAATTAACGAGTTACCTCAAAATCCCAAGAATCAGAACAGGTTCTCCGTCTGAACAACCACAACGTCCTGAGGTGCCTATTGTTTAAGGACAAGAGTTTCTCCCAATGTCTCTAATATAAACCAAAATAAAACAGGATTAAACTGAACAAGCAGGACATGTTTGCTTTTATAAAATAAAAGCTGTTGAGTGATTGAGAGCTTCTCTTTGGATATTGGCTATCTCATTAATTCAAAAAGAGCAGAAGTTATTTAGTTATTTTCTCAAGTGAATGCCTTTGGCTTTCGTAGGTAGGTGCATGTGATCGCATAGTTATGGCGCGTTCACATCACTGGAGATTATGGGTAAAAAATATCTTTGCGATCTTCGGAAAGTTGCCAAGTTGGTGAGGTATGTTTTACTAGTGATGCGCATGAACATGGCGGAACATGAAAGTTTTACTCAATATAAAACAATCAACCACCATATCACATACTTTACTATTGACGTTGTAACCGTCTGTTTGCACGCCATTGCTCAATTTTAAACGTTGTCTACAGGTTAACCAGCTCTAGATAAAGGCAAGTGTAGCCTTCCAGTGGCAATACAATTTGCTTCTCATAAATAAAAGCAAAAGGATAGTAGGTGATAGGCTACAATAAATAAAGGCGTTCAAACTTGAACGGATCCAACTAAGATTTGCAATGTATATTACTTCTGACTGTTTTTTATCAGATTAAAAAAACCTGCTGTGAGGAACTTTTAGAAACGCATTATTATTTGCTGCTGGCTCAGGCTAATCTAAAATAAATTATGCACCCTTTTGTGTGCCACGCCCTTTACCACACCCTATTTGGCTGCTTGGCATGCACCGTTTATATCTTATAATTTGTCCAATAACCAAACTGCCCACCAAACCTTGTGAAAATCCGTAGTCAAGTGTTTCAGATATCATATCCCCCACCCAGAATAGGGGAAAATGTTAAACTGCTTGGCAGAGGAAATACTCTTTTCTATCATAGTTCATCCCTGCAGTATCAGCCACGGTCTTAAACATATCAACGTTTAAAGACATTGTTTTCTTTCTTGTATGTTTTGAAGTGCCATGCAAATTAATTAACATCATCAAATTCAAATGGCACTTTGGCAGAGGTAATACAGCCCGAGACAAGGTCTGCACTGTTTGTTTGCCTTTATTAGACTGCCATCTACCTGCAGGAGCGGGACAACACTGTACCATCTTTTCACATATACACACTGTTGGCCTGTAGGCGGCGCAAACGACACCCAGGTATGCTAAATGTCCATGTCACATCTGCACATTTATATGTATAGTCTGCATGAATCAAAAACGTTAATGTTTATGTATTAATGTATGCATATGTAAATTATACTCGTGCAGTTGCTCGCAAAGGCTTTAAAAACATTTTGTTTGCAATTTGTATTAGTATTAATCTTGTTAAACACAACATACATAAATCCTTTAGTTGATTCTCCGTTACAGCAGATCTTTATTGATGTTATACTGATGAGATACTACTCATACTACCCTCATTATTTATTTTCTTGCTGGTGAGACAATGACGGGCTGGTTAATGAAAAAAATAAATCATTGCCTCATTTTTACAACACAGATACAAAACGACATACCCACCCAAAAATGGGTGTGGCCACCCGATCCACTAAGATTTATGGATAGTTTGTGGATCATATTTGTAACACCAAATTATTATTGTCGATCAATGTCTGCCATTCCTTTTCATTTCGGGTCCTATATCTCTGCAACTCTCCGCAAAGAATCAATGTTGTTTGGGCCAGCCCCACTTCACCAAATAAGTCTGGGCATGCCTTACGAATCTAAGCCCTTACATTACACAGCTTCAGTTTCTAACAGGTGCTACGTTACGACAGCGTCCTCTGGGGGCTAAGTTGGCCCACGGCGTTCCTCCGTATATTTTTTAATTACAAGTAATTTTATTCATAAATACAATATATTCATGCTGTAGACCTATGTACTGTGACTGTCATTTGACTTAGCATGTACAGTGATAGTGTGCGTTGTTTGCTTTTTTTTTCCACAGCTTGGATTAGCTCGCAAAGTGTGCATATTTATTCATGATGAAGAGTTCAAAGGAATCGATTATCTAGCTTTTGCTAAATGTCTTTCTGGCACAGTGTCAGTATAATCTTCGGATTGAAGGAGAAGCAACAAGATGAGGCTAGTTTGGATTTTTTGGATAGTTCAGATATAAGAGAAGGAACTGAGAGCAGATTACCATTGCTTATTTTTTGTAAGAAAAAATAAACGACAGACAGGCATTTGTTGCAGAAGCTCTTGCGAGAGCACAATTTGCTGAATTATTAGGCTTTATATACAGTATATTTTTGCAGACGACAGGTTATTGACATCACATGATGTAAATGCTGAAACATGATTAAGAGGCAGTACAGCTAGCCAACGTATCTCTTTTTTTTCACCCATATTTATAACACCCATATAATACTACCTACCTAAGAAGAATGTAGCAGTCAGGAGAATGAGACTGGCCGGTCATTGCCAGAGACACCGCAAGCTTCCAGCAAGCAGGCTGGGGCTATGGTAACCAACACACGGGCATCGACCAAGAGGACGTCCCACACCAACATACGTGGACATACTTCTGAAAGACGTGGGAGCAGAAAGCACTGGCCAACTAGCCAGATGCATGGAGGATCTAGAGGATTGGAACACGGCTGGAGGACTCGTCCGAGGACGACCTAGAGAGATACCTAGGTAGAATTAAATTACACGTGCTGCTTTGGGCATATAATTGCACTAATTGTACACAATGCTGCTTTTGTCATATCCAGGGCATTGTGGGGGCGGCTTCAGTCACGCGCAGGTTCCGTATTTATGGGGGGGAGGGAACCAAGACTAGATTTAAAATTTCCCCTTAAAAAAAATGACCCTAGGGGCTTCGTACAATCTGCTTGTGTGAAAACCAAATGTGTGGAAAAAAAACAAAACACAATACAGTTTTTGGTTGGAATGAAAGCGATCTTGAACAATCTCCATTATCCAGTGTAAATTAACTACGATGTTTAGGGCTTGTATGTCGTGATTTCACAATCACAATGACATCCATTATGTTACTAGGCCTAATGTTACTAGGCCTACAATGATTTTTCCTCATTGTTCAGTTCTGAATCTTGAAATGTTTCATCATAACATGATTGTTAGGAATTGTTGTTTGAAACAGCCACACGTTTCCCATGCAAGAACTTTGCAACAAAGTATTTAGAGGAAGGCCGGGCTCTCTGAGTGGCCAACGACGTGCGTCGCGACGTAGGTCGCATTGGTCGCATCGTAGGCCTCATTGGTCGCGTCGTATGTCGCATTGGTCGCGTCGTAGGCCGCATTGGTCGCGTCGTAGGCCGCATTGGTCGCGTCGTAGGTCGCATTGGTCGTGTCGTAGGCCGCATTGGTCGCGTCGTAGGCCGCATTGGTCGTGTCGTAGGCCGCATTGGTCGCGTCGTGGGTCACATTGGTCGCGACGTAGGTCGCTCGTCTGGCTGCTTTCAGTCACTCAAAGTCTTTGGGCGGTCGTTTATCACTTCATTTGCATGCTATTAACGTTTTTTTTGCAACAGTTGAAGTAGGCCTACCAGAAAGCCATGCTCTCTGGCGAAAGCTTCCTACAGCTCTTTATTGCAAATATTATTTTCATATTGAAGTAGGCCTACAGTTTAAAATGATGAAATCGTTAGTCTATCGGTATCAATAAAATATATTAGTTGTAATTCGGGGCGTATTCAAATAATGTATTTTAGATATTATATATAGGCCTAGCCTATTTGTTTTGTTAAATGTCATTAAGCCTAATAAAGTATGTTATGTACAAAGTTCTTCGTTACAGAGTGATATAAGTTAATATAAGTGCGATAATTAGAAGTAATTGCCACAGTGGTACAAGCGGTACGTTAGTAATCAAGAAGGTGGGTGTTCGATTCTCTCCGCGTGTCAAGGTCTCTCCCACCGGATCCTAGCTGCCGATAGTTTTCTCTTGTCTGTCTCTGTTGTCATGTTGTTTCATGTACGGGGGCGTGGCCTGCTCAACTCCCCAACCCAGCCAGGCTGATCACCCGCCCCTGACCATCATCACCAATCACATCCACCTGTATATCTTCCCCAGTCATCCATTCGTCGCCAGATCGTCAGCTGTTCTTACCTGGTTAAGTTATCGTTCGACCTCTCTAGCCTTTTCCAGTTATTCTTATTCGAGTCTCCATTCCTGATCTAGCTGTTTTCCTCCTCAGTCATCATTATCACGTCCATCATTCGACGGTACTCTCCTGCCGGAATACCAGTTCCTCCGAACCATCGAGGGTGATTATCTGTTCAGCAATCTACCTGTCCCACCAACCTCGGTTCGGACAACCCAGTCAGCGGACACCGGATCACCACAAACATTCTCCCCTGTGTAGCAATAAACTGTTTAATTGCTAACAACCTGGTCCTGTTATTTGTGCCGTGCGTTTGGGTTCACCCCGTCTTGAGCCGTAACACCGCGGTCAGATATATTTCGGCTCATTTAGTCAAACTTACTGACGCAATCGGCCTCTTTCATTTTAACATTTTTGTATGATTTAGTACGATGGTATGATAATACGACGTATTGACGGGCTGCGACGCCTGGCTGGTATCGGCTGGCCGCTGGCTGCCGCTGGCCACTGGCTCTGGCAGGCTGACCGACTAGGTCGCGACCATAAAAGCGTCGCGACCCTTTTGGCGGCAAATAGGTCGCAACCAACTTACTAGAGGCATGGCTGAATGAGCGACCTGCGGCAGCCAGCCATTGTCACCATGGCTGCTACCATAACCAAAAGCCTATGTTATCAGTTAACATCTCATTGAACAGAATAAATATATGTGCGTCAGTATAATAAAAACGTACATATAATATATAGCTTAGATATTGATAGACCAATAGGCCTTTTTATAATGTATATAAATAAATAGGCTTATTGGTCTATCCATCTAGGCCTATATTTAATTATTGAATTAACTTTGTAATAGTGATATTTAGACTATTTATATTGATTCTTTTGTAGCCTATTGGTTTGTTAAATGTCAAAACTAATAAAATATCCTATGAATAAAGTGATAGCGTAATATACTTTATAAGTAGGCTATAACAAAACAAATAAAACTTGACTCTAATTCACAGACCCAATACCGTAAAAGTAAATATATGTGTCACGAATCATGATAGTCAAGTATTCAAATGTATAAACCAAAGAACAAAACATGAAAATTGAAATGAAAGTTATACAATTTTCTATAAAAAGAGTCAATAATAGTAGGCTATAGTACTAGTATAAATGCACAATTTAAAGGGGGCCAGTGACTATACAAATCTATAGTATATTAAAAGTGTGTAAAGTGGCCCAATCAACCTCAGAATGTTTTGCAGCCAACAGACCAAAAACAAAAACTGTAATAGGCCTATTCTGATGTAGGCCTACAGCATATGATGGAATCCAACCACTTTCCATATTATAGGCATGTATTCCTGGGACCAGGAAGCACAATTCCGGAAGGTGGAATGAATAAATACGCACGTTTTGCCAATTCAGATCACTCATGGAGTTGCTTTTATTCATCTGAAGGATAAACATTATAAAAACATTATAAAATACTAACCCCCCCCCCCCCCCCCCCCCCTGTAATTGTAAGGCGTGAAGGTGTCAAGAAGCCTTCAACCAGGCTGGCTCAACTGGGACAATTGCTGGGTCAGGCATTGAAATGCTCATTATGGCCAATTGTATCAGTGGCCACATCAACACAGATGAAAAAACAATTGTAAACTGTCATACAATTGTTAATCAACTATTAATATATATTCCATTACTGTATTACTAATTATAATAAACACGCCTATCGTGGCCTATATATATCTAACCAATATATTATTTTAGGTAGGCCTATGTTTTTATTGTACTGACGCACATATTTTTATTCTGTTCAATGAGATGTTAACTGATAACAGGCTTTTAGTTGTGGTTGCAGCCATGGTGACAAGGGCTGGCTGCAACAGGTCGCTCATTCAGCCATACCGGTTGGTTGCGACCAATTTGCCGCAAAAAGGGTCGCAACCTAGTCGGTCAGCCTGCCAGAGCCAGCGGCCAGTGGCCAGCGGCGGCCAGCCGGCTGGCCTGTCATCGCAGCCAGCCAACCGACAACAGCCAGGGTCGCAGCCTGTCATTACGTCATATAATTGTCATACCATTGTACTAAATCATACAAAAATGTTAAAATGATTGCGTCAGTAAGTTTGACTAAAAGAGCAGAAATATGTCTGACAGCGGAGAGAAACGCGCCACTGTGGCAATTACTTCTCAATGTTGCACTTATATTAACCTACATCACCCTATAAGGAAGAACATTGTACATAACATACCTTATTAGGCTTAATGACATTTAACAAAACAAACAGGCTGTATCTATTAAACACATTATCTGAATACGCCCCAAATTACAACTAATATTTTTTATCGATTCTGATAGACCAACGACTTCATCATTTCAAACTGTAGGCCTATCAATACATCCATCCATCCATCAATTGTCATCCGCTTAATCCGGGGTCGGGTCGCGGGGGCAGCAGTCGGAGCAGGGATCCCCAGACTTCCCTCTCCCCGGACACTTCCTCCAGCTCTTCCGGGGGGACCCCAAGGCGTTCCCAGGCCAGCCGAGTGACGTAGTCACTCCAGTGTGTCCTGGGTCTTCCTCGGGGCCTCCTCCCGGTGGGAAATGCCCGGAACACCTCACGTGGGAGGCGTCCAGGGGACATCCTATACAGGTTCCCGAGCCACCTCAGCTGGCTCCTCTCGATGTGGAGGAGCAGCGGCTCTACTCCGAGCTCCTCCCGGGTGACAGAGCTCCTCACCCCTGCGGAGGAAACTCATTTCGGCCGCTTGTATCCGGGATCCCGTTCTTTCGGTCATGACCCAGAGTTCATGACCATAGGTGAGGGTGGGAACGTAGATCGACCGGTAAATCGAGAGCTTTGCCTTTCGGCTCAGCTCCTTCTTCACCACGACGGACCGATACAATGACCGCATTACTGCGGCCGCCGCACCGATCCGCCTGTCGATCTCGCACTCCGTTCTCCCCTCACTCGTGAACAAGACCCCGAGATACTTAAACTCCTCCACCTGAGGCAGGAACTCTCCCCCGACCTGGAGGGTGCAAGCCACCTTTTTCCGGTCGAGAACCATGGCCTCGGACTTAGAGGTGCTGATTCTCATCCCAGCTGCTTCACACTCGGCTGCAAACCGCCCCAGTGCATGCTGAAGGTCCTGGCTCGAGGGAGCCAACAAGACCACATCATCTGCAAAAAGCAGAGATGAAATGAAGTGGCTCCCGAACCGTAACCCTCCGGCACTTGGCTGCGCCTAGAAATTCTGTCCATAAAAATAATGAACAGAACCGGTGACAAAGGGCAGCCCTGCCGGAGTCCAACACGCACCGGGAACAGGTCTGACTTACTGCCGGCAATGCGATGCATACAGGGACCGTACAGCCCTCAGCAGAGGGCCTCCGACCCCATACTCTCGGAGCATGTGTGATCCCCCGGTAGTTGGAACACACCCTCTGGTCCCCCTTTTTGAAGAGAGGGACCACAACCCCGGTCTGCCAGTCCAGAAGCACTGTCCCCGACTGCCACGCGATGCTGCAGATGCGTGTCAGCCACGACAGCCCTGCAACATCCAGAGACTTGAGGTACTCAGGGCGGATCTCATCCACCCCCGGTGCCTTGCCACTGAGGAGCTTCCGGACTACCTCAGTGACTTCAGCTTGGGTGATGAATGAATCAACCTCTGAATCCTCAGCCTCTGCGTCCTCGACGGAAGGCGTGCCAGTGGGATTGAGGAGATCCTCGAAGTATTCCTTCCACCGTCCGACGATATCCCCAGTCGAGGTCAACAGCTCCCCTCCTCCACTGTAAACAGTGTTGGCGGAGCACTGCTTCCCCCTCCTGAGGCGTCGGATGGTTTGCCAGAATTTCCTTGAGGCCGACCGGTAGTCCTCCTCCATGGCCTCCCCGAACTTTTCCCAGACCCGAGTTTTTGCTTCCGTGACCGCCCGGGCTGCCGTCCGCTTGGCCTGCCGGTACCCGTCAGCTGCCTCGGGAGTCCCCCGAGCTAGCCAGGCTCGGTAGGACTCCTTCTTCAGCTTGACAGCATCCCTTACTTCCGGGGTCCACCACCGGGTTCGGGGATTACCGCCGCGACAAGCGCCGGAGACCTTACGGCCACAGCTCCGGACGGCCGCGTCAACAATGGAAGTGGAGAACATGGTCCATTCAGACTCAATGTCTCCGGCTTCCCTCGGAATCTGGTCAAAGCTCTCCCGGAGGTGGGAGTTGAAGACCTCCCTGACAGGGGATTCTGCCAGACGTTCCCAGCAGACCCTTAAGATACGCTTGGGTCTGCCAAGTCTGACCAGCTTCCTCCCCTGCCAGCGGATCCAACTCACCACCAGGTGGTGATCAGTTGACAGCTCAGCCCCTCTCTTCACCCGAGTGTCCAAGACATACGGCCGGAGATCAGATGACACGACTACAAAGTCGATCATTGACCTCCGGCCTAGGGTGTCCTGGTGCCACGTGCACTGATGGACACCCTTATGCCTGAACATGGTGTTCGTTATGGACAAACTGTGGCTAGCACAGAAGTCCAATAACAAAACACCGCTCGGGTTCAGATCGGGGAGGCCGTTCCTCCCAATCACACCTCTCCAGGTAACACTGTCGCTGCCCACGTGGGCATTGAAGTCCCCCAGCAGAACGATGGAGTCCCCGGTTGGAGCACTTTCCAGCACCCCTCCCAGGGCCTCCAGGAAGGCCGGGTACTCTGCACTGCCGTTCGGCCCGTAGGCCGAGACAACAGTGAGAGACCTATCCCCGACCCGAAGGCGCAGGGAAACGACCCTCTCGTTCAGTGGGGAGAACTCCAACACATGGCGGCTGAGCTGGGGGGCTATGAGCAAGCCCACACCAGCTCGCCGCCTCTCACCGTGAGCAACTCCAGAGTGGAAGAGAGTCCAGCCTCTCTCAAGGAGTTGGGTTCCAGAGCCCAGGCTGTGCGTGGAGGTGAGCCCGACTATCTCTAGTCGATACCTCTCAGCCTCCCGCACGAGCTCAGGCTCTTTCCCCCCCAGCGAGGTGACATTCCATGTCCCTAAAGCCAGAGTCGTTGTCCGGGGTTTGGGTCGCCGGGGCCCCCGCCCACGGCTGCCACCCAAAACACACGGCACCGACCCCTCATGGTCCTTCCTGCGGGTGGTGGGCCTACTGGAAGGCAGGCCCACGTCGCTCCTTCGGGCTGGGCCCGGCCGGGTCCCGTGGGCGGAGACCCGGCCACCAGGCGCTCGCCTGCGAGCCCCAACCTCAGGCCTGGCTTCAGGGTGGGGCCCCGGTGACGCCGATCCGGGTGACGTGCACGTCCTTGGTATCATTTTTTTGCTCATGAGGGGTTTTGGAACCGCTCTTAGAAAAATAAAAAAATATAAAAATAATATTTGCAATAAAGAGCTGGAGGAAGCTTTCGCCAGAGAGCATGGCTTTATGGTACTTCAACTGTCGCAAAAAAACTGTAAATACCATGCAAATGAACTGATAAACGACCGCCCATAGACTTTGAGTGACCAAGCCAGCCAGCGACCACAGCGACTGAAAGCAGCCAGACGAGCGACCTACGTCGTGACCAATGTGACTCACGACGCGACCAATGTGACCTACGACGCGACCAATGTGACCGGCCCTACAGGGTATTTATTAGCCTAGGTTACGGTTTATTTAAGTTGATTTAGGATTTTCACAGTAATACAACTTTCTTGCGTCCTCTCAATATGGCGCATGATGGGCGGGACACATAGGTATTACATAATGTTTTTTTTATTTGTTACTTTTGGTTATAATTGCAATGCAAATATACTCTTTGACGGTATTTTTCATATCATACTTTGGGTTCGTAGTACGATTATTTGAAGGTGATGTGGCTAGGTAAATGTCAATCAAGTGGGACTGCTTTAAAGTAGGCCTAGAGGTAAACTGAAGTCAGAAGTAGATTTAGTTACATGAAGTCAAAACTATGTGCTATGGACTAGTTTGTACATGTGTTACATAGAATAAAATGAATAAAATTAACAACTTGAACCCTTGAACCCTAGCCCTCACCCCATATTACACATTGCCGTGTGTGTGTGTGTGTGTGTGTGTGTGTGTGTGTGTGTGTGTGTGTGTGTGTGTGTGTGTGTGTGTGTGTGTGTGTGTGTGTGTGTGTGTGTGTGTGTGTGTGTGTGTGTGTGTGTGTGTGTGTGTGTGTGTAGTGTGTGTGTGTGTAAGCGTGTGAGCGTGTGCGCGTGTGTGTGTGTGTGTGTCCTGAAAATAAGTAGAACTCCACCTTTTGTGGTCACACCTTAAGTGGTGGAATGAATGCAATTATGACATTCACCTTTCTGTCCTGACATTTACAAACAATGTACTCTTTGGCATGACGTCCCGGAATCCTGTCATTTACTTGATCATGTTGAAACAAAATAAAAGGTCAGGTGATACATTTCCAACTGCTACAAATCCCTTGGCCAAATTTAGCACCAGCACATCCTGCCCCCCAAACCATTCAGTAGAGGGGTCTGTGTTCAACCCGCAACCTCCCACCACCTGTAGGATTCCCTACAGGATCAACCCGCTCCCCCCCCCCGCCCCCCCAGCTTGCTTATTAAAAACATTAATATGTGTGCTCTGGAAGTCACTTTGGACTGAGCCATCTCATAATGACCAAACAAAAGTCCTTTTTGATAAATACTAAACTAACCATACTAATACTAACTAAGGTTTGTGGTCATACTAGCTCAGCCTGTTTTGGTATTTTATGTTCTTCCTCTCAAAGCCATCACCTCAGGAAGACTTCAATACAACAATGGCGATATTGTTCCTTAACAAATATAAAGAAAGCTTTAAGTTGAGGAATTGGGTGAAAAGGAAAGGGCAGGGGCGTGTAAACTGGTTTTTCATGTTGGCATAATGATTGTGGACAAAAATTTGCATACATTGAGTGGATATACTGTTAGAAACATCACTGTCTTTAAATATGTATCATTGTCCCTGCATGATGGATGGATTTTTAAGTACGAGGTTATCATTAAGATTGCATTGATATGACTGCATCACCACTCATTGCATCACATTTACATTTAGGGCATTGAGCATGAGAAACACTGTGGCAGTTTCAACAATTCCTAACATCCTGACAAATCATTTCAAGATAGTACTGTACAAAATCACTCCAAATACATTAATTCTAACATAATAACCAACTTTCCAATGCTCTTGTGCTTCAAAATTGGATGTCATTGTGACATCCAACATAAAGCCCTATACATCATAGGTCATTCACAGTGTATAATAGACATTGCTCCAGGTCGCCTTCGTTCCAGTGAATAACGTGTGGCAGTGTCTTCTTCTATCTAAAAACTAACAATTCTCTCTCTTCCTTAACATTAATTAGGAAGGATGGGCTTTTGGTAAATAAACATTCATGTTTTTTCTTATATTTATTCACATATTTTACCACCCAACACCTTCCAACTCTTATTTTCTCACACTTTTTTTTGTCTCTTTCTCTTTCCTCAGACAAGATGACGGCAGCCAACTCGTGGGGAGCAGTTTATTAGGGTAAGGTGTCTGGCTCATCGCTCCTTGACACCCTTCAAGGAGGAGGCGAGGATTGAACTGGCAACCTTCCGGTTACAGGCCAGCCCGCTCCCTAGCATGAGCTAAGCCGACCCGTACGCAAAATGATACACTTTAACAGCACATACCATCTGTTTGTGAGATGAAAATCAAACGTTCACATTAGGCAATAGGTATTTTTATATTTATATTATGCAAGCGCAATTATACTGCATTTTATTTGGTATTTGTTGTTTTTGTGCACCTTTTATATCTGCCTCTCCTCGGTTTCTCCCCCCTTCATCACACAGGATCACATTTCTAATATCCATTCACCAACCCGCCACTTAAGTGGGCGCTCTCTGAATTGACTTAATTGACGTGCTTTGACAACAGTGCCAAAGTAATAGTTAGTAATTTCCCACCAAAGGACACCCTGAGCCCGAAGGCTTAGTTGACTTTATCACCAGCAGGTCCCGGCACGGTGAAAGCATAGAACCGAAATGCCATCTTTGTTATCATGGCAGCTAGCGTAAAGGTTACATTCCTGCGTGACCTTCAAGAACCGCACCTATGATAAACGAAGACCAGGAAGTTACCGCACCTTTGGAACTGTACTCTCTTCCCGACAAGTGATTAACATCATCAGCCCCCTGCTTTAAATAAGAGCTGTACATCCCCAATCTGCTCACACTTCTCCCGCTCTCTCCTGCTCTTCCTCCAGTTGTGGTCTTCAGCCAGAGCAGAAAACAACCACATTCCTTCTACCATGGCAGCCTGCTTCTCATCTCGCTCCAGGAGCTCCTACGGCGGCTCCATGTCAGGGGGCTCTTTGATGGCTGGAATGGGATGCGGAGGAATGTACATGGGCGGGAGGGCCGCCAGTGTCTACGGTGAAGCTGGGGGCTCCAGGGTGCGTGTCTCCACCTCCTCCAGGGGCTTCTCTTCGGGCGGTGGCGGTTCTGCGTTCGGCATGGGTGGAGGCTACTCCAGCAGCTTCGGCGCCTCCGGGATGGACGACTGTGTCATGGGCAACGAGAAGTTCACCATGCAGAACCTCAACGACCGCCTGGCCACCTACCTGATCAAGGTGCGCAGCCTGGAGACGGCCAACGCTAGCCTGGAGCTCAAGATCCGCCAGTACCTGGAGAGCAAGTCCGGGCCAGTCACCAAGGACCACGTTGCTTTCTTCGCCATCATCGCTGAGTTGTTGGGCAAGGTGAGCTTATCTTACGGTGACATATTACTATTTGAATGGGCATGTCATGTTCTTGGGTTGTGAGTTTTCCCCCCCCCGGAAAAGCACCATCCCCTGATACCAACTAATGGAGCTTACTACATTAGTAGTTACTGCATTAACATGGGGAGGTGTGGGGGGATATTTAAAGCCATGCATTTCTACTTAAAGCTAGAGTAGGCAATTTTGGGAAGCTCGATTTCTTCTGCATCCTCCTTGGACCTAGAAATACCTCCCTTCTTCTCTCTATCTTGAGTGTTGTTAAGGTAGTTTGCATTTGCATTCCCACGGTACCACGAAGTCTGATACTAAGGCCATGCCAATCGACTGACTTCTTTGTTGTGTCGATTCATTTAACTGTCTTGCAGCCTTGCTTGCAGACTTGCAGACATATCCATATGCAATTTCTGGAGAGTATCCAACTAAAAAATATCACACCCCTGACTACATGCCTCCCACCAGAACCACTCCCCCAAATCATGTGACTCACCCCTTAGCTTAAGCGATAGGTCTGCCTGGTCTTGTGGATAACTGCGGACATGCGCAGTGACTGAATGGGCAGAGTACACACAGGTATCCGGTTGGGTAGGCCGACAGGTAGGCCATCCAATAATTTAATTTGAGGGAATTAAATTATTTGACAGGCTTATTACTGGCCTGTGACAGCCACAGATACTACTGACAGGAGGTAAAGGGAAATTCAACAAATAGGACAAAAAAATCGACTGTAGCTTTAATTTGGGCAATGAACAACTGTGCTTGTTCGTCTTCATTGTTTAGATCAGAGCTGCCAGCTTGGCCAATGGTTGTGTCCATCTCAGCATCGACAATGCCAGGCTAGCTGCAGAGGACTTCAAAATGAAGTGAGTACTACTCCTCCCTAACCCTAACCCATGGAGACAAATAAATGGAGTCATCACACACACTCATAGTATGACTACACTATCTTGTTTAATGTAAGGCAATCTATTCAATGTTTACCTTTTGGCTTTTTTTAATATATATATACATATCATATAAATGTAAAATGTGTATTAATTTATTTTTCTCCAAAAAATACGAATGGTTATATCTTTATTGGATTCTACATTCCCCCATTACAAATCCATCTACTGAGCAATATATTACAACTTTAAAATGTGTATTGCTTTAGCCACATGCTGGCTTTATGTCTGCACAAGATGAGCGAAGAAAAGCTTTGGAGATGCTATGCATGTTTCTCGCCTTTCCCTCTCTTCCTTTTCTTACTTCTCTACTTCATATCACCCCCCCCCCACACACCACACACACACACACACACACACACACCAACACACACACACACACACACACACACACACACACACACACACACACACACACACACACACACACACACGCCTCCATGTATGCAGGTATGAAAACGAGCTGACTATGCGCATGTCGGTGGAGGCGGATATTGCCGGTCTGAGGAGGGTCTTTGAGGAGTTGGGCATGGCCAAGACTGACCTGACCATGCAAGTGGATGGCCTGAAAGAGGAGCTCCTGTACCTGCAGAGCAACCACAAGGAGGTGTGTGGTTCATAGTCTTTACATACGCATGTGTGCACACATAAACACACATCCTGACACACACACATGCATGCATACAAACACATACACACACACACACAGCTGGATAAACACAACTTAATGAAACAATGTGTAATCAAACACCAGAAGCCCTGATCTGTTAATGCTAAGGTTGCGATATATAATTATATTAATGGACATTGAAATGTTTAGGTATATTAAGATGAGAGATGTAACACATTTTATAGTGCATGTTTAGTAAAAGTGGTGGTTGATTCATTAGGTGGTGGTTCAAGAGCCAATCAAGCTCCTGACCGGAGCGACACTATCAGGGGGAAAGTGGAGCAAGTGATACCACTCTTGGTCTGACACACCAAGAGTGATAAGAACCTAATCGTCTAACCAGTGTGCTGTTGCTTTGGGTCTCTCCAGGAGCTCATCGTGGCGCGCTCCCACATGGGGGGAGGCGTACACGTTGAGGTGGACGCTGCGCCCCAGGAGGACCTCTCCAAGGTCCTGGCTGAGGTCAGGGAGCACTACGAGGCCTTGAACGCCAAGAGCCGCAAGGAGCTGGAGGCATGGTTCCACACCAAGGTAATGGGGGCGGGGGGGGGCTCCTGTGGTATACTACTGTACTGTGCTGTGCACACTGTGGTGGGAGTGCTTTGGGGAGATGGATGTGGGAGTATGTTTCAAGGGGCACATTGGGTCACTTCGTGGGTCATTATGTCACCTGTGGAGAAGTATGTTATTCTTTGTCAGACCAACGTGCTATGATTCCAATGAAAACAATCAAAGACCTGCTTTTCAAATACAGAGAGAAATGCTGAAGCAAACCCTCTACTTTATAGGGGAATTGAAAAGCCAAAGTCATCCAAATGTTGAGAGTTAAGCAAAACATTTGGAAGACTAAAACGGTGTGTATCTGTGTGTGTGTGTGTGTGTGTGTGTGTGTGTGTGTGTCCGTTCTGAGTAGACAGAGACGCTGAACAAGGAGGTGATCACGCAGACCACCTTCCTGGAGTCCTCCAGGTCTGAGATCACAGAGGTGAAGCGCACCCTCCAGTCGCTGCAGATCGAGCTGCAGGCCATGATGGGCATGGTGAGTGGAGGGCCCTGGGGCCCAATGACTGCTGACCACCAAGAGGAGGGGCAGGGTGTAGTGTGTTTATGGCTAGACGTCGCTGTGGCGAGATGCATTCACTTAATGGATCCAATGGGACATAGGGAGATGTACAAATATATGGATCATGGATAATGATCTACTTTTCCCCATGTGGCTTAGTGTTAAAGGCACCTTTTGTTATTGTCAGAATCACACTTTGGAAACTCAAAAGCACACATTTTATATATATATATATATATATATATATATATAACCCTTTATATATATTTATACATACATATACACACACACACAACACAAAAAATACTCTTCTAGAGAAGAAGGCTTCTATAAAAAGTGCTAGTGAAGACCTGAGGTGTTCCTCTCCCCCTTCCAGAAAGCGTCTTTGGAGAGCAGTCTGATGGAGATCCAGGGCCGATACAGCATGCAGCTGTCAGGCTTCCAGATCCAGGTAATGCAGCGTTCCTTCTCCTGGCAATGCCTTATACTCCCCTTCGCCTCTTTAGTCTCCTTCTTATGCCATCTCCTCCCTTAAATCTTCATTCACAACATGTCACAACTTGATGTAAAACGCAGCCCTTAAACTTGACAATCTGGATTGATGGTACATAGAGTGCCATCTGGAGGCCAACCTCAACCCTCTCGTTCTGCAACGATTATTCAGTAAAAGGGTGGTTAGTAGAACAACCTGAACATTGACTGTAAGATCTTCAGATGACCTCTGAAAGCCTTAAAATGGTTAAGTTGCATGTAAGCATGATCTACGAATACACACGCCACCGTTAATTAGAAACGTGCCAAAGACACGCCCAAGAAACACAACCAAGTAAGCATTGAAACATGGCTATTTAAATGCACAGCTCAATACACAACACCTAAAAGTATGGGTGGATGCAGGGCCGTAGCACCAAATTCTGGGCCCTGTATTTAATTTTTTTTTCATTCCATGGGCCCCCCTCTGCCTTGGGCCCCCCTACAACTGTGTAACTTATACCCGCAGTCCGGCGGCCCTGGATGGATGATCACTCGCCTCACACATCGATTGGTTGACCCCCTTTTCTCCTCTTCATTTGAATCATCAACCAGGTGACCAGCCTGGAGGAGCAGCTGATGGGACTCAGAGCTGACCTGGAGCGCCAAGGACAGGAGTACAAGATACTGCTGGACATCAAGACCAGGCTGGAGCTGGAGATCGCTGAGTACAGGAGGCTTCTGGACGGAGAGAGCATGAGGTTAGCACCTGCAGTACCAGAGATGGGTTGAAAAATACAGGGGAATATATAGATACAAATTACAAATACATAGCACACTAAAATAAAAAGGGGAAGGAAATGTAACATCAAAGAGTTGGACTCAATGAGGAGATGATAACATTTAAAGTACTTTAAACAGTATAAAACTAAGAAGGGACTTCTTCATGTGAAAATTATATATGTACCATTTCATTTTTTTCTAGAGGTATGTGGTTCAACTCGTAGCTCAATCTATCCTTGTGGACACTTTATCTCTGCCACGAACGCGTCTTGCTCTAATGGTACCTTCTTGATTGATAGTCTAAGTTACGTAAGGTAATTATCAGTGCACCAGTTAGAGCTAAATCTCTCCTTTGGAATTATTTACGTCAATCATAAATCCCAGGCTTTAATCATTGTTTGATGAACTCTATGTTGCTTCTGTTTTGCAGCAGTAAGAGCTCTTCCACGCTAACCAGCCGAACCAAGACGGTGGTGGTGGAAGAACTGATGGTCGATGGAAAGGTGGTGTCATCCACAAGCTCATCATCCTCCAGCAGGGGCCTGCACCACTGAGGAGACCACCGCGCCATGTTGTTCAAGAACCTCTTCATCCTCATCTTCAAACCACTTATCCGGGGTCGGGTCTGACACACCGAACACAAGAAAAAATGAATAAAATTTGAATCCAAACTACAATCATCCTGTGTGTGACTATGACATTCAACATTCAACATTATTTATTGGTACATGTCATATGCAAGTATGGAAGCACAAGTCATCAGTTCTGGCTCCTTTGCCTAGCAGCAGTAAATCAGTTATATGTTTATAAAACACACTATAATAATATATAATTATCTAAACAAATCAAAGTAAGCAATTAGTTAGCTATGTTTACTCGGCATGAAGTCAAATGCATCTTTTGTGTTTAACTTCCAAATGTACGAGTTCATACTTGCAGAATAGCAATGGCCAAACAATGGTTTAAAAATAAAAAAAAAACCTGCTGCTGACTCAGTTACAATAGAATGAGCAAGAACCTTCACATTCCTTCTTGAAGTCACGGGCTGTGTGTCTGTGCATGCACCTGTGATCTGCAAACGGATTTCAAGTTAGGTCAACGTGGACACGTTGGGAGGCAAAATGGTCTTGTGGTTAGTGTGTTTTGACTCCCTAACCGAAGGGGACGGGATCACACATCCCTTCTGCAGTCTACCTACAGTAGAGGTCCCTTGAATAAGACGTCTACCATGTCTGTTTCCAGATGAGGTGCATCTGAGTAAAATACACTCAGTCTATGTTGCTTTGCATAAAAGGTAAAAGACAGAAGTGCCAAGTGCACTGTCAAAATGTTTTACGGCATTATAAATATCTGCATACAGCTAGAGGGGGGTTGAACTATTCCCCTTACGCTGCATGTTAATGCGTGACTGACTGTTGCAGCTTGCCAGCTCTCCGTTGATTTCTCTCCACTTTGTATCTTCCCAGCATTTTATGATGCCACTCTTTAGCGTCCGCGGCACCTAGGCCGTGTTTCAACTCATCAGAGCTTACATTGCTGAGAAGGGGGGTTTCACCTGCCCACGGAGAGTGACTGCCTCTCAAGAGGACATGCCTGCACACACCCATAAACACACACACCCATAAACACACACACATACACACACACACACACACACACACACACACACACACACACACACACACACACACACACACACAACACACACACACACACACACACACACACACACACACACACACACACACTTATAGAGCCACACCCACAAACAGGCATGTTATTACAAAGTGAGGCATGTACACTCACAGGCACAAAAACACACACACACACAAACACAGAACCACACACACACACACACACAAACGTATGCAAAGCACGGATGCCCACATACTAGTGTATACACACACACAGCCATAAATACATACACACACACAGAGAATTCACCCGAATAGAATATTGCATTGGAAAGGTGAAATTAAATGAATGTTAAATAACTAATTCTGATGTAAATATGTTGTTGCATGCCTTTGCAACTTGTGTTCAATGCATGTTTTTTGTAAGTAGCCAAAACAGCATTGAGTTCAATGGTTCACTTCATGGTAAACCCTCGCGGCCTGCAATTTATTATTGGATACTTTATTTTCTTCCACTATACTACACGTTACAACACATGCCTAGCCTAGCAGGCATGTGGTACGTTCGCTCAACTGTGAGGCCTTCACCACAAAGTCAAGTGGTCTTTTAGCCATGATTCACACTTAAATGCTACAGGTTGTTCACTCCCCCTTCCATCCCACTTGACTATCTTTCCAACAAAGGCACACATTGCAATCAAATAATATACTGTTACACCTCTTGGTGAAGATCGTTCTTTGCAACAGCATTGTTAAGCTGCTGTAGCTGCAGTTATGTGTTGCAAACACTGGAAATGGTAAGGTGTCCCGTTCATGTATATATATTCAAATATATAGGATATACAGTATATAGGAAATATATACTGCGTTTATATATGCACACACGGGCACACACAGGTCTATTTCTGATGTGCATCGACATTTGTGCACCCATGCACACACTTACACACACCCATTCACGCACGCAAGGTGCACTGACATTCGTACATGGACACACACAGACACACGCACACATAAACACAAACACACCCATTCACTCATACACAGACAAACACACACCCAATTTACGCAGGAATGGTGCATCGACATTCGTACGTGCACACACACTCATTCACACACGCCCATTTACAAACACACATGCCCATTTACGCACGCACACACACACACACACACACACACACACACACACACACACACACACACACACACACACACACACACACACACACACACACACACACACACACACACACACACACGCACGCATGCACGCACCCCAGCATCTGGCAGTGGTCACCCACAGGTCTTTGTCTTTCAACGCCCTCTTGACAGCCTCTCAATGCAGCCTCACAAAAAGCCACTTGTTTAAGATAGAGACAAGGACACATTTCACATGCCTAGATCATAGGGTAACCTTGGCAGCAGGTATTATTTCGCCAGGGGGCTGTTCTCATGCCTCTCTGGGTTTCACACTCAGAAGAGGGACGCGCTCCCTGCTAAGACATGTTGAATCCCCTGTCAATCACTTCACCCAGAGGAAAGAAAGAAAAAAAAAGATATATGAGTTTATATTGAAAGAGCCAACGCCCACCTCACATGATGCTCCCACTCACCCCTCCCTAATCACCGCCAATAAAAGGAGAAGACTCTACCCTCAACGCCAACTCTCTCTCTCTCCTCTACCCACCTCTCCGGTCAGAGCAGACAGAAGGGCACACAGCCTCCACCTGTATCTCCACCTCCACCTCCTCTTTCTCTCATCATGAACGTCAGTCGAATGTCCATGACAGGAGGAGTCTCAGGGACGCAGCATGTACGGCGGGGCGGGAGATGTCCGCATCTCGAGCGGAACCCGTTCATTCTCCTCCAGCGGTGGTGGCGGCGGAGGTAGCTCCTTTTCCTCATATGGAGCAGGTGGCGGAGGAGGTGGCGGAGGCTTCGGCGGTGGCTACGGCGGTGGCTACGGCGGTGGCTACGGCGGTGGCGCCGGGTTCGGCGGTGGCGGTGGCGGTGGCGGTGGCGGAGGATTCGGTGGAGGATTCGGTGGAGGTTTTGGCGGGGACGACAGCGTCATGGGCAACGAGAAGGGCACCATGCAGAACCTGAACGACCGCCTGGCCACCTACCTGAAGAAGGTGTCCGACCTGCAGCAGGCCAACTCTGAGCTGGAGCTGAAGATCCACGGCTTCGTGGACAGCAAGTCCGGTCCCAGCACGCGAGACTACAGCGCCTTCTACGTCATCATCAAGGAACTGCAAGACAAGGTGAGGAAGGGGAAGGGCGAGAGAGAGAGAAAGAGAGAGAGGGAGTGAGAGAGAGAGAAAAAAAGAGAGAAGGAGAGAGAGCGAGAGAGAGAGAGAGCAATAGAGAGGGAGAGAGAGGGATAGGGAGAAAGAGAGAGAGTGAAAAAGCGATAGAGAAAGAAGGAGAGATAGAGGGAGCAAACGAGAGGGAGAGAAAGCGAGAGAGAGAGCGAGAGAGAAAAAGAGAGAAAAAATAGTGCAAGAAAGAGAGGGAGCAAAAGAGAGGGAGCGAAAAAAAGAGAGCAAGGGAGGAGAGAGAGAAAGAGAGAGAGAGAGAGAGAAAGAAGAGAGAGAGAGAGAGAGAGAGAGAGAGAGGAGAGAGAGAGAGAGAGAGAGAGAGAGAGAGAGAGAGAGAGAGAGAGAGAGAGAGAGGTCAGTTGGTGTAGGTAGCTGGAGCTTAGCTCCATATGAGATTGATAGATGAAGATGGAGGATAAAGACTCCTGCTTTGGTTGAGCATATTGTAGTAGCTTTGCTCGTAACAATAAATAACTTCTAAAATATAACAAATTGCTCAAATGTAACGCAAGAATGTAGCTAAACCATAGGCTAGTTGAATGTAAAACATAAAACAACATGCATACCAATGCAAGCAGCGTACAATCAGTTGCTTTTCATTGTTGGTAGTGCACAAATAACATTACATTTATATAGCGGCCCCTCTATCCTAAGCGACAAGTGCATTTGACTATGAAAATACAACCCAGAAATTACAAGAATCATGCGGTTACATTCAATTCATAAAATAAGCTAATAAATAGTGTTTGTGCTGTCACAGATCTTGGATGCTATCAACGCAAGAGCCACAGTCGTCCTTAGCCTTGACAACGCCAAACTGGCCGCGGACGACTTCAGGGTCAAGTAAGTCATTTATCATTTACCTGGCACTCCCTTGTCAACTTTGGGACGCTTTTGTAGGCGTAGTTTGGTTTTTGGTAATATTTGTATATGCCTATACAACTATAGCGATACAATATGAACTAAACTGAACAATAGAGGGATGCTCAAAGTCAAATGAAACATTGAGCCCTACCTAGGCTCGCGGCGTAAAATATTTCAAAAGGGTGTGTCGGTAAAAAAGTATACTATACCGCAGGTTTCCTACCTGCGGTAAAGCCCCCCCTGCTGGCCTCACTTCATGATACAAAAAGAGCATGTCGGATCATTATAAAGGCTGAAAGGGTATTCGCCTAAGGAATGAAAAAAAATATATATATATTAAACATGCATAACAATTTCCACACATTTCCTCTTCCCATGTCTTCCCAGATATGAGAATGAACTGGGAATGCGTCAGTCGGTGGAGGCAGACATCGCTGGTCTGAAGATGCTGATGAACGAGCTGGGCATGGCCAAGACGGACCTCACTATGCAGATAGAGAGTCTGACAGAGGAGCTTGCCTACATGAAGAAGAACCACGAGGAGGTCTGAGCCTCAGATCAAGCGTAGCCCCTGGCTCTCTTTAACCCAGAGCAATGTTTATGAAAGGCTGTTCATCAGCAGCTTTGAGTTATAGCCTCAGGGGCATTCTTTCTAACACCAAACCTCCTCCTTCTTCTCTTCCAGGACCTCATGTCAGCACGTTCCCAGATGAGTGGGCAGGTGAACGTTGAGGTGAACGCCGCACCCCAGGTCGACCTGACCGCCATCTTGGAAGATCTCAGAGAGCAGTACGAGGCGTCGGCCGCGAAGAACAGGAAGGAACTGGAGGCTTGGTTCCAGGCCAAGGTACACACCCAAATCCCTGTCCAATCACAACGGTCGAAAGAAAAGGGTCCACATAGTCAACACATGATTCAAATCAGATCGACAAATCATTGGCACGGCAACTCTTAACCCTCTCCTCCTTATCCCCTTCATCCCTCTCCCTCATCTCGATCCTCTCCCCGGTTCTTATTCCCTCCCTCTATCTTCTTGCCTCCGCCCGTGTCTCTTCCGTTCCTTGACCTCTTTGGCGCCCCCATGCAGAGCGAAGCCATCAGTGTGGAGGTAGCAGAAGCTGAAATGACCGTGAAGACCACCAGCTCAGAGATGAAGGACGTAAAGAGCAGTCTGCAGGCTCTGGAGATTGAGCTCCAGTCCCAGCTCAGCATGGTGAGAACTCAGATCACTTGATTTGTAATGTACATTGGCACCGCCAACTGCCAATGCGCATTGGGCGGAAACCTTGTGGCTATAGGAAGCATGGTAGTCTGTTGAAGAGCTTCAAAGCAGGGGCATGGTCACAATGGGGCTGTTTTTGGCGCATGCCCCCTCCCCAAAACATAATTAGTTTGATCAGCCATCACTTTTAAATCACAGTTTAAAGGATTTTAACCTCGATCTTAGTCATTGTTGTACATATTCTCTGCGCCACTCTGCCACAGTAGTGTTACCGTGTGGTACCCACTGCTTCAAGGACCCCTATTTTACCACCAGGTGTGATGTTGACTTATAATTGCAATTTCAAATTGTGCATTATAATGAGGATGTATGCCCAGCTGTACCAGGATAATGGCTTATCAGCATACCCTATCATGGTGGTAAAATAGGGTCTAATGTGGGTTACTGCCGTCTCCAATCTAATCGCCATGTTCTTGCAGAAAGCATCTCTAGAAGCATCTCTGGCAGACATCCAGAACCGTTACAGCATGCGACTGGCCGGCTACCAGAACCAGGTGAGCACAAAGCATTTGATCACTACCAGCATGCATATCGACACTTTGGGGACACAAAGAGCAGCTAACAGCAGATTTGGCCACTATTCCGGCGGCATGCAGATGTAATACAAAGGTAAATATCAGCATAAGGGTTAGGGTTAGTTAACCAATCGTGCCTCGATGGTGTCCCGAGTCCCAACACACAATGAAACCCACCTCCACACTTTCTGTCCGACCTTCAAGGTGTCCAGCATGGAAGAACAGCTGGTGCAGCTCAGAGGTGACCTGGAGCGCCAGGGACAGGAGTACCAGATGCTGCTGGACATCAAGAGCAGACTGGAGATGGAGATCGCTGAGTACAGGAGGCTTCTGGACGGAGAGGGCAGCATTGGGTAAGCAGCACACATCACAATGTTGGCTGATCAATGACACACACACAAATGCAGCCAGTCCAAAGTCAGTTAGCTAGTGTCCTTCAGCTTGGACATGTATCTGATGCATCTCGATGGCTTTATCCCTTCAAGCATGAGCAATTCATCGTCCAAAATGTCCTCCTCCTTCGGGGGCATGTCCTCATCCTCCTCCAAGACGACCACGGTGGTGAAGATCATCGAGGAGGTGGTCGGATAAACCGTTGGCCTCAGCAATCGGAGAAGACTGGGAGTCAAATCTCATCCAACAACACCCACAGCCCCCCCCCCCCCTTCCCCTTTCTCTATCTACTCATGAATCTCTTTACTACTGTCTGTCAGTTTCAACAGATTATTACCTTGTGCTTCCTTCGCATTGGGACTTTCCCTTCACACTGAATGTCCTAACACCTTCAATTGGGGCAACATGTCTACGTGATAACCTGTTTGGTAGATAAAAAATAAAAGCATACTATAAGCAATTCCTTGATATTGTGTGTTTTCATGTGTGTTGGTGTCAATGTATGTGTAAGAACTTTCCGTTGGGGAACAGTGACATTCAGAGCTCAAATGAAAGTCCACATGAATTAAGGACTTAAGATTAGTTTTTTTGTCATAAGGAGTGTAACAGCAATAATATGACAGGCCACAGCCACAATTATCAGATTGGCCAATAGTTCAACGAGGTCAAAGGCTTGTTTATGTCCGTTAACGCCGTCAAACAGGTAGTTCGGCACCATGGATAAAGAGTTGACAAAGAGTTGACAACCAAAGCCTAGAAAATCTTTTAAGACTCCATGACGCTACCACCAGCTTATTCTCCAGAGTTCACAGAAGGGATACTAAAGAAATAATAAAAAGCAAGATTCCTGAAACACGCCTCTTCGAAGCAGTTGCACAAACATGCCGCACAAAACCAAACATTAAAAGCAGAAAGCATATTTCATTAGTTTCTTTAATAATTATTTCAAGTACATGATACTGCTGTTCATTTATTTTTTTAGAAATTAAACATGTTTACAATAGATCTTTTTTCTTTTTTTTAACACAGTGAGCGATCGCTGGACAGGTATTGGAGTCCAGTTGGTCTGGTGAGTACCCTGTACTCGCGTAGCAGTGGGCTAAGGTCGAAATTACACTTCTGCATCATGAAGCCACCATTACTGGGTCTCTCTACCCGTATCTACACTAAGTCTGTAATCCTGAGTGTAGTCTGGCACGGTGAACAGCGCCCTCTGTGGGCTATGCAGGCAAACTCCAAACCGGCTGTTGGACATAGAAGTATAACATGGTCTTTACGTTCATGGGTTTCAGTGAATTGATTAATTATGTACTTGGTATCGTTAATCCGCACTGACAACCTAGAAAACGGTAATAACAAGACTACTGGAATGATGTCAAGTAATGGGGATCTGCTGTTCCTCTTGCTCAAGTTTAACCATTTACACGTAAATTCATTGTGCACCAGTATCACATTTTTTTTTACCCCGGAGCAAAACTGAAAATGTATACATTTATAAATGTACATTTAAAACTTTTGACGTTGCAGTTGGAAAACAGCATCTTAATTTAATATAGGTAAAAAAAGAAATCATATATATTATATATATATATATATATATTATTATATATATATATATATATATATATATATATATATATATATATATATATAATATATATATATATATATAGCCCAACAGGCGGACCTTTTGTACTTCCTAATTATTCACCAAGAAAAATGACAAAATCTAATTAAATTTCAGAGGAAACATCTAAACTCCTTGGCGTAATTATTTAGTTTGGAATACTAAAATAACTTCACATCCAACCAAAGTATTTTTAGCTTATGTATTAAAATGTAATGGTATCACATCAAGTAAAAAAAAAAAGAGTTCTGATCTGTCGTCAGCAAATACCCATCGTGGTCAGTAAAAACACTGGCATTTTGTACTGGCAAGTACTGAAAAATAAGTACTTATTTATATTTTGGCCCTCAGTATGGCATAGTACACAGAATAAAGTACTCATAATAATAAATGCTATTGACAAGTACACAAGTACTCACAGTTTGGTCTGCTAAAGGTTGGTACTGCGTATTTAAAAGTACAAAAACAAGTACTGTAAATTGGTCATCAAACCGCTTGGTGCTTGGTATTGGTAAGTACTTACAGGAAAAGAAAAATAAGTACCCATACTTGGTCCTATAAAAAAGATGATTTAGGTTTCACCTCTATACTTGATATAGTACGGACAAACCATTAACACAAAATCAACAAGGCCCTTAGTAAACCACACACACACACACACACACACACACACACACACACACACACACACACACACACACACACAACACACACACACACACACACACACACACACACACACACACACACACACACACACACACACAGGAAAACAAAATAAGGAACAAAACACACATATATATATCTATATATGCATTATATAAAAAAAAAGGAATAATACTTTTCCCCCCCCTCCCCATGACATTACAATGGTGTATAAACTGTTTTGTTTTAGCTACTGTCATTTCCCAGAGTGCTGCTTTCATTGCTGTTGGTGCTTCCCGTGTCGGAGCGCTCCCGCTTGTGAATCTGCTCGTGTGCTTTGAGGTGGCCGGACTGGCTGAACGTCTTACCGCACTGGGGACAGGCGAAGGGCCGCTCCCCGGTGTGGATCTGCTGGTGGGCCTTCAGGTGCCCCAAGCGCCCAAAGCTCTTGCCGCACTGGGTGCACCCGAACGGCCGCTCCCCGGAGTGGATCTTCTCGTGGGTTTTGAGCACGCCCGAGTTGCTGAAAGTCTTGCCGCACTGCGAGCAGCTGAAGGGCTTCTCGCCGGCGTGGATCTGCAGGTGGTTGCGGTAGCTCATCTCCTTGGTGAAGCTCTTGCCGCAGTGCTGGCAGCAGTAGGGTCGCTCGCCCGTGTGGCTGAGCTGGTGGGCCTTCAGCTCCTTGGACTGGCCGAAGCTCTTGCCGCAGGTGCCGCAGCTGAACGGCCGCTCGCCCGTGTGCAGGCGCTGGTGCGAGCGCAGGTCGTCCGCCTTGGTGAAGCCCTTGGGACAGTGGGCGCACACGTAGGGCTTCTGGCCCGTGTGGATCAGCTGGTGGCGCTTCAGGTTGCCCGCCTGGCCGAAGCTCTTGCCGCACTGCGAGCAGGCGTAGGGCCGCTCGCCCGTGTGGATGCGCTGGTGGGTCTTCAGGTTGCCCAGCGTGCTGAAGTTCTTGCCGCACTGCGGGCACGAGAAGGGCTTCTCGCCCTGCATGTTGCGGGGCTTACGCGAGGCGAGGCTCTGGCCTTTGCATCCGCCGGCCGACGCTTTGCCCCCCTCCCCGGTTAGGAGGCCATAGGCGCCGTCGCCGGACTCGGGCTCGACCTTCACCACGCCGTCCATGAGCGCGGGGTCCGGTCGCAGTTTGTTGAGCTCGTCGCGGAGCTCGGCCATGTGGATCGACTCCAGCGTGTCGGGGTGGTGGAGGTGGTGGTGGTGGTGCAGGTCGGGCCGCTGGAGGTGGCCGGACATGAAGTTGTGTTCGGGGTAATCTGGTTTCAGGGAGCCCAGTTCGGTGGTGTAGTAGCAGTGCAGATCCACGTGGTGGTCCGACTTGATGTACTCCAGAGTGTCGGACACCTTTACAAAGAATAGAAAAAAGGTAGAGGTCAGCCATCAGGGTTAAGCAGACGGTAACGCTTCAGCTGTACGCCACGGATGTGGCACGCGAAGGCACAATCGAACGCCAGATGCTTTGCACTGCATCAAAACGATTGGAACTGGGAGGAAACCTGCCAGAAAAGCTTGGCTGCCTTCGGTCGAAAAGAGAAATAATCCAAACTATTGGTAAATTGGGGACCAATAAAAAAATGAAAGCACCGGGCCCAGAAGCAACTCCTAATGCAACTCTGAACTGATCCATAGTGTAGTCCCGGAATAAACAATGCTTGTGTTCTTACCGGATGAAAGATGGAATGCTTTAACTGAGAAAACAGGCTGTTTTTGAAAACTTTCAGAACCAACATTCTAGGCAGCGCTGAGAAAAGGCAGATATCATGGGCTAATCATAAGAATTACATATTGTAATAATGATGGCATATTTTCTCATACAACCTACTAGCAAAACAGTAGAGACATCTCCAGTCACAAATGGAAATTAGTCTGTTTAAAATGTTCTGAATAAATAGTGCCACCAAAGCAACAATAGATATACACGCAGTATACACCAATTTCCAATCCCAGATTAATAAAGAACCCTGTCTTATCCTAGCTCAGGGAAATTCATGAATGAGGCATTGAACCCCCAAAATTAAGAATCCTATAATATTGTGTTTTTTTTCAGTTTGAGTGTATTATATTATAGTTAGGAAGCAGGCAGCTCCAGTGGGTTTTGTGTGAGTTACAGTTGACCAAAAGCCTTTGCTACTCAAAGACGTGCTCTAGAGAAAACTCCCATCATGAATATAAAGTATGGTGATACCTGGGAAATGTAGTCAAACACCAGGATAGGCTCGTATTGGGACTTGTAGTCCAGTTCGGTGACATCAGCGTTGTGGAACGGTCCCAGGTGGTTGCTGCCGTGGTGCTCAGACCTCATGTAGTCCAGGCCACTCATCTCCATCTTGATCTGATCCTGGCCCAGCTCGGCGGTGGACAGTGGCTGGATCTCTGACAGGTCCACCGTCTGGATGGGCTCCAGGTCGGGGTCCTCGGGCTCACTCTTGATGCAGGGCAACATCACCAGGGGCTCGGCTATGTCGGGCCCCAGGGAGCTGAGGGTGGGCGTGGGGCAGGCCGAGGAGAGGAGGACCAGCGAGGCGGGGGAGTCTGAGCCAAGAGAACCTGGAGAGCCACACTCGGAGGACATGGAATGAGCCAGGCTCAGGCTCATGCACTCTGCCTCTAACGTCGTCATGGTGAGGGGGAAGAGCTGCCTTCCAAAGTGGTCCCACTCTTCCACTCCTCCTGGTACTGATCCCAGCACCGTTCTTCCACTCTCCCGTCACTTAACGTGTTGCGGCGCACAAGACGCACTTGATCCCCCCCCCCGAATTTGTCTCTTCTCCCTTGCCTCCGAATTCTTCCTCCGCCTTGTCCAACCTCCTGCGTGTTTCTCAGAAACTATCGGTCAATGGAGGAGGTAGAATCGAATACTGGCACACCTGGTTGGTTCCCTGAAAACATATAATGAGCCACAGTGGGGGCCCTTACACCTCCTGCTGGTGTCACCAGCCAGTTGCCTGGGAATCATCTGAGGAAAGGAGAACAGACAAAGAAATGTGTTACGAAGGAAGAGCATCCTAGTGTTAATATGGAGGTTATAACAGTTACTCAATATTGCTATTGAGAGCAGACTTATAGGTTTTTTTGTTACACTAACGCAGTTACGAAGAGGTAATCTCAGTTCAACTAAAAATCATTGCTGTTATCGGTGAATGATGAGCTTCAGAGGCCGCATTATATTAGAAAATGAGAAGTTATGTCATTATTACATGTTATTGAAGAAGGCCATTTAATAATTACTATTAGGCTTATTAGGTCAATGAAATGGTTGATACGAAACGGTTAAAATTTTAACATGAATAGGCTAAGCAACACAAAAACTAAATTGCGAAGAAAAAAGGTCAACAAACAGAAGGGGCAAGGTATATTGAAATGCTGAGTACGTATTTCGATGTGATACGAACGAAACGGTGTTCACTACTTAATTAATCAGTGATACATATTGTTTTATTAAGAACAGCAACATGTATACAAGATGATATCACAAGTTGATGCGCTCCCTTATGCATAAAACCTGGACAACTCCGGTCACGTCGAAATGGCCTATGCTGTATGCACACACGGAAAAGTTTGCAGGAAGCTCTGCAACACTTGCCACAAGTTACACCTAAGAAAGTTAAATCCTTCAAGATGAGCGGAGGGACAATATCAACAATCGGTTTAAAAACACAGGTCTTTATAGCCATGTCTTGAAACGGATACAAAAGGGGAGAGTTAGTTCGCCTACCTGTCGGATCTAACGCTATCCAGGTAGCGATCTAACCTCGCCACGCAACCTACACACTAGCTACTACTAGTTGGCTCAGAAGATTCTGGCGGTGATTTTTTTTTTCCTGTTCAAATTGTGTATCGTGTCTGTACAATCTGACTATTAATGCGGTTTGGAAACGGAAAACAATGACACACGGCCAATACCGCACTGGGCGGTTAACAAAAATAGTAAACCAACGTGCAAAATAGATACATTAGTCCCAGCGTTTGTAGTATACAAAGACAGGGCAAGGTGCCATGTCTAGCTAGCTGGGCTAGCCAGTGGCCATTTTGTTGTCTACTACTGCCGTCGATTTCTGCTTGGGAGCTAGGATAGCTAGTGTTAGCTTGGCAGCTAACGCTCCGCTATCACTCAGTGGCATACAGGGGAACCGTGGAAAGTGAGAGTGAAGCGTGAAAGCCACAAAACGAGCTGGTGGGGGGGGGGGGGGACGGACACACAATCTCCTAACCTTGATTCGGCGTGTGCTTAGGATAGTGGAGCCCGTGGCGTGGCCTCTGATAAAAGACAAAGTGTGACACATAGTGAAAACCCTGGCTGCCGGAGGGGGGGGGGGGAGGGGGGAGAATGCATTCACCAAGATTGTCAGAAAGAGGAAAAAAAGAAAATCTAAACACGCCAGTCTGACTGCTGCCACGTTGAAAAACATCACATGCCTGCAGAAATAAAGAGGGTTTACCTGCCGTCTGCTCGCTTCATGGTTCTTTATGTTGTGACAGCGCCACAATCGCCTGACTTTTAACTCCACCACCGGACCCGCCACGTCCACCTCCGGAGCACTACCCTTCTGCCTCTCTTTCTTCTCTTCTCTCCTCCTCCCTCTATCATTGACTAATTCCGCTCCACTCTCACCGACTCCCTCCCTCGGTCCCTTCTCATTTCTTTCCCTTCTCTGTTTCTGCTTCTGTACTTCCGTCCTTCGTTTGGTGGACGGGTTTGATTGTCAGTGTGCGTGCACGCCCTCATCCTCCGCACCGATTCGCATAACCCGGGCGACTAGTAATAACCGAATCGGTCGTTTATGCAGGCACGCGCTTGCTGTATTGTTGTGAGCACCGTCCTCCCGTTCCTCTTCATGCGCCCCGGTGTCATAAATCAAAGCAACTATTGTCGCGCAGCAGCAGGCTGCCCGCTGGGAGCGGGATGGGGATCCAAGCGGAACGTATTGTGTGCGATAATGGCACGGGGTCACCGCGGTCAATAAGCATTAAGGCGTTTTATTCTTCACAAAATAACTCCGTTACAATGGCAGTTAATTAACTTAACTACAATGGGGGATGAGACATACCTACGCCTTCGTCACATTGACATTAATCGGTACAGACAAGTCAAAATAAATGCCAATTTCAGTGTGTAGGATAAGAATCAGTGAGTGGAAATTTAAAACCAAAACAAATTAGGTTCCCTTATTGTCTGATGTCCACGTGTTTCCCGTTATGTTTGAATTCCGCTGAAACCGTTCAATAAAGGCCTACTCTGGGCAATATCGATAAGAACATGAAAAAACAAATACGTCCTGGGGACGAAAAATCGTCAAGCCAAGCAGCAAAAAATATTTCCCCTTTGGACTATTTTTATCATTGGATGAATTAGTTCTACACAAAATATTGTCAAATAACTTCAATGTAGCCTGTGGAACTTACTCCCTTCCTTTGTCCATCCTTGGGAAGTGAAGCACAACTGAAGAAAAATGTGCATCTATCACATAAATATACCTCCATCACATTTCACATTTTAGTGCATTTTAAAAGCATAGTTCAATACAGATGATCATTAAAATGTAACATTGCAGCAAGCAATGTCAAATATATTACGTTTAAAGAAAGTATAATTTGATTCGAACAACTCATTAAATTGTGTTCTCTGACATATAAAGTAGGCCTACATCGAAAAGCCATAACAAACAATTCAAGAGTCCAGTATTTCGCCTGGTTGTACAAAAGAGGGAAATCATACAGACTGTTTGTCTGTAAGTGTAACATGATATTAATGTATCATTGTTTGGTTGAAATCTGTTGAGGCCTTATAAAAGAGACTAATGATGTGGAATACATTCACCCTAACCGAGCACAGACAATTTTAGGGCCGTGTCGTTTAGGACAGAGCGGTTGTTGGAAAAACATATTCCCTTACTCTTTCTACATTTGTCCATGTCACCTGAAACAGTTTACATGTCACCCATACTGTATATCTTGTTCATACAGTTCTATATAATCCACAAATTTCATCCGGAGCCAAATTCTCTCGAGTAGGCCTAAAACGGAAAAAAAGGAAATCAAGTGTTAATTAAATAATGAATCTCTCATTGTCAGCATTATTATACTTTAAACCAATAGGGCAAAATGCAAAAAAACAATATGTACCCATAACCCGTGACTAAACTGCACTGCCTTATTACACTGTAGTAGGAATTTTGCTTCAAGAAATTTTGCTTCAAGATGAAAAACACGCCTAACAGATGCATTGCAATTATACTTTAATCGACGTGTTTAGCAGGATTTACTGTCCTGCAGGTTTCATCTGGGGTTTATGTTGGTAGGACACATGAAACCACCAGGGTGCAGCCTTTTTCCATTTGTAAAAATTACATAAGCAGTTCTTTCTTTATAATGGGCTTACATACCTTCGAGTGTGCAAAAAAAAAAGGGTGGGAAACAATACGCACCTTGTCTGACTTTAGGTTGTTGTTGTTGTTGTTGTTGTTGTTTTTTTTGAGGGGGGGGGGGGGGCGATAATGTCATGTATATTCTAGAGGGTCACCAATAACCACTTTTTAGTGCCTTATTTCATATTTTGCATGATGTAAATGACACATGTTAAAGTTAGAGCTAAGGTATAGAAATTGTGAACCATGCATACACCTGCCTTTCATCCCACAGTGCCACTATAGGCAGCTCCTAGTTCATCAAAATGTGAAGGATCACAATTCATAAAATAGGTTTTCCTTGATGATAAAAAAAAAGCAGGACAATGTAATTTCGCCAGACAATAGTAAGTGCAGCAGAGCAGTATAATTCTTGCTTTGCACCAACAAATGCATCCCTCAATGACTACCACCTGAAAATAATTACTGTGGGACAGATCTTCATAGAAATCCACGTTTGTGATGCAGAAAACTGAGATGAATCGTATTGTTGTCCGTTATTTTATTTAGGAAAGCTTATTTTACATCTTTCGGGGGTTTCCGCCTTGGAGATGCTTCCTCGAATGAGCTATCCCCCCAAAAAGGTCCTTTTATTCCACGTTCATACAATTCATTGAAAATGCAAACAATACACAACAAACCCCATTGCTATTTCCAGTATTATACCGCCATTTCAAATTTCCCTTCATACGGTGCATACGA
The DNA here is from genome assembly GCA_900291075.1 of Melanogrammus aeglefinus. Taxonomy (NCBI): domain Eukaryota; kingdom Metazoa; phylum Chordata; class Actinopteri; order Gadiformes; family Gadidae; genus Melanogrammus; species Melanogrammus aeglefinus. The sequence goes on from OLKM01000789.1 coordinate 146,800, forward strand.
CAAAGTACCCACGAGGCCTGTGTAAACATGATGTTTTTGATGCATGAAGACTAAAGACTGTTCCTCCCCTCCACCCCGACCCCCTTGCACACTGTAACATTGAACCATACAGGCCAAAGAGAAGACAAGAGAATGGACATGTTGCTACAACAAGACACAAAAACATGTAGCACACCTGAAGCACAACTATAACTGGGTACAACAGTGCTTGCACATATTCTGGTATCTCGACCGATTTAACAGCCTGGAAAAGAAAACTGGTTGGAAAATGGGTTAAATAGTAAGGATCTTCCCTTCCTTAACCATGTACAACGCAGACCTCGACCGGGAGCTAGAGCAACATGTTTAAGACTCTGCTTGGCTATTCATTTTTGGCCAACAGCTGATGGTATAGCAGTGTCCCGTGTATGTGAAGCATCAAATACGTACATAATTAATAATACAAATAATCAAACAATGTTATTATGCATTTTTCCCCAGTTGTAAATTCTAATAACAGGCTTTTATGGCTCAAAAATGAAAATTAAGAAGACTCTAGGACCTCTCTGTAAACAAAATGGAGGAGTTAACTGTCCGCAATTGGGCCAGATAAGCAGGTCAGATCAGGTCTATAGAAAGGAAAATATATACATTTAAAATAATCATTAATCTTTCCCTTGAAGTCTGCAAACAAATTTCTTATTCCAATTTGAACCCAAACTTAAACGTTGGTTACTACGGGGCAGTATAAATAAATATATTTGTAGTGCCTAGTTTTTTGATATAATAGAACCAAATCACATGAATGATAATCATTCATGTCCTCACCCTCACAAGTCTCGGATAAAAATAAATAAGATAAGATTTATCATTTTAAGTTATCTCTCTTTTGTGGCATGGTTTGTCTTTAGTTATAAATAAACCTGAATGCTACATAATGTTGAGGCTAATTTGAAGATAGCAGACATTCAAATGAGGGGGTGTTGTCATATTGTTGTCAAACATTGGGGCTTGTTAAAAGCTCAATCACAAGATTAATCGTTACTATCGCTGGGTGGGTCACATTCTGTAACCTTGTGGTCGATTACGTTGAATCAATGTCAGTCACTTTATATTAATTTCATGGGGAAAATCAAAGTAATTTGATGAGTGCTCCTCGTCACAGAACTAAACGGGGCGCTTTCAAGCTCACTGCATTTAGGACAAAAAAACATGTAACAATAATGAATGAATGATTTGTAAATACATCCTTGATTGCTAGCGCTCTACACACTCCATGGCTGTTTGAAATGGTCCACCTGTGTACTATATAGTTAGGGCCTCAGCATTTTGCAGTGTTGTCCAAAATGTGAAGTGTACAAATCTAGTTTTACCACATAGTGCACGACTTAATACCCAAAATGCATCGTAAAATGAGTGAACAAGGATGCACATGCAAATTCCCACCAAATCCCATGATGCACTGCAGCTTTCATGGCCATTGGATTCAACCAAGACAATGGCACAAACAGGTTATGCAAATCAACTACCACGAGGTGACATTCATTAGGCGTCAGCTTGTTCGACTAATTCACATCAAGTCGATGGACTGCGCAAAATGAATGCCCGACTTCCCCATATACTAATGCCTCAAATAATAGTGTTCCATTGTAGGGTTCACTATCTAGGGAATAGGGAATGAGGGAACAAGTGAGACAAATCAAACAGCCCATGTATTCTAAGCAGGTACACGAGCGAGATAAACACAGCTGAAAGCAAACATTAAGGAAGACAATGCAATGACAAGAAAGACCATATAGGACAATATCAAACCTCATGGAAATGAAAGCAAGAATAAAACGGAAAGACAACAAAAAATTACCGGCCGTGTACCAGCCATGACCTGAAGTTTGTTCTCTCTCTTCCATCCATGAGCAAAATTAAAAAAAACTGAGCACAAGGCGAGCCCCCCAAATGAAAGACCATGTTCATTCATCCATATCTCCGTGCTCCGATACTTCCTCGGCAAATGGATGGTTTACTTTCTGCCATTATGGATCATCAGTCGTACTATAAAAGAGGCAGGAGGACACAGACAGGGCCTCACAGTTTACAACAAATCTACTTCTAGAAAACTACACTACTAAAAAAAAATGTCTAGTTGAAAAGAAAAATGTCTTCATGGCCACCAATCAAAAGGTCTCGCCAGACCAGGGAGCGACCTTGGCAGTTGCTCTCCCTGATCTGACACTCCTTTCATCACTTTTCATTCATGCTTGAGGTTTCTTTCATAGCGGTAAGGGTGATGGAAGTAGGCCATAAGGCAGCCGTAAAACGTGCCCAAGAGATCCCCCAAGTTGACAGTTTCAGGTGGTAGGAGCGGACAGTTTCTCACGGCCCTATCCACGCCTACTGGATGCCTACAACCATAAGGGTACTATCGCTAGTTGCTAGGCAATGCAAACCGGACAATGTAACAGGGCTGTTCAACGAAAGGTACAGTATGTAAAAAAACAAACATTTACTGAACAGAGGTATTTGTGTGGTAATGTTGACATGGAATACTAACAATGAGGAGCAGAAAATAATCAGAGGAGAAAAGAGGTGGGCAATCCATCACTTTACGTTTACATAAAATCGATAGACAACTTGACCCTCCAAAGGTATCTGCATTGCCTCAGTCCCTTATTAAATTGAAAGTTAAGCAAAAATGCAGATATAAAAAGAAAAAAACTGTGAAGTACATTCACAGAGTCACAGCAATGCCACATATGTACAGACACAGTGCACACTTCAGTTACATCTTTTGGTGTTTTTTGGATTTTCTCTTTTTATAATACTTTTTGCAAAAGGTTGAGGGATTGCCTCTCCATCAATAATGAAGAAACCGCAAATGAGGAAGAATCTACTTGTAAATCCCAAAAAATAAACACAACCAAAAAAAGACAAAATAACACACACTTTGCGATTATCACATAATGTAAAAGAGTAGACAACTGTTTGTTTCTAGAGAAAACCATAAAGGGCACTTAAAAACAAAGTCCAAACAACTCTGTATAAAAATCAAAGTCTGTTCAGCAATCACTGATGACCTTCAGTAATTGAGGGGCGTGTTGTACAGATTGTTATCACCATAGTCCCTGCACCACCACCATTGTCTATAAACATCACAGTGGCCCTTTTCACAGAATGTCTCAATCGAGTGGGAACTCTTAAAACGATGGCTTGCTCACCTACGCTACCTGTGACAAAATGTTACGATATATCAGCACACAGCTCTTGATTCCCTGGTGGGGTTTACCCACAACGGCAACATATTCGACATCGAGCTGACAGGTCAGCTGAGTTCAATGGCACCCACGTGAAGAGAACCATACAGCCTTCGAAACTTTTGCTTGTGCGTGCTTGTTTTGTTTCTGCTTACCGCCCTCCTGTATTCAAGTTTCTACCAACCACAATCCATCCCATGTATTGCTATGGGATCCATTTTGTTTTGGACTCACGATTGGGCCTCAGGTTTGGCTCTGATATGTTATTGGTATTGTAGTAGTAATCATTCTATTGTTTTGTTTCTGGAAACTTCACATTTCATTGACTGGTTATGTGTGTGGTCCCTCAGTGATTTGTTACAGTAGCAGTATTGATCCCTGGTACTATATATCCATACCAGAACATCAACACTGAAGGCAAATAAGCATTATTGTGGTTGTAGTATTATGTGCGTTGTAGTATTGTTTGTTTTTCTGCCAATTTACATCTTAGCGTCAATAAAGATGGTTCCACCCCTGATCAAATCGACTTGCTCTGGCTTGTCCCTCCCTCTTATTCCGGTCCAATCTCAATCAAATGTGATGACTCGTGTTCATCTGTTCAGTCAATCTGCCTGATCTGAGCCGACAGATGGTTGGCTCAGATCTGGCTCCCCTATCCCGCCAGTTGCATTTCCTTTCTTCCCGTTTCGGTTCCGTCCCGCTTCCCAACAGTCCTCGGCCTTCTTCAGGTCTGCCCCGCCCGGACCCCCCCGGTCGCGTGGTCTCGGCCCGTGGCCTCAGGGCTGGTTCCCGGAGGGCGGGTGCTGGTTCTGGACATGGGTCTGCAGGCGGGCGGCCGAGGAGAAGTGCTTCCTGCATTCGGAGCACCGCAGGACGGTCAGCGCCGACGGAGGCCTCTTGTCTCCGCCGCCCGGCGGGGAGGCAGGGGGCTCGCCCTCGCCGGCGGCGGAGGCGGCGGCGGCGGCGTGCGTCTGCCGGTGCGTCTTGAGCAGCGAGGCGCGGCTGAACCGCCGGCCGCACTCGTCACACTCCAACCACACCCTCCTCCTCTTCTGGAGGGGGGAGAGAGAGATAGAGAAATAGAAATAGTTGGTTAAAGTACTTCTGTCCACACCACTCACGCTTGAGACACTTTCCCAACTGAAGACAACACGTTTCCGTGGCAGTTCCAGTTGGTTCTGTTCTGTTAAAAATCAACCTAATGTGACCCTCATCGTCATTGTCATCTTCAAACCGCTTATCCGGGGTCGGGTCGCAGGGGCAGCAGCTCCAGCAGGGGCCCCCCAGACTTCCCTTTCCTGGGTCACATTGATCAGCTCTGACAGGGGGGACCCCGAGGTGTTCCCAGGCCAGTATTGAGAGATCATCCCTCCACCTAGTCCTGGGTCTACCCCGGGGTCTCCTCCCCATTGGTCCTGCCTGGAACACCTCCCTAGGGAGGCGCCTTACCAGATGCCTGAACCACCCCCACTGACTCCTTTCTAAGCAGAGGAGCGGCTCTAACCCCGAGTTCCTCATGGATGGCTGAGCTTCTTCTCACCCCATCCCTAAGGAAGACGCCCGCTTGTACTCGGCCGCTTGTACCCGCAATCTTGTCCTTTCGGTCAGCACCCATCCTTCATGACCATAGGTCAGGGCAGGAACGAAGATCCACCGGTAGATCGAGATCTTTGCCTTGCTGCTCAGCTCTCGTCATAACGGAGAGGTAAAGCGTTTGCAATACCGCCCCTGCTGCTCCGATTCTCCGGCCAATCTCACGCCATCATACCCTAACTCGTGAAAAAGACCCCGAGGTACTTGAGCTCCATCACTTAGGCTAAGGACTCATTTCCTACCCAGAGTAGGCAATCCACTGGTTTCCTGCTGAGGGTCATAGCCTCTGATTTAGCGTTGCTGATAATATGACGTGGAACCATTTTCTCAACTGTCACATTGTGAAGGCCAAATAATTAAGTAGATTTAGCCTCTTCATCAGGAATATCCATCTAAAGCCCACTTCTGTAGTTAGAAGGCACAGGTTGTCAGGGAAAGGGCATTTAGATTCTTACTCTTATCGCTGTGACATGACAATGAACTGACTATAGTAGGATATAACAGCATGGAAGTTGGCGGTTATTTGGTCGTTCTCGGTTCCTTTGGATTACGTCGAAGCACGCTAACCTGGCTGTGTTTAGGCATGTTTTAGGCTTTATGTAAGGGGGAAGGATGTGGCAACATATGAACGGTATAGTCAACCGCAATATTGGTTATTACGTGACAGATAAAAGCGTTACATCATCACAAAGTTGAGGAAGTTAAATTTATTCAATTTGGATGTTGAAAGTCTGCAAAATACTGATTAATGCTAAATGTGTGTTTTGATTTACATCTTTATGATTGAATAAATATGATAGGACTTACTTTCTCAGTAACTAGTCTTTGAGAGAGCAACTCGCTCACTGAGAAACACCTACTCCTCTCAAACCAACAATGACATGAATAAGCAGTAGCCTGGGAACCGGACGATTCTGCGAGCTCATATGGCATATGGGTCTGGCGGCTGGCCCCCCTCCCATCCAGACTGATTAACCGATGACCTGGCCCATCAAAACTGTTTAGTTAATATGGTGCGGGATTAATATGATCCCGGTACAGAGGAGCGACCTATGGGAGCTATAAACAACAACAAGATGGATGCCGCTGATGTGTCACACGTTTCGTTGCTCTGCTTTGTTGAGGGTCTATCAATTGCGGCCAGACACATATGGGTCTGGCGATGTCAAGCTAAGAGGTTCCCTGCTATGGCAAAAAGAAAATAAACCTCAAACCCTGATTAACCCCCCTGGTTGACACATCGTAGGAGTGAATTTAGGAGGTTCAATTAACCTGCATTGAAGGGGAGTTGAAACCCGAAACAGCTCTGTAAATGGGCTCTAGCTGTGCCTGGGCCCCCTTTGAAACCGGCACAATGTTATTTTTGACCTGCAGTCATGGCTTTGGTTCGAAAAGATTCTGAGGGATAAAAAAAACAACAATAACGCCTGAGTCATCCCAGGAGTTTCACTTCCCACTTGGAATCCATCTGACCGGTCTCTCTCACCACATGGTGTGAGAGTTCCCATGCAAACCATTATTTCGAGGAACTCACCTGAAGCCTACATGTTTTTGCCTTCAGTGTGCTCGAGTCTTGACTCTGTTGCACTGTTATGATACACTTTTCTCTCCCAACGCTAGGACTGATGTCCTTGCTCTGTTGCTTTTGACTGGGTGCTGATTACCTTGAGCTACAGTCTCAGGCTCTATGGCTCCTCAGAGCCCGCCGAGTGACTTACTGTCTCTTGGAGAGCAGTGCGTGTGCTTCTTTCTCTCATTGCTAATGGAAATATACGAGTCCCTTTGGAAGCAAAGCGCTATAGTGAGAATGAATGGGTGGCGGGGGGTGCATATTGAATGGCATCCCATTGTCTATGATATAATAAGTTCCGTCTATGTCCTGTTTCCTCCCGTTGGTTCTCGTCGGGCACAGAGCCCTATAGCCACCGAAAGAAGACCATTGTGGAAAGAGAATATTTGGTCTTACCATCCTTACTCCATTGTCATACTCCCATACTCCCCAACATATTTTGAATAAAAGACTGAGCGTAGGATACAAGTCTCTTGTTTCCTCTGATACCTACCTTCCTTCCTTTTTCCTCCTCTTCTTCCTCCTCCACCACCACCACCGCTGCTTGCTGCTGCTGCTGCTGCTGTGGTGTTGGTTCTCCCTGTTTGGTCGAAAGGGACGAGACCCCACGCAGCCCTCCGTCATAGCTACTGCGGACCCCGCTGCCCTCAGGGGCCAGGGCGTCCAGGATGTCGGCGACATTGAGGGAGATGGAGTGGGCGGGCTCGATCTCGCAGCCCCCGCAGTCGTCGTCCTCCTCCGTCAGCTGAGCGGGCAGCGTGAGGAGGCGCTGGAGCATGGAGGCCGAGGAGCGGCGGCGCAAGGATTCTGAGGGAGAGGGAGAGAGCGAGAGAGGAAACAGGTGAGAGGAAGTGATGCACCGATAAATGTCGGAGCAGACTGGGGAGCATGGCGATGACAATTGCTCAGCACTCTTCATAGCTGGGATTTGCCTCAGGTCAGTTTTATATTATTGCAAAAATGTCCGGGCTTGAGTCACCAAACCGGTTATGAAACATCCACCAGGCTTCTGCCATAGCACGAGAATTTAATCAACCGCCCTTTGGTCGCCATATTTCATCCGTCTTGATACAGCTGTTTCTGATCACCTCTGTGCTAGACAGCTGTTTCTCCAGTCAGCAGAATAACTATAATGTGACACTTTCGGGAATACTGCAACAAAAGTATCAGCCTTATCTTGCCTCATAATCGTTGTCGTCAATCACATACGTCTAGGTAGATCCTGTCTCTTAAATGACTTACATGACTTACATGAAGACATGACCTAGAGCATAGAGCTCACCTGCGGGGCTCACAGCTCGGTGATGGCCCCTCCCCGCTTTGTTGTCATCCGGGGACAGGACCTCCATGTCCTCCAGGGGGGTCCAGCGGGGGTCCTGATGGGGTAAGGTGGGAGACGGCTCCATGTCCAGGGGGACCAGGTTGAAAGGGGTGGTGACAGACCTCGGGCCCCCCTCCCCCGGGCCCTTCCCCCGAACCACGTCCAGCTCTTTGACCTGCCAGATGTCGCTGCACCACTTTTGTCCAAACACTTTGTCCAGGATGGGGACCCAGTCGTGGGACATGGACAGCACCGCCGGCCGGTCAGGGTCTGGGGAGGCAGGCAGTGGGGGGGGGGGGGGGGGGTAAACACCAAAAAAGGACTTCTATTCAGCTGAAAAGTGCTGAACAACATTTGAGTGTTTTTGGACTAAAATGTATTCGGTTGTTGGGGGGAAATTCTCGGTATAATAATAGAAGTCAGCTACTTCCAGCTAAAAATGTGTTTCCAGATTGGTTGTTTTCTATTGGCTGCGCACCTTAGCTGGAGCTAGTGTGCCGCCCGTTATGAACCCCCCCTCACACTCGCTCCTATTGAACCCAATGGTTCAGTCCCATCCTAAAACCTTTTGGATTGTTCAGAACCACGTTCCATTTTTTTTCAACTTGCAGGCGGAAGTTCTCATGCCAAAACGGGCATTTACTTACCCTTTGAGCACAGGTCTAAGAAAGCTCCACTTGGTGAATAAGTTATGGGAACATCAGGGCAAAAAAGGACGAAAGGATAAGGATATATAGGAGAATGTAGTGTCTTTGACTCCCATCTGTAATCATCAAAGCCTGCAGCCTACATACAGGAATCCCAGAGCAAGATGCCGACCTACTCAAAAATATAAAATAAATAACAACCAAGTAACTTTGGCTATAAGGGTCTGCTAAATGACTTGATAGCAATCAGCAAGGAAGAAAGGAGGGAGAACGGTGAGATAAGGGAGGTTTGAGGAGAAGGAGGAAGGAAGGAAGGTAAGGACGAAGAGGAGGAGGCCACCGAAGTGTAAAGGAAACTGAAGAAGGGATTCCTGTGAACAAAACATGTTCAACGTGATCTTAACCATCTCCTACTCAGCAGTTGAAAACCTGAGCGAGACCTTAAAGTAAAAGGTTGTTAAGTGTGGCAATAAGAACAAAAGGTGGGGGAGCACAATGCATGGGGAACAGCAAGGAAAAGGAAGTTGTAAAAAGATCACAATGAACGCTGCATTCGTAACAGCTCGGTTTGCTATGCTGAATCACATACATACACACATACATACATACATACATACGTCCAGGGGCGATTTAAGACACTATTAAGCGAGGCAGTCAAACTACTTCTTCCATGTCACTTTTTTTTGTTTAACCACTTTTATTTAGGCTTCACCTAAACCGTAAGCAGGCTTATAGATTGATTGAAGCAAAATTAACCTATTACATACATTATCCAGGCCTGGGAACCAGACGAATTATGACCAATCATAACTGTTTATCTAATATAAGGCTGGATAAATATGATGACGGTGCAGAGGGCCGTAAAGGCCGAGATGGCTGCCGCTGATGTAGGACCGTCTGCTGATTACGCTAATAGAGACAAACTGGACGGTCAACAAATTACTTTTGTTGAAAAGAAAGATGTTTTTTCTTTCCTCAGTGCTGCGTCACCCTCTTCTTTGCTATGATTGGTTGTAGGCCTATCCAATTGCATTTAGAGGTATTTTGTGCCAGTTGATGGCGCCCTTTGGAAATCTAAAGAGGGGTTACATTTACATTTAGGGCATTTAGCAGACGCTTTTATCCGAAGCGAGTACAGTACATTTGTCAGAAGAACCAGGGAAATAATATATTGCTGTCGGTACAATAACACTGCGGTGCGAAAACAGAAAAGTTCAAGTTCCAAGTTTGCATTTCATCCGTTGAAGCAAGGCTAATAATAACCCATGGATCTATTAGATATAACCCTATCACATCATCAACGTCCTGGATGACCCCATTTCCCCAACAGTTACCTCCATAACCATTGCGAGTAGCAGGCTATACCTGTTCTTGCAGCAACCGCCAGAGCACTCTAATCGAGCAGTCATGGACAAGGGGTTATTACCAAAGTATGTTCAAAGTAGGCTTGTCTTTTCACCCTGGAGACCTTTTAGTCGCCACACAATATAGACTAGTTTAAGGTCATAGATTTAGAGATTGACATAATATTAGCAAATCCCCATTCATTATCAGACAATATAGCATAGAAGGTGCATTTAGGGGATCCGGAAGATTTCAATACAGATATTCTATTTAAACAAACCGATAAAAGTAATGGTGTCCCCGGCTACGTGGGGAAAACCCACTGCCGGAAAATCAACCTTTCTAACACCAGTTAGCCATTCTGGAAGAAAAGCTTGGCAAGCAGCCTATACTCTTTAGCCAAGGCTTTACCAGCTTTCATTGTCATGGAAAATGTCACATAAAGTGCACAGATACGGATTACCCTGAATAATCAACCCTATTCCCCAAGTCATGAATTTTGATCGATTAAATCTTTTGAGATCTCAATAATAAAAGAAGGATTTTCCTCCCTTTGTTCCAGACAATCTATCCCATGTGTTGAGAGAAAGAGATTTGCGAAAAACACCACATTCACAAAAACACATTTCAATAAAACAGAACTTGGCCACAGCTTTCCAGACCAGATGGCACCGTTGTATGCAGTCGAGATTGGGAAGAGCATTGGTAATGTTTTACAACATCCAAGAGCTGACCTCAATCGATGTTTGATACGGAATTAAAAACCAGTAAAAGCAAACGTAGGACCAGGCACACACACCATAAACTGCCAGGTCACCACCCTTCTCTCCACTCATGCCAGATGTTCAGAGGATAAACACTCGGCTGCCCAATGTGTCATGTCATGTCTTTGCACAACGCTTTTGTAGAATAGTGCTCAATATTTTTACTGTATTACGAAAAAAACATCTTTGTTACGTAATCAATGTTCACTTTATTTTGGGGCTAAATACAGTGCCTATGTACTGTAGATTGCTTTTTCGTATGTTCTTTGTATGTCGTTGGACTGGTTGAAGAAAACAAATTTCCCCAGTCAAATGTAAGCATCAATGTAATGACATTGGCTTGGATAAGAATTCCTAGAATAAAACATTTTCCTACCATCTATCTATCTGTATAACCAGTTAAGAACGCAAGGTAACCTAAGACAGGGGACTCTGATGGCAGATTACACTGACCGCAAGTAAATTACGTCAGTGTTGTTTGGAATGTGCTCGGTATTCCACACAACTAATTCAGTTTTGTGGTGGTTTCTGAGAAAGGTTTCCCCCACCGCCAATTGTCTGTTTCCGTAGCACAGAAATGTTGGGGACTAATTACAGGGACATGAAGTCAATTAAATGCATGAACAAATACACCAAATTCTGGTCTGCAATGGCCCTTAAAAGGCCATGTTTCTTTATAATAATCCTTGTTGGTAGCCCCAATCTTCAGTAAACTCTCCAGCAACATTAAACCCGGTTGAAGTTAAAGCTAGGATTATCATGATCATGAAAGCTACATTAAAAGGATTGGAGGGAATAACAGGCCTGCGACAGCCGCAGATACCACATTATTCTCTTCTTTTTGTCAGAGCATTTGATTTATTGATTGCTTGTCCAGTCTATGATCTAATAATCTGTCTGTGGTATGAACGAATAATGGCAGCTAAGGATCAACGGCAACTATTTGCTTACCATCTTAAACGCATCGTGCTCCATGTAGAATAAAAAGTGTCAAACATTTAATTTGGTTGACCAGTATTTAGGTCACTGTCACTTTAAGTGGAATAGAGCTTCTGTTCAATCTATGGTGGGATGTTTACCTTGGAGCTACTTTCTTCTCTGACTGGAGTCAAGCCTCTATAGCGTACCTTAGCTCTATTCCGCATAACTGCAGAGGCCCTATACCCCTATTTAGATTGTCTTTTATATTCTTAAAAATGTGGAACTCTTGTGGGACTTTGACATGAGTTAGCCTTTACCAACAGAAAAGGCCTATAACACTATATATTAACTTAAACTACCTCACACAATGCACTGTTGAAGGGTGTCCGACTCCCTCCCCGCTCATTAGTGTACTGCTGCTGTTTGTTTGTGTTAGTATATTTATATTTCAGCTTATGCTTGTGTGTTCGGTCCATTCATTTGTGTTTATTTGAATTGAACATTTGCTTTACCGGTACAAATGTAAACAAAAAAATCTGCTTTGACTCTCGTGAACGAATATTCAAATAATCAATTGTTCGGACCCATCCCTACTTTCCACTCACCATCCGCCTCGGGCGTCTCCTTGGATACGATGACGTCAGCCAGATCCTCTCTGGTGGCCTCCGAGCCGCTGGGTGATGATGAAGAGTGTTTGGAGCCCCGTCTTCGGCTTGCCCCCCTGGTCCCCCTGTCCCCCGGTGGGCCTCCTCCCAGCCCGGTGCTCCTCCCCAGGTACTCCTCCAGGGTCTTCTGCTCCCCCTCCTTCTTGGTGATCTCCAGGAGGAGATCATCAAACGAGGCCTCCACGATCTTGGTCAACTCGCACACGGCAAAGTCCAGCACGCGCTCCATCACCCCCTTCAACTGGCCTGCGGAGCGCAGAGGAGACGTGGCGGTGACGGCGGTGTTAGTTAAATGCAAGAGCAGTGTGCTGTACATTTTCCTGCGGCAAAACCACATTGGAACGCATACAGCTAAATCCTCAATGACGTTGACCTTTTCTGTGGTGCTCACGGCAGAAGAAAATGGGTCCCTAAGCAAGGATAAAGCACTGTGCTAAACGCTTGGTTCCCCGTTGATAGCAATTACAGAGTAGCCTGCCCCAGCTGTTAAAATGACTGCTATGATCGGGGAGGTAAGGAAAAAAATAGACATTCCTCAGTCTTGTTGTCTTTTTATTTAGTACTCTAACTTTAGTCGAGGGGAGGGGATTAAGTAACATGGTAGTCACTACACTACTCTGACCAGCCCATCTTGAAGATGGAAATGCTTTGAGAGAACCCAATTTTTTTAGACCCGTCTGCTATGGCAGCTGCTTGAAGACAATCAATCACCCTGTAGCACTGCAGGGTCGAAGGGAAAACCATTTGCACTCCTCTGTGGCTGCAGATAACTGAATTGGCTGGAGATTATGAACTAAATAGTGTCTTGTATTCAACCAAAATGTATGTTGAATAAGGAGCTGCGCATTGATATTTTAAGAAAGCGGAAAGTGTCAAGTTAAATAGTCAAGTTAAAAGCCCTAACAAGGCCAGTGTGGTTCTTTGAAACGTTCATGTTCTTAATTGGTTAAATGTGCAACAGAAAAGGTAGTAGTCTTTGTTGGCATGAAAGTTTTGTTTTCCAAAATCTCATCAATGTAAGATGGACAAGTTTAATTAAAAAGTAGAAAATATGTTCGAAACAAGTAGCAAGAGCAATACATACAAAAGTATTTGAAGTAGTTAACAAATAGGTAAATACGCATAACATATGTACCATGAATATTAAAGGTTGGGTATGGGATTTGCGAAACACCAGCAGATTTTGAAAACACACAACTCAAATCCTGGTCCTACTCCCTCTCCTTCAACGCTGAATCTGACTCTACCCATTCCAAGTACATGGACGCGCAATCATGCACGAGCGCGAACACAGATGCGCGAGAGCGAGCCAGGCTAGCTAGGGCCGTCTTCTAGTGCTAGGTCCAAATGTGGATTAGCTAGTTAGCTAGCTCCAGTAGCTACCCCAGAATAACAACAAACAGAAGCTTACTCTGGGTCACGAGCTTTGAGTACGTGCACAAGGGTGGCACGAGCAGAGGAGGGGGAGTGTAGTACGACCGGTTGATTGACGTACTTACTGTCCAATGCCACTCTGTGGTTCTGGAAATCATTGGCTGGAGTTTTTAGAGCCCTGCCCGTTCCACAGATGATTGACTTGTTTAATTTTCATGTCAGTACTTCTAACTCAGTGGCTGTAAGTGGGTTATTATAAGAATTTCAAGTAATTTGCAAAAATGGCCAAAAAAGAGAATTCCATATCCAACCTTTAATATAAATAATAATTTTAAAAAAGTATAGCCAATACTGCTTATAATAGTGTTACACAAAAACACAATCATAATCCAAAAAAAATATTACAATGAGATAATGGGTGATAAACATTTGTGTAGTCTGTAATGCCATTTTGTATCTCTGATTTCAGTTGCTACGTTTGTGGAAAACAATTATGCGACCTGTCCTGGAGCAGAGAACTTAAATAGCTACCTGGAGGAGCCATGTGCATACCCACAGTCCAGGCCTAATTCAAGAGCCGCCATTAAACTGTAAACGGAAAGATTCTTCATAGCCATTGTCTATCCAGGACAGATTAGCGTGAGCACTCTCCTTTTCTCACCTCATAAGAAGGCTAGAGGCATAAGAAGAGTAAAGACATGTCTAGCGCCCCAGTAATTATAGGCCTAGGCATCGTGCAAATAAACCGGCTCCCTGTAAACCCTTGAGCAAGAGCACGCTCCCAACTTAGGATAAACTACAGTGTAAAAAGTAATGCTGGTGGTTATTGTGCGTGTGTGTGGTGTGTGTGTGTGTGTTGTGCGGGTGCATGTGTTTGTGAATGTCATAACTATATCATGTACCTTTCTGTCAACGGTATGTATGAATGTGTTTATAGTTGTGTACTTCAGCTGGTTTAGTGCCTAGGGCACTATGACGAATCATCAATCATCGAGATACAGACTTGACAGTACAGGGCGATAAAAAAGCTGTAATACAATGATCATCATTGAGTGGCAAAGTGCTGTCATTAATAAATAAAATGTGGAATTACCCATTAGCCATGGATGCAGGTCTTGATATTATTTAGTTTATAATAGATAAATATACGGATAACCAATCATTAAATCTCTCAATCCTAAGAGGCACAGGCTTGTGAACTCAATTATTTTGTCCTTTGCTACCACATTGTTGCCTTTGAGCAAGAAAATTTTCACCACCGACCTAGCCTTTCCAGGGCTCCGGACAGCGACCAGAATTTGAGAGTGTGACAGAATTTCCATCTGGTCGCACATGTGCGACCAGTAAATTTGCCCTTATTTTTTTTTTTTACACGTTGAACGTGGAAGGGGCGAGTCAATGAATCCGGAATCTTTAGCAGGCCAATGAGTGATAGGGAATGCCCACTGTAAGTGGTTAATGTGTCGAGGGGGAGGGTCCTAGAGATTATCGAGCACGCATAAACGTCTGTACGAAGGAGAAAGATTTCACACAACCTGCTACGTGCGTTTACAGTGAGCAAGCAAACTGTTGCCTCGTTCTTCCGACCTTCGGCTAGCGTGCCAGTGCAAGTCATTCCTGCAGTGCACAGGTCTTATTTTACAAACCCCGCACCCGCCCCTTGCCGCAATACTTCAAACCGCATCCGACCCATGTTCCGACAGTAGCCCGACCAGTCTCGCTATAAATGGATATCGACACTCGACCCGACCCGATGGAAAATAACAAACATTAGATGGGAATTAAACTATCTGGTGCTTGGCTTGGTGCTTTAGATTGTTGTGCAAAAAAAGCACATCATCCCCTGTTGACGGTTTTAGTGGACTCCTCCGCTCCTGACAAACATATTCAGCACCGGTGAAGTCTCGCTCGCAATCGCAAAACCCGCGCCCGACTCGTTTTATCCAAATTGTGCAGGTCACCTGAACCAGTATAGGACTCTGCTCCAGGTCCCATAAAAGGCTTTTCACACGGGAGGCGTTGGTCGGGCCTGATAATGCATTCTCAATGGAGAGGCGAGCGGGCAGCAGAGAGGAGGCTAACGCCGGGATTCCACTGGATGCGGAACGACTCCGAAAAGACTCCGCAACGGAACGGCTGCGTACTCCGACTCCGTCAACTCACACCGGTTCCGTCTATGACCTGCACTGTTGCGGGTCCGCCTGCGACAGCGGAGTCCTGAGGGCGCACGAGATCTCGCGAGTTCACGCATAATCACGCGATATAACCAGAAGAGAACCACAAGCATTTAAAAGGTTCATTCCATAGTCATTCAGAGGAGTAGAATAAGATCGAAGATCCAAAAGAGATGTATTTAGGTATAGACTATATATCTAGGTAAAGTTTGTCAGGGGAAAATTGAGAAGTCATTTATATTTATGTCCACCTTTTGAAACAAACACAAACACGCATGCATGCAGAAATCACACCCCATGCAGAAAAAATACCCTTATATACAACCAAGCAAAGCGGCCACTTGTAGATGTATTTGAAGATCTTCAAGTTGTGAAATATGATCCACCGTGAAACAGAGGTATTTTATTTTGAAAATAAACCGGATGTTTTATTTTGTCCAAGTTGTCTTTATAGGTTTATAGCCATTAACTCATTAACCCTGTAGTTCCCAGCGTCGGCTAAAAATCCCCTCCTTGTCGCCGTCAAGGAGTGAACATTTTCCCTTGCACGACTTCCTGCCCGAACGAGTCTGCTCTGTGCTCCATTGATACGCCGTGCTCCGGTGTCCGGCAAAAATAGAAGCTCTGCGTATCTCTTGCGAGGGCTGCCGGATGCCGGTCCCATTCCGGAACCACGATGCAGCGGACCCGCAGTCGGTGGACGCTGCCACGGTGATTATAATTAATGCGTATCGGCTCCGCCGCCGTACCGGAGCGGATCTGCAGCCGTTCCTCATCCAGTGAAATTTAGCGTCCTGTCAAGCGGCACATGCGGGCGCACTCCCGTGAAACTGTCGCTTCCGTTCTTGTCGAACGCATGCATGCTCAAACCTGGTAACCGTTGGGATAGATGATTAGAATCACAATAAAATGCGACACTGAATTCGAAACAGCACATTGTAATTTCTGCATCTATTATGAAAATAGTTATTAGTAATACAGTGAAAATTTGTAGAAATGTCAATATTTGGTTGGCATGTTGATTAACGGTGTGTGCCCCTAAAACTTCTGGTTTCGCCCCTAAAATTTTCAGTTAGGGGCCACAGTGCTCCTAGTGAAAAAAATCTGGAGCCCTGCTTTCAGATGATCTGCTCAGTTGTGGTCTGTGGGCCAGCGAGTCCAGGGCAGCTGGGAGGCACCCAGTGAGCATACACTAAAACATATTGATTACACTGTTCTGCTCCCATGTTTAGATAATACAGACGACTGGAGGCATGTTAGATAATGTCGGATGCATGCTCAGTCAAGCCATTGCTTAAGCCATTGCTTTTTCGGAATCATTTAGACACGTGCTTGTTAAACCCAAATTAAATGTTCATGGTGTATGCCAATGTCATTATTAACCCCACAACTTTCGCTACACAATATGTTTCAGGTTAAGGCAACTTTGCTATTGCTGGTACCAAGATCTTCATTACAGACAAATTATCATTATATTATTAGACAGATAGCCGAGCCAAGTGAATGAAGTCTGGCTCTACCTGTCGTTGCATGCACACCTCTATTTTTCACATCATTCGATTCTATGCATCAAAATTAAATATTAGTTATTAGGTCACCAACAGTTCTACTCTTGAAATAATGTTATAATATACAGTATATATAACATTATGTTAACACTACATTTGCCCTTGTGGTTAACATGAGCTATATTTCATCATTAAAAAAATGTCTTTACAAATTTGTGATAAATAATCAGAAAATTTGTTATAAGATTTGCTTTTGTTTATCGTTAAAACTTTGTGGAAAATCTGCGAATTCATCACAAATACATCACAGCATGAGGATCAATATGATCAATAACTTGTGGCATTTCAGGCATGTCGTCACTCTCAGCGTTGTTTCCAAAATAGGAGCGTGGACCACACCGCTTGTTTTGCAAGCCATAGGCTACATAACAAGCGACAGATACATGACTTACGGCCCCAAGCGTCCTGTATTTACGGTTGCAAGTGGTGGATAACACCCCTGCTGAACAGGCTTAGTATGATTTCAGAGGTTTAACTGTCAATTATCCCAATTATAGGCCATTTTCTTTTGCCTGTGTTGGCAATCGTACTTATTTTAAATCTTTGAACGCAGATATATCAGGTTGATTCTTCGCCAGAGAATCGCAATCTACGTTAGCGCTTTTAACAACAACAGAGGAATGTGAATATATTACATCATTACAACAATTAAAAGGATGGAGGATCAGAAAGGGAAGGAGGTGGCCTCACACAAACTTATCTGTACGAAGGGAAAAACTTTTGATTCATGTCCCATCGTTAATTCCATCACGTGCCGTGTGTCTTTGTCCTTTTGTCTCTCATTCTACTCTCATACTCATTCAACTCTCCATCCTCAAACCCATCTTTACAATCTTTGTATGCATCATCTTCCATCCATTTGTTGTCAATCTGCCAATGGGGTTAATCCGGATCCTCCTACGCATTCATTTATTCACATTTTTAAACCCGACTCCAAAAAAAACAAGGTACTGGGAGGAAGAGGCCCCTTAACTAGCATAGACCAGCCTTCTGCAGTGTAGCAAATGCAGTGTGTGTGTGTGTGTGTGTGTGTGTGTGTGTGTGTGTGTGTGTGTGTGTGTGTGTGTGTGTGTGTGTGTGTGTGTGTGTGTGTGTGTGTGTGTGTGTGTGTGTAAAGATGCAGCAAATGCACTAATAAACTATAGGCCTAGGCAAATCTGGAGCAGAGGTCTTGAACATGTCCATGTGTGAATTATTATTATTTTATTTTTTCATAAATTGGTTTATTGTTGTTCATTTTTCAAAGATTAAGAAACTAACATAACCTGCGATGCCAGGCCGCTTATTGTCAAGTATCCCTGCACCACCAATCATTTCTTAGAAAGAAAATAGTGATGTATCACCCTCATATCGTTAATACTGACAAATTTAGTTAACGTATTTTTTGTTGCTGCTGAATCATTTGTGTAATGCTATAAACGTCTGCCCATATGGCAGAGTATTTAAGGGACATGTTCACAGTTTTGTGAACCTCAAGGGACCAATGTCACCTTTGACGTGGACCCATTCTTGCATAAAAGGTTAGCGGTAAGGCTACGTATCATGGCAAATGAAGGGAAAGTCCCAGTAAGCAAATGCTAGCTGACGGGGTCAGCAGGCATGTGTGGTGTCCAAACTGTTCCCAGCCTATAATACTGTGAAGGGAAAATGTTCACTCCTGGACGGCGACAAGGAGGGGATTTTGAGCCGACGCTGGGAACTACAGGGTTAATGAGTTAATGGCTATAAACCTATAAAGACAACTATCAAGACAAGATCTCCTTCCACTAACGGAAATATAAATATCATTTTAAGTCAATTGACTCAAAGGAATGAGCCAATGCATTGTCTGTGGGGACTGTACTTGATGGAAAGACAGTTTTGTACATCTGAAGTACATATGAGATGAGATAAATTATCAACTTTCCTCAGACCACTATATGCCCCGGTAGCTTTGTAATATTCATAACAGAATCAAATGGTGCAACATTCCAAATTTGAATGGCCTCTACGCTCATCCTGCATTCCAAATGGCTACAAAATGGCGGGTATGACAACTCCCCATAGATTATATATCCCTTCCGTTGGTGTCTGACTGTGGGCCAACTCCAAAGATCAGGGGTCACAGCTGCAATTTACGGCCCATAACCTCCAAAGCCGGTTTCCTAAAGGACATCGGCATGTGTTGCCTTCCGAAACTAACCATGAGTCACTTGACAGTGGTAGCGTTTTTTGTAAGGGACTTGATCACAAATTTCAGCAAGATCATGTGAATCATAGTTCAGTATAATAGTATCCGTATTGTACTTTTAAATAGACAGGCTAGTGAATCCAGGTAAAACCAAAAGGGTCTTACTGTCCTATGTGATTTTGGCCAAAACAACATTCTCAAATTATTTTTGCTGATTGTTAGCAGTTTCACTAAGATTTCAATCGTAGTTGTGTGTATGTGTATGTGTATTTTACAGCATTATTTATTTTAAACCATTATCGGCTTTTCTTAAACCCATATGAGTGTGTTGCCTTTTCAAGCAAACAGTTGGAATACATTGCCTTATGGAGTCATTGGCCTAGAACTGTTGTCGATAATAGCTTTGTTTTCCCACTTGAATTTCCAATAAACTGCTCCATGATAGGCTCTCAACCACTGCTACTACTAACCGTCTGTAGGAAAGAGCTGGTAAGCAAACTATCAGGCTAGGTGCAGCAAACCTTACTTTCTCCTTTGCTCACGAGGCGTTGGCATTCATTTTATTGGCAAGTGTTAAATATATTGTAGCATTTTTAACGAGTGGAATAAAGGAGTTAACTAAAATGTAATCATAATAGCTGATGAAAAGCAAACACAAACTAGGCGGTCCACAACATAAAATCTTCCTGCCGAGCATATTTTCCTGATTTTGCCCCATTTCCATTGTACTCTTAATATAGAACATGTGCTAATGATGATCTAGAAACGTGGATGCCATTGAACTCAGCTGACCAGTCAGCTCGATGTCGAATATGTTGCCGTTGTGGGTAAACCCCACCAGGGAATCAAGAGCTGTGTGCTGATATATCGTAACATTGTGTCACAGGTAGCGTAGCTGAGCAAGCCATCATTTTAAGAGTTCCCACTCGATTGAGACATTCTGTGAAAAGGGGCACTGTGATGTCTATAGACAATGGTGGTGGTGCAGGGACTATGGTGATAACAATCTGTACAACGCGCCCCTCAAGTACTGAAGGTCATCAGTGATTGCTGAACAGACCTCGATTTTTATAGTTGTTTGGACTTTGTTTTTAAGTGCCCTTTATGGTTTTCTCTAGAAACAAACAGTTGTCTACTCTTTTACATTATGTGATAATCGCAAAGTGTGTGCAATTTTGTCTTTTTTTGGTTGTTTTGATTTTTAGATATTTTTGGGATTTAGAAGTCGATTCTTCCTCATTTGCGGCTTCTTCATTATTGTTGGAGAGGCAATCCCTCAACCTTCTGGAAAAATAATTCTAAAAAGAGAAAATTATGTCTGTACATATGTGGCATTGCTGTGACTCTGAATGTACATCACCGTTTTTTTTAATCTACATTGCTGCTTAACTTTCAATTTAATAAAAGGGACTGAGGCAATGCAGATACCTTTGGAGGGTGAAGTTGTCTATCAATTTTATGTACCGTAAATGTAAAACGATGGATTGCCCTCCTCTTTTCCCTCTGATTATTTTCTGCTCCTCATTGTTAGTACTTCGTCAACATTACCCCACAAATACCTTTGTTAAGTAAATGGTTTTTTTTTTTAAACATACTGTACCTTTCGTTGAACGGCCCGGTTACATTGTTCATTTTGCATTGCCTATCAACTAGTGATAGTACCCTTATGGTTGTAGGCATCCAGTAGGCGTGGATAGGGCCGTGAGAAACTGTCTGCTCCTACCACCTGAAACTGTCTACCTGGGGGATATCTTGGACACGTTTCACGGCTGCGTTATGGCCTACTTCAATCTACCTGACCGCTATGAAAGAAACCTCAAGCATGAATGAAAAGTGATGTCGAGTGTCAGATCAGGGAGAGCAACTGCCAAGGTCGCTCCCTGGTCTGGCGAGACCTTTTGATTGGTGGCCATGAAGACATTTTTCTTTTCAACTAGGCATTTTTTAGTAGTAGTGTAATTTTGTTGTAATTGTGAGGCCCCGTCTATGTCCTCCTGCCTCTTTATAGTAATGCTGATGATCCATAATGGCAGAAAGTTAACCATCCATTTGCCGAGGAAGTATCGGAGCACGGAGATATGGATGAATGAACAGCTATGGTCTTTCATTTGGGGGGCTCGTCTTGTGCTCAGTTTTTTTAATTTTGCTCATGGATGGAAGAGAAAGTAAATCTTCAGGTCATAGCTGGTACACAGCTGGCAATTGTTTTTGTCTTTCCATTTTATTCTTGTTTTCATTTCCATGAGGTTTGATATTGTCCTATATGGTCTTTCTTGTCATTGCATTGTCTTCCTTAATGTTTTCTTTCAGCTGTGTTTAACTTGCTCTTGTGTATGCTTAGAATACATGGACTTTGTTTGATTAGCTCTCACTTGTTCCCTCATTCCCTATTCCCTAGATAGTGAACCCTACAATGGAACACTATTATTTAAGAAATAAGTATATGGGGAAGTCGGGCATTCATTTTGCGCAGTCCATCGACTTGATGTGAATTAGTCGAACAGCTGACACCTAATGAATGTCACCTCATGATAGTTAATTTCCATAGGAACTAGGGGTGTAACGGTACACTGAACTCACAGTTCGGTTCATACCTCGGTTCATACATCACAGTTCGTACGAGTTCGGTACAATGAAGGGAAAAGAAAAAACAAAAATGCAGAAGGCAATTTTTTATTGTGCATGTTTCAGGTTGTACCACCTAGTGTCATACAGTCTCTCCCCTGTGCTAGCTGCAACAGCCTGAGGTGTGTAATCTAAGATGTAAACAGTAAACAATAAGTACCCCACATGATCTCCAGACATCATCCGTAACTTGTAAACAAAATAAGACAATCAGTTACAAAACTTAAAATGCAGCATGTCTTATTTATGAAAGTGCAAAGTACACTGAATTTTTGCGCTGACAGTACCCCTATGGTGGTGGACGGGTTGCAGTATAATAATGGCGCATTTCTACTGGAGGGTGCGGGTCGGTTCGGTGCGGCTTGGTAGACTAGTGAAGGTTCGGTTTGGCGCAGCTCAGTTACGGCTTGCATTTCCACCGCCGACAGTACCCTTATTGTGGGGGGGGGGGGGGGGGGGGGGTTAAACCGGATGCCAATAACCGCAGCAGATACGTTAGCATTGTGACCTCATAGCAGCCCGGCACAGTGTAGCCTGCTAATAAATACAAGGAAAAAGAACGTGCACAATGAACCAAGATCCACAATGTAGGACGTCCAAGATGGACTTTTGTGCAACATTTTCTTCAATAAACGAAGCTTTCGCCTTTGTCCAGAAATAGCTTGCGGATAATGTGTTTGTTTGTTATTAACCCCCTGTCTCACGGAAGTGAGATTCTGACGACCAATCAACGGACGGCGTGTGTTTCTCGAACTTGACCGGCACCCTTTCAGATGTCTCAGTACCCCAACGGAGTACAGCGAGACGAGTACGGCTCAATATGGCTCAGTCTGGGTCACGCCCACTTTTGGCGAACTGAACCGCCCGCACCCTCCGGTGGAAACACACCATTAGTTTTCCCTTTTGAAGAACTTGCATATCCGCATTACATTAATTAATTCGCACAACAGTTTTATTAAGTGTTATACCATGTATTCTCTGTGTAAATCAATGCACCGAACCGTGACGTCTGTCCGATTCAATACGAATACATGCATCGTTACACCCCTAGTGTGCAGTGCACCGAAAGGCAAAAGAAGATTGATCAGACGAGTTAGTACTCTGTTGATCAGACGAGTTGACCTATTAGCAAAGCAGGACAATGATAGCGTCTGTGTTTTGCAGACAAACGCGTTTTAAAGTAATTTGCTAATAATCTGTTTACCCGGCTGGAACACTTTGGATTATAGCAAGCAACAATCGCAGGAATATCGTTAAATTGTGAACGTTTAAGAGATATTGTTCAGTATGTTGGTGAATGTCAAAATCACCATTCCACCAGGAAGCGAAGCGGAGAGAGACCTTCAGTTTAAGTCTACGTGTGCTCTGTTTGTAGAGTAACATCAGCACTGTAGAATCTGTGCCCTACTGTTTCTGGGGGAGCAGAATGTCTGCCCGATTAGCCTTGTCAATCAGCATGGGTGACGAGTGAATTTCAAAACCAGTTTGCTGTCTCTTTTTCCATGGATCTGTCACCCCGCATCTCCGTCTTCCACATGCCTGCTGCTCACCAAAACTTTGCTCTGCACTCCATTAGAGTAGTTAACGTTATGGATAAGATTTGGATTGGTTAGGTTGATGTTAAACGGAACATTTTGCTGTGATATTGCTGACCAATCGGACACACAGACTTTTGGAAAGGGAGCCATAGTTTGATATTGACCTTGCTATTTAATTTTAGATAAAAATACAAATAAAGTCACTCTATCTTTGTGTTTATCCACATAACTTTAACTATATTGCTTGAAGCCCTTCCTCCCGCCGCCCCTCTGTCAAACGGATCGTATATCTAGAATAAACCTGATTGGACAACATGGAAAAACTGATGATGGCCCAACCTTATCTATATATTTTAATTAATAATGGGAAACAATTGGAGGAAATGAATACCAATATACAATATTTCTTTGCATTCCTCTCTCCATCATGCGATGGACATTGATAATAGCCAGTGTTTTGCAGTGAAATGTAAACTATAGTAAATATTTTTGAAAGAGGCAGAGCACTTATAGAGTAAATTCTGAAACAAAGTTAGTTAGAGTTGCTTAATATCGACATATCGGCATTTCATCCCTAGTTACTCGCTAGAAGCTTTGCTGAGTTATGCTTGGATTAATAATCAAAAAGGCCTGACTGAACTAGCCAGAGGGGCTGTTTAAGTACCAAACGGAAGGAGTTGGGTAGATTGTGTTTACAAGAAAGCAAAGCCAGGTCGTACAAGTGAAATAGAATCTGCAACCCAAAAAAGTCAAAACCTAAATGCAAGGGTATACAAATTGGTGTCGAATAGGAATGCGGAAACAGGGCTAAAATCAGGTCCAAAATTAACACCTGCCACTGGGAGGTAGAATTTAACTATATGCCAACAAATTACACATTAAAACAATTGCTTTTGTGGTTGATTTTTCCACTCTGGCTTTCTACACCTACATTTTGGGCCTTCTCTGTGTTTTCAAGGAGCCATGCTGGCAAGCTTGATTGAAAACACTTTTACATACCAGCAAACCAAAATGCTATGTTGACAAGCATGCACCGACACCCCAGACATCGTCCTTCAAAGAGCTTGCAGTCGCATGACATGGTCCAGTTAAGGGGCTAGTGTTAAAGATGTTACCCTCTGCATTCCTCCGAGGCGACATGTTGAGACATGACCCAATTGTCATACATCCTATACATGCATTTAGAAAACAGCCCTTTGATCGTGACGTGTCCCGTCACCAATACATTTCTTCAACAATAGAAATGAGTTGTTAATTTGCAGAGGTCAAAGGTAAAGGGTGGTTCTAAAGGGAAAAGAAGGCTATCCTTTTAGTGATGTGAACTGAAGTGAGAAATTGAGGATGAATAGGGAGAGGGTTGCTAAGGGGGAAAACCGTGTTTGGGATTTGCAGGGGCAGGGGCTATATTTTGAGGGGAAGCAATTAGTAAAATAGGACAGCGAGGCATGTAGGCTCATTCAAAATTCATTCTCCCTACGGTTGTATTTAATTGAGAAAAAATAAATAGTCAGTCATCAGAATAAATAGATTAAATAAGTTAGACAAATATATAAGAGCTTCACTGAATGACAATGAAAGCTTCTATAGTTAAGCATCTCAAATAAATATATATATACTGAAGAACTTAATAGCAACCATTATTTTTACCTGTCAACAATGATACAAATGTAAGGAAAACTCTTAGGGAAGAAAGTAGGGATGTAACGATTCACTGATGCACATCGATCGACCAATTTGAATGTTTACTAGGGATGGGCGCGGTTATTCGAATATTCGATTATTCGAAATGACGTTGGTATTCGACTTTAGCTGTAGCAGATTTTTTTTAATTTTTGCCTAAAGTTAATCAAATAAATTCATTAGCTGTATCAATTACATAGTGTTCATTAAACGTGTATACTAATGCCATTTAAAACCTGGAATACCGGAGTCTTTTCCACGGCGGGATTGATCGTAAATCTGAGCTTGCCTGTTATGTTAACTGGAAACGTTTTAGACATACTGTATTTCCGTCTTGCACATAAGATATTTCTGTTGATGTTCTGCTATATGCGCATCATGCAGTAATGCGAGGCAGGCCCATGCACTGCAAGTGAAGTTCTGTTGATATCCAAGCACACCAGTACTTTTTTGCTGTTTTTCAGTTTGTGCCTTAAATTTACTTTAATCTAATTTCAGTTTGTGCCTCAAGTATGCAATACTGTTCATTCATATTCTTGTCACTCGTTTCAATTCAGCATACTGATTGAGTGTTTTTTTCCTTAAAAAATGCTCAATAAATTAAACAAATTGGATTTGATTTCATTATTTATTTGACTGATAGATGGAAAAATAACATATTTGTTTTAGTGAAGGTAAGGCCAGATCATGGAAGAACTTCAAGCTACATTATGAGTGCGCTACACTTTTCTTTTCTTGTAGTTCGGTTAACCGGTTACTCTAATTTATTTTTATTGAATATTCTAATATTGAAATGCCTTGAAATGCCCATCCGTGTTTACCGGAACCACAATTGATCAATATTTAGCATTTACCGGTGAAAATTGCCGTCTCTCTACAAATTGCTGACTCACTAATATTTCCAAGGAATACATTTGTGTCTTTCTGTTTTCTACCTTCCAAAAAGCATCCCATGATGACTGCTATTTTAATAAAATAGACTAAACTGTACAAATGGAATATGGATTTAACTTAACTTCTCTAATGAACGGCGCATTCATTCCT
Source organism: Melanogrammus aeglefinus (assembly GCA_900291075.1). Classification (NCBI taxonomy): domain Eukaryota; kingdom Metazoa; phylum Chordata; class Actinopteri; order Gadiformes; family Gadidae; genus Melanogrammus; species Melanogrammus aeglefinus. The sequence goes on from OLKM01000789.1 coordinate 173,028, forward strand.
AATGAAACAAATGTTTCAAGCATTGTTTAAGGTCTGCATTTAGCAGGTTTAGATCAAATGAATTATTGCTATAGTTAGAAGCAGCAGATTAAACTATTCAAGATTACATAAAAAAAAATAATGGGTTAAAGTCTGATTGTTCACATTTTGGCTATCGCCACTGTAATTGCATATTTCAGACTTCGTCCCCTCCACACTACGCAAGCTGGGCCTGATAAAATCTACATCAGTTTGATAAAATCTTTTCCTCCCGACTCAGCAGGGGTTGGCCATATTGCGATTTTTGAGAACCCCCCAGTGCATGACAATCAGAGCCGACTTCAGCCCCAATCACCCCTGAATCATGCTCAAAAGGAGAGATGCACAGCCCTGGAAGAGAGCGATAAAGCCGAGTACCTCAAGTCAACATACTTGGTTGTGTTGACATTCAAAAGACGCAAAAAAGCCACCCCTTTGGCTATATACCCTCAAGTTTCCTGCAATTTCAAGTAAAAGCTAACCTTACAAGCTCTGAAAACAGATACACTAATAATAAAACAGATACAAACTGACTTACTTACCCTCAGCAAAGGAATGTATTAATGTCTTTAACAGAGTAAATTAAGTAAACATACAACTCACATACTGTACGTATGTAGGAGATAAATGCTAGAGGGAACACAAATCAGGACCCAACTATTGTCTCTTGTGAATAGGAAACAATTTATTTGGGTTATATTCAGTCTAGCCAAAAAAGTGTGAAGCTGAATAGAGGAATGTAAAGATAATGGTCGCATTAACAAGGAGGAACGGGGATGGAGATGGAGATGAGGGGGGGGGGGGGGGGATCTCCGTCTTTGACTGGATACAGTACAAGTTCTGTCTGTCCTTATAAAACACTCCATCTAGCGTGCATGGTTCAATTTTGAGCGGCGCACCCACTTAGATCACGCTATATCTAAAAGATGACCCACTGTACGTTATTAAGCCACCATTTGTCCGGATGTATCCTGCCCTAACAGATTGTGTGGGGTTTACGGTGGCCAACGGTAATTGGATGATGCCAATGACGGGCCTATGGGTTAGGTTGGGCTCAGCCAATTGAATTGTAAGCACTATACAACAATGGAATTACTGCCTCCTGGCCTAGAACCAGACTTGTATTATCTGTGTATTTGCGTTAGGACATATGTACAGCAGAAATAACAATTGTAATGGTCAATTTAATGTTACATCCATCTGACATTAGCTGTAATGGACAAATGAAGAATCAACTAAACAACAAGATAAAGGGATGTATGTTGTCTCTACTGAGTGAGCCAGTGCATTGTGTGGCGTCCTTGTGTACACAAAGAGACCATGGGAAATCTCGCTCCTGATAATAAAGTGAATAGTAACGTCCCCCTGCTGACTCTCAGTTTAAGCCTGTATGTGGAGAAGACCAATATAACCTAGCATAGACTTTAAAAAGAGAGGGAGAAAGGCAGCCGCCCAGGGCTAGCTGGCTCGTAAAAATTCCACCCAAGCAATCATTCCTTCGGTTGCGTTTCTGTTAATTATGTTAAAATTATTCACATTTGGGTAACATTTCCTTCTCCCATTCGATTTTTCTCTGATTTGAGACGTTTCATGATTGATGAATGTGAGTGCCAGAATCAGATACTAGTTCAGATGGGAAATGGAAGAGCGGAGCAGACGTCTGGCGCGTCTTCTCCTCCGTGGTTCATGTGCAACCATGTGTCGACATTTTGTTTAAGGCACTTTCTCGTGTCCTTTGTGCCTATGCATGGGTCGTCTCCTTTTTGCCCAAAACAAACAGACTAATTTACAGCAAGCGTTGAAAGAATGCAAGGCCCAACTGACACCCCACTAACATTTGTTGGCTGTAACTCAACTTAAATAGACTACTACTATGCACTATACTATACACTATACTATCTTAACCCGACATAAAGCACACATCTGATAATGCTTTCATTGACATATACATTTGGTCTCAATACTCAAGGTATGCTATCTTGTTCATTGTAAAGATGTGCGCAACTATGTTATATACACCCAGGGTTTTATCATTCAAAAACAGGTGAAAGTCCTTTTTTCTGGGAAAGATCTTGGGAGAACTATACTGTTGTAGGAGGTTGTTAATTATTCATTTGGGTGAACTGGAAACAGACATCCACCTATAGATTAACTACAGGCCTAGGCATGCATAGGGTAACTACGTATGAAGGAAAACAGGATATTTGATGCAGTCCCCACCAATGTGTTAAAACTTTCTTTCCTTCACTATATAGCCCCAATTAAAATAGAATGAAAAGTTACTCATGTTTACGTTTTGTGACGTTGAGAAATACATTTATTCCCGTCCATATGGCGCCACTTTTTAAAAATTATATTTCAAAACAATATGTCAGAAAGGCATAAAGAAACTCTTGTTTGGCTTCGTATGGGCTCTCTGTGGCCCACACTCCACTGGTTGTGTGCTTGCCATATTACGTAATGTGCCGCGTTGACAATAAAGGAGTACCATGAGAGAGTGTCTGCATGTGTTGAGGTGCATATATCGGAGGAGTGCACAATCTTACCCACAACTCGCCCTTTCTGCTCCAGTCTGCGTGTATCTGCAGGCATGCCGCGCGCGGTGCCGTGGACGGGGGCGTGTGAGTCTGGTAGTGGCCCGAGCTTTGTTCTGCCACTGCCCGCGCTGTCGGCCGCCTTGCTAGCGGGCATCGGGTACCCATTGTCGAGGGCAACACTTCCATTCTCCCGCGACTGGAGCTGCAGTTTAAGTTGCTTGTTCTCCTGTTCTTTGACAACAGTTTCCAGTAACATAGAATTGAGGCTCGACCCCACAGTCTTGCTTATTTCCTGGACTGCGAGTTGCACCACTTGCTCCAAGACAGGTTCGAGTTGTCCTTGGAAGAAAGAAATGTACACGGACCCGTTCATGATTGCGTCCCGTTCGCGTTGAGAGCTCTTTCATTCTTCTTTTGCGCCCCCGCTCCTTTTAAGAAAATTTAACACAAATGAAACAAAGTCGGCTCTCCAGCAATTGAAACGCACGGCGGACTGCCTCCTCTATCACTATGCGTCGTGGATACGCCATAGAAGGCTGGTGCACACCCCTTCAGACGCTACCGTAGGACGTCTTGCGGAAGCGCAAAAATATTTTCCCCATCTCGTGCTAAATGGCATCAGCACACATGCCGTGCTTCCCCATCCACGCCATTTTGCTTATGTGAGCTATAACCAAACCCTGATACAAAGATGGAGCACACACAATCAAATATACGGCATTATGAATGCGGGCATATTTTCAAACCCTACGTTGCCAGCAAATCACTGTAGGTGTATTGATTGATTCAAAGTCAAAATCCATTAATCAAATTATTCATAATTATCGACTCACAGACCATTGTATTAATTAATTGTACGCATCCTATTATCAATTAATATTAGAATGTAAACTAACGGAAAACGTAGGCCTATGTTATATCTTTCAATGACCACTGATCTTGTTTTAGGATCTTATTTTCTATAGTTACAACATAACTTAAGTTAGAAGTACTAGTGTATTTACAGGTAGGCCTAGACCTGTCTCTTTATTCTTTCATGAATTACTCGTTTTTCTCTGTCCCTTTCTGTTGCATGTTGTCCATTCATAGGAAAAAACGTAATTAGAAATAAGAAAGATTGCTCATGTCATTTTGTCTAAGTTGAACAGAGCATTAATCACGTATAGGCCTATTCCCGGTAAGGCCCTATTATTGTTACATTGGCTTCATTTGCGCTGTAGGCCTACCTGTATGACTACTTTGCATAATGAAAATAAAGATTCATCTAATAACTGTCAATTAGCCTACGACTGCCTTGGAATGAGGATTAAACACTCCTTATTCACTCAAGTCCTTCAACTCAAATGATGTAGCCCTTGACCGAACAAAACACAGCTTGACAACTCACAGTGGTAATATGATACGGCCTAACTGAAGCATTACAATCCGTTATTTGTTCCACATAAAGTTAAGTATAAACTTGTTATAAACCTGGGTAAACGTGTTTCTGCCAACTGAATCCCAATGGTGGTTTTTTTCTGTGTTCATAAACAGTAGCCTACCTGGTATAGCAACATCTGGTATAGCCAGCCAGACGACAACAGACATGCTATGGATAGCGATATGATTTTAAACGCCGCCCTCTCCCCTATACAAACGCGCGCATACATGCACGCGCGCACCCACATGGAAACATAAATAGCCCACACGCACATTCAGACATAGCCTACACATACACGTATACAATGCGTATTAGGTGGATAGCCTACATACATAGCTACATACACCTACCTACATATCTATATACCTAAATAATTAAATAAATAAATACATACATACATGCAAACAAACATATATAAAAACATACAATGGCCTACGTGCACAGGATTTATACAGGAGGCTATCTACAGTAGGCAACACTCGTCTATACAGACCCATGCGCTGCATACAAATCATAGCCTACATAGGCTACATATAGGCATAACATACTTCACTTATACATCACGTATTGGCAAGGCGGGATACATGTGCAATAGCCTCTCCCAACCCTTTCCATAAAACGTACCGCAGCGACGGGACACTCCCCCTGAAACGTTCGCATTTAGTGTCTGTTATACGGTAACCAGCGTCAAACACACTGGATGTCTGTCACTCGTTGCGTGCCTTCTCTTTGTTGTACGGGGCTCATCTCGAGACCGAGGTGCCCCAGTTCGATCAGACCCCGCCGCGGATTCTGTGTGGAACGCACGGTATGACAGAATCGACCCATTTGGTCGTTTAGAAAACCAACACAATCGACCGACACAATCTTGCCTTTCACATAACACCTGCATCCTGATGCAATGAGTTATAATAATAAATATAATAATAATAATAATAATAATAATAATAATAATAATAATAATAATAATAATAAAATAATAGTTTGTATTAGGCCTACCAGGAATAGCCTAACGTAAAGTAAGTTTGAAACAAGGTTTGATGGTGGAAGGCTTTTTCGCTTTTATGGACGATAGGCTTACATAGAATGCGATGCCTTTCCAAGATCACAGTTCTTTCAAAGAATATTCAGATAGAGAAACAGGAAGGGAGAAAGAAAAGGAAATTATACCTTGACATCACACTACATATACTTATTCTATAGGCACGCCCAAGAAAACATAAAAAAATAGTTAATCAGCTAATCCTTATGTTCATGCCTATACACAGCCTTTTAGGATACATTTTAACTATCACCGGGGGGGTGTCCAGAGGGGTTCTGGGCAGGCATATGCCTCCAATTTCAGTTTTTACGATTTTAAGAGTTGTGAACAGTAAGCAGTTGTGTTACAATACGGCACAATATATGTTTTGCCTGTAGGCCTTTGTAGAAAGATTATCTGATCCTCTCATTCTTTCTTTCTTTCTTTCTCTCTCTCACTCTCTCTATCTCTTTTCCACTTTCCCTCCTCTCTAGTTGCTCGGTTTGTGTGTATAGTTCAAGTGTGCTGGTTCATTCTTTATTCTACAGAAGCCGGTATTCAAGATGTTTTGTAAAGCTAAAAACACTTTGCTAGCATGTCTCTGCTTGATAGAAACCCAGGTAAGGCCAAAGGAATCTCAGCTTTCGTACTCTACAGCTGGGTGTATGATAATAATTGTTTATATTTGATGGAACCTAGCACCTCCATATGTTGTAGCTGTTGCAAATATTCTGAATTAAGAAAGCAGTATTTTTTTATAAATGGAAAGTAAATAAATGCATAGATAGCTGTTGAAAGAGGAAGATTTATTAAAGTAATAAAATAGTTTCTTAAAAAATATGGCTTTGTAAATGATCCGGTACTCACGGCCAGGTCGAATGGCTTGGTGGGGTCAAAGGTCATGGGTGGGGAGACAGTCCGTCTCTGCACCGTGGAGACGGTGCAGAGACGGACTGTTTTGCCACCACTGGTGCCTCAAATAAATGATAATCCCATCAAGATATATTTGGGCTTTTCCCCAACATAAACTAAAACGTTAACTTTTTGACTTAAACTTCAGACTAATGAAGCCGTTGTTTTTGTCATATTATAGAAAGTATTATCTTAAATCAATTATAATACATATGCTTAAATCTTATATACCTCCAAATAGATAGATTCCTTATAGTTACAGCGTGAGGTGACCATATAGTGGGAGTTTTTTTTGTTCCAAAATAAAAAATATAAATAATGCCGCAAACAGGATTTTGGAAAGAAAGATACTCAATAGTGTGTACTAAGTAAGTAGCAATAAAAACATCATTAATTTTTTGGTGAATTGATTTGGCCAACAAGCAACATAAATAGGCAAACACTTGGACCCCATGTGTTCTTAAAGGTATGTCGTAGCATGGGAACAAAGAAGTTATTCTCTTTTACTTCTTGTGAAATTGCAACAAGATAACATCACAAAATGTCAACTTGCTAACTTATGGTTAGATGAGACGGCTACGCAACCAGCTGTAGATAATGTTACGTTGATAGCCCATACCTGTTATCCATGGCCATGGATAATACCAAAAATAACTTTAAGAGCATGCTGAACTTTACTGTAAGGCTATAACTTTATAATGTTACTGTTGATGCCGTGTGGTTGTACTGGGGCCCTTGGGGTGGGGGGTCCGTAGAGAGGCCTTCCAACAATCAGTTGGGAACGCGCCTGTGTTCCAACAAGAAATCACGTTCAATTAGAAAAGTGCCTTCGCTATGATAGTTTTGTGGTATTTGTGGCACTCAGAATACTTATTTGTGAACTCCGGATTGATTAATGAATTTGACCAGGCGTCTTCTCTGCGGGGTCCTCCTGCGCATGATCGATTGGAGAGGCGCTTGATGGTTTGTTGTCAGTGAGAGAGAGAGAGAGGGGGAGAGAGAGAGAGAGAGAGAGAGAGAGAGAGAGAGAGAGAGAGAGAGAGAGAGAGAGAGAGAGAGAGAGAGAGAGGAGAGAGAGAGAGAGAGAGAGAGAGGAGAGAGGAGAGAGAGAGGAGAGAGAGAGGAGAGAGGGAGAGGAGAGGGAGGGAGGGAGGGAGGGGAAGGGAGGGAGGGAGGGAGGGAGAGGGGAGGAGGGGAGGGAGGGAGGGAGGGAGGGAGGAGGGAGGGAGGGAGAGGGATCCTCTACAATGAAATACGATTATTTTTTTTATTTTTTTTAAATTGTCTATATTTTTTTATGTATGGGAAACACAATCGATTGCCGATCTCATCGTTTATTGGATGGATGAAAAAAACAAAACAATAAATAACCCACCAAAGTTAAGTCTATGCGGAGGAAAAACTGCAATAGGTTGGGAGCTGGCTTGGACCACATATCAAAGTAGCACATTGTATTATGCTAGATCCATAATAGATCATTTAAGTACATAACTCAACAAAATATATAACATAGATCTAGTCGTTTTTAGATTTTTTTTATTGCAGAGATTTTTCACAATACCTTTAAACCACCAACTCAGTAAAATACCATCCTGGCAGCAATTGAGGCCTCCTGACTTAATTTAGCTCTTGTTCACAAAGTATAAATCTGCATGCTGTGGTGGCAGCAGCAGCAGGCTTTTGTCAGCCCATTCTGTGGTTAGACAGAGAATCACTGAAGCACATTCCATGACTGCTTGTCAATCAAACACTATCATTTTTCAAGATTTCAAGATTATAAAGCATTGCTATTTGTCTTTAAAGCTAATACAAACATTTCTGAACACTGCCTTCTGCTGGCAAGTTATATGTCACTTAACCCAATTCGCTTTTACCAAACCCAATACGCTTCCAGTAAATATGAAACTCTACCACACACACCCATGAACTAAGTTTTTACAATGTTGACCCTAACAGTCAACTCACCATAGAAAATATGGTTCCCCTCAAAACTCAAAAAACCTGGATCAATTTCCTGTGTGGTGTTGCTCAAAAGCATAAGCATTCCTGTTACCAGGGTTAGGGCTTCCATTTCCTGTCCGCCTTGATGTTACGAGTTCCAATCTAACAACTGTCCATTTCCTTGTAGTGCAGTGGAATTTCACAATTGCTGTCTATGAGGGAGTGACAGCGAGAGAGAGGGAGAGAGAGAGGAGAGAGAGGGAGAGAGAGAGAGAGAGAGAGAGAGAGAGAGAGAGAGAGAGAGAGAGAGAGAGAGAGGAGAGGAGAGAGAGAGAGGAGAGAGAGAGAGAGAGAGAGAGAGAGAGAGAGAGAGAGAGAGAGAGAGAGAGAGAGAGAGAGAGAGAGAGGGAGAGTTAGTACAGTGCTGTGGTAAAGATAAGAATATTGGATTATACCAAAATATGAGTCGGGGGGGGGGGGGGGGGGGGTTTGGTTATATTGCATTCATATTTCTATAGGAAGAGAGCTTATGATGAATGAATTCAGCATGTTAGCCAATTCTGCATCTCCAGCAGATAAGCAGATGCCAAACTAATATTACATGGATCTCTGTCGGTCTATGATACGCCATGAAACCCCTTTGGCCCAACGATGCAAGTTATTCCTGAATGAAAGCCCAGCATTCATCAACAAGTGTAAACAGGGACAACATGGTAGTAAAGAGTTTGTTGATGAACACCATAGATAGACTAAATAGGCCAGCATTCTGTGTGTATGCTGCGGTCTCACCATGGCTATTTTAGGACCTTAAAGTCTTGCATGGCAATAAGAGAAACAGGTGGATAAAGGAGGGTTTAAACACAGGTGGTTATCGGTAGGCAGGCAGACTAACTTGCTCCTGAACTTAAGTTGACGTCATTCGTGGACTAGGAAATTGAAAGATTTAGTCGGCCCACATACCAGCGGGAGAGACCTTCTTTAGTTTGTTAGAGCGTATTTGTTGTATTAAAGTCTGTTTTCTCCCTACCTCATCACATTCAGTGGGTTTATTGATCCAAGATGCTAATTACATTGGTATCCTTGGCAGGCCTTTATCACTAGTCCTTCAGGAAGAATTCAGTGATCCCAAGGGGTGCGTTGATCTATGATATGTATGGGAAAAGCAAAGTTATCAAAGGATAGGAGAAATGCAGCTCACTCAAAGAGGCCTTTAGTAATACAGGAAGACCGAGGCCATTGGGGTTCACGCTCCTGAAACCCTTTCAACTGGGAGTCCAACAGCCTGTAACCACTTTTCAACCTGTGGTGCATGTACCACTGGTGGATCGTGAAAGTACTGCAGGTGGTATGGGTTCTATTCTTGAAAAACACACATTCATCATATTAGGACAATTATTATAGATAAATGAATATGTTATACATATTATTCAGTAACGCAGTAACATCACTTCATTAAATTTCGTTAAGGATACTCTTAATTTCAACCAATAATAGGTAGCGGATTTTTGGCATAAGTGCTCTTCGGAATTAAACAGTGAAAACAGAAAGCACGCATTGAAGCACAGCCTTGTTTCATTTGGAGTGTGCTGCTCTAAATCTGGATCCACTGTGTGTTCATCTGTATTTCAGATGTACATTTCTCTTCTGCTGCCTTCCATCATATTTCTACTGTTACATTTGTCTTGGATTCATTTAGTGGCGATGGAACAGGTTTTCAATGATGCTCTGTGCTCTGTTTTTGAAGTGCTGCATGTTTTGACCCTTGCAGCAGCTGTCTGCTCTTATGTTTGAAGTGGATGTCTTTGTGTTTGTTTTGTATTTCACATATATTGCACAATATGGCAGAGTTTTGTATTGCTGATATATTACTATATACATTCTATTTTTACTGAATCCTTTGTGATCCCCCATAGATAATAAAGCACAACATCAGTGGTGGAGCAAGGGATTGACTTGTGATGTCTGTTGGCCATCCAACTCATGAATCAATTATCGAATGATCAAATGATTGAATCCTCTCCATAATTCAAACACTGGAGAAGGACAACGCAGAGTGTGAGTGTGTCATCAAGCACTGTCTCAGACGCTGGATGTGGCCCTTCAGTGATGTTTGGAACGAATCTGGGCGAGGCATTATTTGTTACCTTTTCAATAGTTACTACTTACTTGTTGAGCAGATGCGTATAGAGTATATAGTGTATTGAGATACACTTCTTTAGAGACCAGGTATAGGGGGTCATGCACCTTGCCAAAGGATGCCTGTAGGTAGAATATGACATAGGGATTCTAGCCCAGTGTATTTGGCGCTGGGAGTCAAACCCCCTAGGATCCAGCCACTATCCTGCACCTGGTTCTATATTCAAGCTGGTTTTACAACCATCTCAAGGACCAGCGATTATTCACTTTTTTATAATGTGTTACAGTTATGACATAAACATTCTCCAAGAGTCGTAAAATGAAAGCAAAATCAATCGTAATCTCTTAACTGTGATGTTGATCATGGAAGGATGGATCCTTATGCATCTCATTTATTTTTTTCGGTGCATCAATCAATAGTCCAAAGTAAATATGTCCCCAACAACAAAGGATGACTGCAGGTGTCTGGCCCAGGTGCACACTAAGTATTTCTTTCCAGGGTGGGAAGAAACTGCACATGATGTTAGTTTTGTCTCGCCCGGCAGAATCAGTGCCAAGTATCAATTAATTTGGAAAATTGGAAATGTAAATTCTTTCTTGGTCTCAGTGAAGCCTTGATGCATTTTCAACTAACTGGTGGATTGGTTTCCAGCCAGTTTTTATCGAGTGTGTTAGAAAAAAAAGGAAAGTATTTTGTGAATAAGCAGCTTAGGGTGGGGTCTGCACTCGATCCCATTCGTAAAACAGTTGAATTACACTTTGCAGCCAACACAACAAATTGGGCAAAAGGAACGAGACAAATGTGTATCGAGATAGATCTAATTTGACCTGTATTGATTAGTGAAATCATTTTACGATTAAGATATCCTGTCTGTCTTCTGAAACAGCAGTTTTAAAAGCAAGACAATCCTCCTATTTTTTCCCCCTAACCTCTTTACCTCCACATAGACGGCCGATGGGAGGATGAGGACCAAACTCCTTCATGGACAACACCTCCCATCTCCTATGTGAGAATTTGGCAGACTAGATAAGCATCTTTAGCAACAGGCCCTATAGGAGAACT
>OLKM01000789.1:189075-193809 GCA_900291075.1 Melanogrammus aeglefinus
TGTGTGTATGTGTTGTGTGTGTGTGTGTGTGTGTGTGTGTGTGTGTGTGTGTGTGTGTGTGGTGTGTGTGTGTGTGTGTGTGTGTGTGTGTGTGTGTGTGTGTGTGTGTGTGTGTGTGTGTGTGTGTGTGTGTGTGTGTGTGTGTGTGTGTGTGTGTGTTGCATCATCAAGAGACATTCGTCTTACAAAGATTTTGGTTTTCCGTTGAGTCATTGGTTTGTTAAACCACAGAAGAAGTGGTACCCGTAAAACACACACACACATTCACTCATACACACAAACACACACACACACACACAGACAAATACACATACAACAACACACATGCAGCAAATACCAGAAACAGGTGATTTCTTATTTACATACACACATTCCACATAATCACCATATATCTTTAAATCAGTTTATTAATTAATTATTAGTCTGAAAAGCAATGCTTACATTATTTCATACAATGTTATGTTTTCACTGCAGTGCTGATTTGATATTGATGTTTTTGGAAAATGATTTGATTTACTAAAAACTTCAGAGACGCTGCAGAGCAATAAGCTGCAGAGAAATAAGTGCAGGTTAGGTTGTGTGTGTGTGTGCGTATGAATGTGCATGTGCGCGCACTTATATGTGAGTGGGTGTGTTTGTGGGCTAAAAAGGTGTTTGTGTATGGCTCATGAATGTATATCAGTTTCTTTAACTGTGTGTGTGTGTGTGTGTGTGTGTGTGTGTGTGTGTGTGTGTGTGTGTGTGTGTGTGTGTGTGTGTGTGTGTGTGTGTGTGTGTGTGTGTGTGTGTGTGTGTGTGTGTGTGTGTGTGTGTGTGTGTGTGTGTGTGTGTGTGTGTGTGTGTGTGTGTGTGTGAGAGAGAGAGAGATCACAATGTATGTGTCACTTAACACCTTATGGTACCTTTTGTTTTATACACACATGACACATATGCAAATACATGCCCTGATACTGCCTTCTTGCATTTTTTTTTACTATTGCATTATTAATATATGACGTATTAGGGTTTATATATTCCATCACATGGATATTTCATCAGTAAAACATTCTCTCTCTCTCTCTCTCTCTCTCTCTCTCTCTCTCTCTCTCTCTCTCTCTCTCTCTCTCTCTCTCTCTCTCTCTCTCTCTCTCTCTTATCTATAACTCTCTCTCTCTCTCTCTCTCTATATATATATATATATATATATATATATATAAATACATTTCTGACTATCTTTGTTTTGCAATGACATGAAGGGATCTGCATGATGTATGTGTGAGAGAATGAAGACAAGTTATCTAACAGCATGAGTTCTGCAAATATGGTATGCCTCTCTCTCCCATCTGTGTGCGCGCGCGTGTGTGTGTGAGTGTGTGAGTGTGTGTGTGTGTGTGTGTGTGTGTGTGTGTGTGTGTGTGTGTGTGTGTGTGTGTGTGTGTGTGTGTGTGTGTGTGTGTGTGTGTGTGTGTGTGTGTGTGTGTGTGTGTGTGTGTGTGTGTGTGTGTGTGTGTGTGTGTGTGTGTGTTGTTTACTCAACAAAGGTTGGGCTATCTTCTTAGATACATATTCATGAGAGTGCAGAGGGAGAGGTTTGCAAAGTAGCCATCCAGGTTAGACCACTGTCCCCAGTGAGGCATAAACACACAGACACGTGTGACGGTGAAGCCAGAGGGAGACAGCACCAGCACTTCAAGAACACGATAGTAAAATCACATATTGTTCTATGAAGGAAATATTTGTTACAAACGGGTTAAGTTGATATCGAGTTATTGTGTTAATATTGTTATTTATTGTTATTCATTTCAGTCATATTACTATAATCATTCTCTTCTAATAATTTATTATACTATTATTATTTTTATACAACTATCAACCTATAGGTTCAGTATTATTATTATAATAAAATGTAATCAAAATTAGAATCATTATAGTCATAATAATCCTATTGTTATCAATAATATGATGACTTAAATATTTATGTATGCATACTGAGGATCTCGATGTGCATGTTGTGCAGCCCCGTCCTGAAGGGGGCGCTAGGGGAGCAGTATGGCGCAGAGCGGAGAGGCCGGATAATAAAAACACCCAACAGGACCTGCGTTTCATCCTACTGGCGCCACAAGATGGCCGCCTCAAAGTTGCAGATAAGATTTTAGAATTTCTGTATCCTGAAAATGTATGGAAAAATGTATTTATATTTGTTATTAAAAAAAATGAAGGCCTACAATTACAGTGTATTGCAGTTATTAAAAGTGAAATATATGAATGATTTTGAATCACTGATTTAAATTAAACAGTTTTTTTTGTTTGCTGCTGATTGTGTTACATTATACTGTGTGAATAAATAAACACAAACGCACATATAATGACAGAAACCCATTCACACACACACATGCACATGCACACGCACATACACACACTCACGCAAACCCACAGCCACTTTGAGATGTCCAAGGGGCCAGGGGGAAATTTTAATCAACAGAAGTAACATCTAGTAAACCTTATTACACAATTTCAATTTTGTTAAAAAAAAACATGTGTGTAATTTGTCCTCAGGGATCATTAGTCAAATAGGTTACGGACTGATCACTGATCACGAGGCCTGATGCTTTACAAAGCATCTTGCTTTAACATCTTATAAAGGTTCCTTATATAATATGCTTTTGCATGAACATTGTTTTACCAGAGAAAATAAAGCAGAAAAGGCTTCCTCCTCATTTCACTCCTATTGTATTTTAAAACAATATCATTATCTTTTAAGAATTTCCATTGATCCCTGACTCCTTTGGCTCTCCCTGATAATCATGTGTATATTCTTCATTACGTATGCTAAAGGCTAAACACTGACTTGCAGATTAATCACCCTAGGGTTGTCTTATTGACCCGCATGCCATTGGCTGATTTACATGTTGATTCCATGGCTGGTCCATAGTCTACGTATGGGGTAGGGGTGGGGAGTTGGGGGTCTGGGGACCAGAGAAGAGGAGAGAAAGAGCTTGCATATATAAAAGAGAAGTTATTGAAGCTATTGAAGGATAAGGAACATGGAGGGTGCAGAAAGCGCACAGAAGTTGTTTAGCCAAGCCTGTTTAATTTCACTAAGATTAACCATACACTAAGTGAGCAAAATACACTATTCTAGACTACACTAGAGGTCGAGTAAGTACAGTAGACTATATCGACTAGAGTAGACTAGACTAGAGCAGAGTAGACTAGGCTAGACCAGACGAGTAGTAGAATAGACCAAACTAGTCAAGACTAGAGAACAGTTAAGTACAGTACAGAAGACTAAACTAGACTAGTTTAGCCTCGACGAGAGAGACTGCAGTCTCTCTCATCGATACTAAAAGTACAGTCCCTCTCCTCATGAGTAGAGGGCCTGTAGTAGACTAGATTAGGATAGAATATAATAGAGAAGACTAGATAAGACGAGACGAGATATGAATAGACTGATTAGAGTATAGAGCATGATAGAATAGGGTAGAGTAGAGTTTACTAGACTAGAGTAGAGTAGAGTAGAGTAGACCAATGGAGTTAGAGAAGGATAAGTAAAGGAGGGGAGAGGATAGGAGAGGAGAGGAGAGGAGAGGAGAGGAGAGGAGAGGAGAGGAGAGGAGAGAGAGGAGAGAGAGAGGAGAGGAGAGGAGAGGGAGGGGGAAGAGGAGGGGAGAGGAACGAGGGGAGGAGAGGAGTTGAGGCATCTGGGCATCTGGCCAGTCACAGGGATCAGAGGAGAGGAGAGGAGAGGAGAGGAGAGGAGAGGAGAGGGGGAAGAGGAGGGGAGAGGAACGAGGGGAGGAGAGGAGTTGAGGCATCTGGGCATCTGGCCAGTCACAGCGATCCTGCAGACTTCATCTACACTATTAAAAGTCAATTTTAAAACCTCAACAAGCGATTTAATAATCATCTCCATGGGAGCTAGACGTGTGCAGGCCGCTGCGTACACACCACATGCGACAAGGGGGGATCTCTTGTCGCATGTCCACCTCCTAGCTATAGAGACACCACGCATTGGATTACAGCCATTTTCTTGATGCCTTTTCGTACTGGGAGTGGATGAATGGTGATTGAAATAATTGAAACCATCAGTTATTAAAATAACCTTCTAAATGTTGTCAATAAAGTATTGACCTTTTTATTTTAATGATTTTGCAACAGTTTGAATTAAATAATGGGCGTTAATAATTAAATGACTTGTTGAAATGAGGTTGGCAAAATGTATTTGCTTTATTCACAAATAACATGCTAATCTAATGGCCGCAAAATTATAATGCTGGCTATATTTTACCAATGCCTTCTACGAATAACAACAGGAATCCTTTGAGAAGGACAGGGTCTGGAGGAGAGCAAGCGAAGAAAAAATAAGAAGGTGAACGGCACGCTTTGTAATCTTCTTCGTCCCACGCTGTGCGGAAGAGGCTTTCCATGACGGCGCTTGCCATTTTGTAAAAAAAAACAAAGGCGGACAGCTCAGAGGCGTGCTGGGGGACCGGCGCGCATGCCAGGACGCAGATGCACGTGAGGCGCGTGTAGACGCAAACCAGCGTTTGTGCGCGCGCGCGCCAAAAGCGCACGCATTGTGCGCGCCGAGGGGGGATTGGTTTCCAATACGCATCCCCCCTGTGTTCACTTGTGCTATACGCCTTCATCGGAGAGGGGTGGTGGCAGTTAAATCACCACGGCGGCGCACAGTGATCTCACAGATAGGCCCGCATCCGGTAACCCCACCTACGCTGCCGTATCCACCCCCCAACC
>OLKM01000789.1:195886-218386 GCA_900291075.1 Melanogrammus aeglefinus
CGTGGTGGTGGACGGCCGCATGACCAGAGCTACTGGAGTGGAAATGTGATAGAAGCACCCATGTTAACTCCAGGACGAGGTGGAATATTGTGGGCACATTATTCACATCACGTTTATAGTTATACTTAAAGGTACATATTTCATTAAAGGGGTCCACCACAGATTTGGGGTGGAGGTGGATGTTGGGGGGGGGGGATGAGGGGGGGGGTGGGGGGGTTCCCTTATGCCGATGCCTCACCCATTTTATGACACTGCTTTCACCCTGACCAGCGTGATCTAGCGTTCGTTGGGATGTAGGAATGCGCGGGCGTCGTTATGTAAACCCTCACGTGAGCCCTTTGGTCATTTCATGTCTGGTATTACACACACACACACACACACACACACACACACACACACACACACACACACACACACACACACACACACACACACACACACACACACACACACACACACACACACACATACACACAAGAGACTCTAGACACAAGGAGCACGTCTGAAGATTTGTCCATTTATTACGTCTGTATGGATGTGGACTGCATCTCAATAAATCTATGACTCAAAACACTCTGCAGCTACACTGTCGCTAGGGTTCAACTGGGCGGTTCATCGTCGCTCTCCCTCGCCTCTCCCTCCCCTCTCTCCCTGCCCAACTTCTCACCATCCCCCATATCCCAATCTCCTCCCTCCCTCTCTCTCTCTCTTCTCCTTCAGTCCCCTTCATCAGTCCCCTTCTTTCTCTCTCTCTCTCTCTCTCTCTCTCTCTCTCTCTCTCTCTCTCTCTCTCTCTCTCTCTCTCTCTCTCTCTCTCTCTCTCTCTCTCTCTCTCTCTCTCTCTCTCTCTCTCTCTCTATTGCAGCCCCCTCCTCTCTTTCTCTCTCTCTCTCATTCGCCCTCGCCCTCTCTCTTGGTCCACTCCTTCATTTCCTCACCCTCTCTCTCTCTCTCTCTTTACAAGCAAAAAAGCTAATTCATATTTTAGTCCAAGTAGAATGGGCCCGTTTTCCACTGATGGCCATCGGATCAATAAATCTCATTGGGATTTTGGAATTGGTGATCGGCTCCCCCTCTTCACCTGCCGATCAATACATTTGCGCCGCATGCATCGATTACTCATAAGTTCTGTGTGTGTGTGTGTGTGTGTGTGTGTGTGTGTGTGTGTGTGTGTGTGTGTGTGTGTGTGTGTGTGTGTGTGTGTGTTGTGTGTGTGTTGTGTGTGTGTTGAAGTGGTGTCGTATTAGCCAAATTGCTATACATCTTAATTGCAGCAGTGTGTTGCAGTTGGCCCCAGCCCCATGTAGCTCACTGCACTGCTGTGCCTGTCTCCTAACGACTGAGCACTGCTAGCCGTTTAGCACCACGCGCGCGCGTGTGTATCTATAGAGTCATCTTAACATCGCTATCATCAGCACACTGAATTCTGCCTATTCCTCTTTCTTCTCTTACCTTCTATCTCTCTCTCTCCCATCAGTAGTCAGCCAGTCTCAGAGAACACCTTCCCTTGGTGGTCAGTGCTGCAGGACCTCCCCTCCCTTTCTCACCCTCTCTCCCCCTCTCTCCCTCCCCCCCCCTCCCCCCCGCCCTTTCTTTCCTTCCCACCCTCTCTCCTGTTCCTCTCACTCTTGTGTTCTTTCTTTAGGTCTCTCTCTTTCACCGTTTTCCTCTCTCTCTCTCTCTCTCTCTCTCTCTCTCTCTCTCTCTCTCTCTCTCTCTCTCTCTCTCTCTCTCTCTCTCTCTCTCTCTCTCTCTCTATCTATCTATCTATATATGTATTTCTCTATACATAAACATGTTTAACATATATGTGGACATCAGGGAGGCACACTTACTTGTCTTCATATTACATGCTCCTCTTTCCACACACGATGGTGGATGCTGATGCAGACCCATGTGTGTTTTTCTGTACATTGGGATTATAAATCGCCCAAAACCATCACAGAAACTATGCCAAACTAATTATGGTTCTTCATATGCCTAATATTGTCCCCTCTACCAGCACTTAAAGAAACGTTTGGCCTTTTTCCATTCCATCACAACAGGGCTACTCGCTTCAAGGTGTGTCTTTAACTGATGACTAGGTGGATGACAGACTTTTGTAGCTTATTTATATAATATGACAGCCTACCTTCATTTGATTGTTTCGTTCAAGAGATGACAATATTTTTGGATTGAGACAGACGGAACCTTTTATACTTCTTAATAGCAAGAGATCATTCAGACTCATTGAGCTCATTCATCCACAAGTGAATGTCGTCAAACTAAAACCACCGCAGTGCCCTCTATGTTAACCTTCATAACCCTTTTTTAATTTTGAAGTCATAAATGTACAGATTAAGCTGTTGAGAAATCTGCGTGCACGGCGATGAGTCCCAGACACAACAATCCGCTGTTAATTGTATAGTTCTATAGTCCTAACATTTTAGAGAAAACTTCTTGCTCCAAACAGCAAGCAGGGCTGACATCCCCGCTGGGGTTTCGGGTCGGGGTGGGCTTTGGCCCCGCCCTGGAGATGGTTCCTCTCGCCGCGACTCGTCCCAGCGCAGCGTTAAAGCTCGGCTTTTTTAAACTGGTAATAGGAACGCATATCAGCCCGCCGTCGGGTTGACTCAGCACGGCCTGAAGTGCCAATGAGAAAGGCCATCATTGCCTAAGGCTTGCGAAGTAGCAGGATCATTAATGTTTCACTGTTTTAATGTCATAGGCATGTCATAGTTACGCGCACATTGTGTGCTTTTCCTCCCCCCCCCTTCCCCTTCCCCTACTGAAAACCTTTCATAACTAGCATGACTAACGCTCCGACACTCATGACCACAAATATCAATACCGCTATGTATGGATAGTAGTTATATAGAACCGCTACTATAACTACTATTACTACCTCTCTAACCATCACTGTACCACTAATATCCCCACCGCCCCTCCCATTACTACCAGTACTATCCCTCACACCTTACATCCATCACTACTACTATCACCACCGCTATAAGGTCCGTTCCACTAATATCCGCACTGCCTTAGCGTCACTAGCACTGCTTCCAACTACGCCCTAGCCACTACTAATCAGTACTATCACCACAACGCCTACCACCCCATCCACCGCTACTTTAAACCATCAAAATGGCCACAATCCACCCCTATCTCCACTACTGCAACCACCCACAACTCCTCCAACCCCATCCCCGCCACCAGCAACCACATCCACCACTTCCACCAACGCTCACACATCCCCCACCACCTACACTACAAACACCGAGCCTAGCGTACCACTACCACCAGCCCCGAAGGACGCTACAGTTTGAGGTGTCAGCGTGGCTTCAAGTGTAAGGACGAGCCAGCCAGGGTGGTGGAGGTGGTGGTGCTGATCGGGTGAGGGCGGCGCGCACACTGTCTGTTTGTATGTTTGCATACCGTGCATGTTATTGCCAATCAGTTTCCTTTTTGCAGACAGCACAAACAAACACAAGCGTGAGGCAGACATGCAGGGCAGGAGAGAGGGGGGCCATCTAGGATTGGGGTGGGGAGGGTTAGTGGAACATGGGACTAAAGAAGGAACGGAGGGATGAGGGATGAGGAGGGAAGGAGGGAAGGAATCAAAGAGAGCCAGAGAATCTTTTTGGATTGAATGATTGTTGATAACTTAGCCTCTTTCCCGACTAGACCCTTACCTATTGATCTCATATTAAAACCACTGCATACACATTTCAGTTCAATTCTTAATCTTGCATTTTAGATAATATCTTTAAATTTTATTTTTTTTGCTGCTATTTTTTATTTACATTTAGCATTTTAAGTTTTTGTGCTTTGGCAATGTAAATGTACGTTTCCCCCGCCATGAAGCCCTTTGAATCTGAATCTGACTCTTAGAGTGTGAAGAGATAAAAAGTAGGAAATGGGTTTTACCTTTTTTTAAAAGCGTTTTCCGTCGCCTTGCTTATCAGGGGAGAGCATTGTGTGAGCAGTGTGTTTAGGACAAGTCACGTCCCAATAATAAAATCCCCAATAATCCATGATATCCCATTTTTAACATTGATGACCAGAGAGATGGGAGGGAGAGAGAGATGGTTGGATGGATGGGAGAGGAGTGTGTGTGTGTGTGTGTGTGTGTGTGTGTGTGTGTGTGTGTGTGTGTGTGTGTGTGTGTGTGTGTGTGTGTGTGTGTGTGTGTGTGTGTGTGTGTTCGGTGGAGAGGGTGAGAGGGAGAGAGGGAGAGAGAGAGAAGGAGAGAGAGAGAGAGAGAGAGAGAGAGAGAGAGAGAGAGAGAGAGAGAGAGAGAGAGAGAGAGAGGTTCATAAAGTCAGGGTGTGACAGACCAGCCATTGGGCGGGGGGGGGAAGAGGAGGGGGCACAATGAGAATGCAGATTTCCACAAGATGGTATGCAGGTGAAAGACCTCCAAGGAGAGCAGAGTAGATGAGTGAGGCAAGGGAGAGAGAGAGAGAGAGAGAGAGAGAGAGAGAGAGAGAGAGAGAGAGAGAGAGAGAGAGAGAGAGAGAGAGAGAGAGAGAGAGAGAGAGAGAGAGAGAGAGAGAGACATAAGGCATAAGGAGGATAGCGAGGTTCATAGATTCAATGGTTGATTGATGGAAATATATTAGTATGCCAACCGCGATACCTCATACTTAACATTGTATTGATTTGTAATTTACACACACACGCACACATGCACACACACACACACACACACACACACACACACACACACACACACACACACACACACAACACACACACAGACACAGACACACAGACACCACACACCCACACACACACACATACAAATATGCACAATCGATTTGTTTTACAATGCTGTGAAGTGAACTGTCATAATTTCTTTCAAATTTTTCAATTGACCAATCAAGGAACAATCGAAAGGGGGGCATTTGTTTATTGAATTATGTATTAATCTATTTTAATTAGGATTACATTCTATTAGCTTATATTTCAATTGAACAACCATGTTCAATTGATATTTTTGTTAAAAAAAAAAGTTTTCCAGTTCCTTTGACTCAAACTCAAAGTCTCTCGTATACAGTATATGTTGAGCCTCAGACCTCTGGGTCATGAAGACGTTGCTATGGGATACAGTCTTAATTATACAAAAAAGAAGAAGGCTGGGGCTCCACTTTCCCATGTGACCTTTTTTTAGAGTTGTGATTACCACCATCCATCCAGTACAGAGCAGAAAATCTTGATGGAATGAAACCAGGAATAGATAATGATAGAGGTGCAAATGTTGCTGTCTTAGGCAGCCTACTGTGGGGCATGTGATGGCTTATATGGCCTGCTGAACAAATGATGCATAATATCTTGGCGCTTAAATATCTAGCCCCTAACTGGGTGGTCCCACCATTATAATACTCTTAATTAGAGAGTCAAACATTGTTCTTTAAGGGTTTAATTCTACAGTCAGGGTTTTTCCTGGCTCAAATTGAGGCAGAGGTGGTACCATCCTGACCATGCGCCAACACATGCATGTATTCTGTGTATTCAACTGACTCACTTTTTTTACAGGCAACATATTTTTAAGTTAAGAGTTGTAATAAGAATATGACAATTATCATGTTAAAGCATTCTTTTATTAAAACTATATACATACAAAAATATGGTGCCAACTTTACATTGAAAGTGCATGAAGTTGTGGGGCTTTATCCACACATCTCGCAACCAGACAGAGAACATTTTAGCCTCCTATTTTTCATTCTGTAGAACCTCCTCATGCACTCCTTGTGCATGAGGAGACCAGGAGGCCGACCAGGAGGCCTTGGACTGCCTCCTGGTCTGGTCCATCGATGGCCACCTTACAACAGACATCCAAGTGCCTCTCCTTCAGTCTGTTGCGCAGAGGTGTCTTCACCTTAAACAAAACAATTCATGCATTAAGTATTTTTATATTTATTCTGATACAGACATGAAGAGTGATAGTGTTTTCAATCATATATTACAATTTTGAGTGCAGAGAAGAGCCTCTCCACATCCGCAGTCTGGACATAATTTAAAAACTTTAAATCACGTACACGTTGGCTTTGCGTTGTTATGCTCCTAATGACTTGGAAACTGACTAACGTACCCTTGCCTCGCCGGCTCGTCCTGTCCTGCATTCTGACCCTCACCAGTCCCTGCTTGCGAACTACCGGTACTTTCAGACCTGACACAATTTTCACATCTTGTCACAACCATGAATTATTACCTTTTAACTGCTTGTTACGCTAATTTGTCTGCACTGTTTCACCTGGACTCCTGACTCTCCTCCTCGCGAGGTCGCTTTTTAAAGTAGTGGCTGATTGTCCCAGCCATATCTGCAACGCTAAAAACCATTAACGTTACTCTGATACGGAGGAAACTTTTTTTTAAATAAATACGACATGCTTGGATGCAAAAAAACAAAACAATATTTACCTGTTTGAACAGGGGAAAATCAGGACGCCGATAGCACCAACTAGCGGGAAAAACCGAACGCGAGTCGATCTTCTTCTTTTTCTGTAGTTGCTTCAGCTCTTTCCGGTGCACTGCTGTTGATACAGCGCCCCCATAGTGGCGTAACGCTGCAACTGCAGTTAAAATAACATGCACATAGCTGGGGGCAGAGCGATGTCAATCACTCCTCTGGCTGGGGGCGGGACAAAATTAGCTGGAGGCGGCCGCCACGCAATTTTGAACGCAGGAAAAACCGTGATAGAATGAGAAGATGCCGTGTTGAATCTGTGGCCTTTGTGCTTTAGCCAACCATCGCCAAAAAACCCACCTTTTCCTCATTCGTTACAACTTTAAATCTCCCAAATACTAGTGGCGGAGATGGAGAAATTGGACCCAAAAACGACAACAACAATGTAACCTCATGTAACCTGATTAGGCCAGGATCCCTCCAGACCTGGACACTTGCCAAACTAAAAAGCACATTAAGCCTGGCTACATTAGAACGCTAATGGTTAGCTTTGTTCAGCCAATTCAAAGAGTATGCAGCATTGACAAAAAGCAGCAAACTTATGCATGGCATTTAGCTAGTTTGGTAGTTTCACTGACGCCCTGTAGGCCTATCAGGCAATGAAGAGGTCCATTTGTATTCAACAGTAGCAGTTTAGTATCTGCGCTAAAGTCATCTATGAGACATTTTTTGCTTCATTTGTTAGCATGAGACGCATGTATAGCCAAAGAGAAAGATATATGTGGCGGGGCTGACAGAATACATTGGTGATCCATTAGTATCATTGGAGGATTACAAATTGCTATGTCTGTTAGCAGTGGCGGTGGGTCAATAGGGGGCGCTAGGGCGCCGCCCCTCATTACGAAATAAATCAACAAAAATACAATAGCGTTTATCCTTGTTCAATTGTGTGATACACTTGTCACTGCCAGCAACCATTTAAATGCGTCTGAACGTCAATGATTTGGGCTATGCTAGTTATTGGTAATTCGAAATAAAGCCCTCCTCCAAATCAGGGGCGCCGGCCACGTGGAAGTCAATGTAAGCTCGCTAACTTCTTGCTGTCTATCAAGCAGGGACAGCTTTTCATTGCCGCAAGAAAATTCGCCTCGGGTCGCACCAGAGTGCGCCCCAGGCCAATGGTATCGCTTATCTTTTTCGGTATCACCACATGATTGGACAATTCAGCGAATCAATCAAATAGGCTACCTCCCTCAGCAGCATTCGCGCACCACAACTACACGTAGAGAAGAGATAGATCGCTAACTAACAGAGAGTTGTAAGCACTTTCGACCCTTTTCAGTCGAGGAACTGGACTCCCCAAGCAATGGTATACTTAAAAGGAGCAAGTCAGTTAATTTAGCCTTTCGACCTGTAGCATATAAACAAAATGAAGCAACTGTCCCATATTTCTAACTGAATTTGAAGTAGACATTGAGACTCACAAAAAATGGACGCTATAGAACAGTGTTCATGATTTGTCTTAATATCAGAATAACAACAATGGGTCAAATATCAATGGCTGGTGGAATTGCCCTGAAGTAGGTCTGTATATGCAGTGTAAACTTGTCCAGGCCCTACAAGTCAGGATGTAGGCTATGAATCTGAATGAAAAGTAGGTAAATAGGTAGTGGCCATCCCCAAAATTACTGTGTCTATTACTGTGCCGCCCCACCAACATTTTTGATCACCAGCCGAAACTGTCTGTTAGCCGCATATCTGTTAGTCTGTTAGCCGCATATGTCCTGGAACAGGAAGTTATATAATCTAGCGATTAAATGAATGGCGCTGAGGCCTCCTTCAAGGCTTCTGTACAAGATGCTGGTTGTCCTTCAGGCAGGCCAAGGGTAACACATCACTTGTACATATTTATTACTGCTAGCACGTTTCCTCTCTCGCTCTTTTACTCTCCTTCTCTAGCTCTCTCTCCATCGTTGATCTCTGACTTCATCTTGCATTTTCATTTCATTTTTTCTCACTTCTGTCTCATTGTCTCTCTGTTTCCATCCTTCGTTTATATATTTCTTATCTTTTCACTATTTTTTCTAGTCCCTTATCTGCCTCCCTCCTTCTCTAGCTTACTGTCTCCCTCTCTCTCCAGCTACCTACAGTTTTTGTAGTCAATGGTGGATGTTGCATTTCATGTATGATATTTAATGCTTCCAAGCTTTTATGTCTGTATGTGTGTTATTGTGTGGAGATGGGTTTACACCATTCTATTTTGTTAGACAACGCACAACGCATGGACCTACATACACATACGCCCGCACACGCACATCCAAACGCGCCAACACACGCAAACCCTTGGACAGTAATCCACTCCCTTTAGGGGTCTGTCTGTAAAATGTGTACGTTATATTTGTAAGTGTGTGTCTGTGTGTATGTGTGTGTGTGTCAGTGCCCGCAAACGTGCACTGTGTTAGTGTTGTAAGTTCCTCAGTAAGATTGTAGTCATGTGATTTATGATGTCATCTCGATTTAATGGCCCCGAAGTCATCCATGGCCTCGTGTGTGTGTGTGTGTGTGTGTGTGTGTGTGTGTGTGTGTGTGTGTGTGTGTGTGTGTGTGTGTGTGTGTGTGTGTGTGTGTGTGTGTGTGTGTGTGTGTGTGTGTGTGTGTGTGTGTGTGTGGGGGGGGGGGGGGGGTGGGGTGGTAGAGCCGGTGTGTGGGTGTGTTTGTGTGCGCATCCTCATGTATTATGGATAAGCTCCACCCACTCTAGCCTGTTCCATATCGCTCATTAGAATGAATATTAAAGGGTACTCGCCATACCAACAGTTAGAATAAACAAGGAGCATTTTCAACAGCTTTTTGTATTTCTGAATTTATTTTGTGTGTTTTCTTTCTACATTTCAGCATCTTTTTTTTTTCATTCATGATTATTTTTGAAATGACATGAAGCATAATACAACAAAAAAATGTTCTTCTGGTCTCTGGACTCCTCTCGCTGTTCCCTCACTGAGAATAGAGCCCCAAGCTCTGCACTGATAAAAAAAAAAAAACAGAGTCTCTCCTGTCTGTTTCGCAAACCCAGAGATATATTAATCTCGGATTTATTGAAACACTGACCACCACTCTTGAATTTAGAGGATTTCTTTACACAAAGACCAAGGTGCGATGGAATAGCTTACATTTCATTTATAGTTGCTATCAGCCATATATTATTTAGTTGAACATTGTAAATGTGGTAAATATGGTCGATTTACATCTGAATAATTAACATATTTTTAACATCGAATTGATTGATTACTTGCTGCACTTAACGCCACCTGAATGAATATCTACCACATAAAGGAACAATCGTTTGGGAGAAACCGAAAACGATTTATCATTGGCCCTCAGTGCAGAATTAGTCTTCAAGATGGTTTCTTTGAAAACTTGCCTATGATCTTCATACACAATGTGTCTTTGCTCTGAGGATCGATATGAGTAATATGCCACAACCTTTATTGTACAAAACAAATCAGCTCTGGTTGTAATTATTTCTGCACAACAGGGAGGGAAAGGGAGTTTTATGGTTGTGTACTTGACACCAAGCTTATCACGTATCTTGATTCTGTAGTTGATGTTCTGCCCTGGTTTCTGCAGGGTAGAGAAGGGATTATAAATCATTGCAAGGGCGCTGAGAGGAACTATGGGACATGTGACACTGTGCGCACATAGACGGAGCAAAAGAAAAAATCACATTAATATAGACTTTAGGGCCTGAGTCATCACACACAATCACACACACACACAACACACACACACACAACACACACACACACACACACACACACACACACACGTGTACGCATGGACAAAAATACACCACACATTCCCTTACATGTGTGTAGCGCATGCACACACTTTGACATATACACTACGACACAGTGACACACACAAACACACACACATGCACACGCACACCACCACACATAAGCACACACCCACACACAGACACACTCGCCCTAGTCCCTGAGAGAGGAATATCAGATTAGGAAGCAGCATTGTCTAACTTGAGACAACCACGGTAAATAGATCCTGAAGGACGTTGGTATCAGGTCGATAACACCTTCATAGAGTTCAAGTTTAGTCCTTGGAACATTTCCTAGCTCATGACACACAGCTATTTATTAAAGTGTCCTGTCCCTATGAAATCCTCAACGCACACTTAGAAAAGACCATACAATGTATATTACTCCCCGGAATCAACCTGCATTTATTTTATTTTATTAAAATTTGGAAAGAAATATTGTGATGAGCAATTTTAGATTTCATTCAGGGCAATCAATCAAACAAAAAAGAGAACGAGAAAAGGACACATCAAAGTGGTAATTTCGTGTCATTTTTCCCTTTTCTATTTTTTGTCCTTCCTAATTTAGTCTTCCACAACATTTTTTATGCAGCCATATCAAATCCTCACCGTGTGGCCTTTTGCTTCTGCGCACACCTAAGCCCGGCTGTCCCTTGAAAAAAGTCTGGCTAGCAAACAAAAGTGTGCTTAGAAAAGTGTGCTAACAGGCTGGCTCGGTAATAATTTCACCTAGCAAACACAGCAAGTTCTTATGAAGCTAAATATTCTTACATTTCTAGTTTCATTACAATCTCAACCCTCATTCAACCAAATCCATTATATAGCTCTAAACTACGCTTACCATCGTCCAACACGGAAAACACCCCGTTTCTAGCCCTCACTCATGTTTCCACAATTGCCCTCCTGCCGTGAACTCGACCCTCATTGAGCGGGACTGGTTGGATATAATAACAAATAGGCAATGATCAAGCAAAAGGTAAGGAAAAAAGTTGTATTTCTCTATAGGGATCCTTTCCTTAATGATTTAATATAATCTTGGCCAATCAGTGGCAAAAGCAAACACTTTTAGAGAGTGTACAATGACGGGGGCTATTGCCCCAAAAGATAACATTAAAGACCCCTTTTTTCGAATATTACGGCTGCAGCATTCTCATTTAAAGGATCCGCATACCCCAAAATGATCGGAAAATAGTTTCCAGGTTGATAAATCCCGAAAGACCTCCTTTAATATTGCCAAAAAAAAGATATCACAGTTGGGTACATACCGTTTGTGGATAGGCCATGACCATTTCCAGAAAATTGTTTTAGTGCATAGTGAAATATTAATGGTGAGGGTACTTTTAGCATCATTCCAGCAATGTTAGGTTTTAAAAGGCGAGGTTCGCTTGTCTGTTTCCACAGAATCCAGAACAGGCCTACCCCCCATGGGATCTCCAGGCTTGCTGCAGCTAACCTAAATATTGAGAGATTACTCACTCTGTGTAGTGACATATCCACACACCACTGTAGGAACAACCTGGATCAGCATGCGCTGCTGTCACTCTACTGGACTAGATGGGGAAGACCATACTGAATATATACTGTATCGTTTTATACATAATTATATCTCTAAAAAGCAACACCTTCCCACACCCACTCCCTTCCCCCACCCTCCTGCAAATGAGAGAGAGAGAGAGAGAGAGAGAGAGAGAGAGAGAGAGAGAGAGAGAGAGAGAGAGAGAGAGAGAGAGAGAGAGAGAGAGAGAGAGAGAGAGAGAGAGAGAGACAGAGGTGAATATAAGCATGAGTATGAATGGATGTATGGTTTTGAAACAGGTTGCTCCATCTAACCTCATCACGTCCAGGTGTTTTTGAACTCAGGTTGGTTCTCAGTATCTGCCTGCTACAATGCACAGAGCTGTAGGCGCAGTAGGTGTGCACGTAGGGGTCAGGAAATGACCACTTATGGTTCGCCGTCTTCCTAAATGCACCATTAATCAAAAGGTGCCAACTATGTGGGGGACATGGTAACCAGCGCTCGCTCTCTCTCTCTCTCTCTCTCTCTCTCTCTCTCTCTCTCTCTCTCTCTCTCTCTCTCTCTCTCTCTCTCTCTCTCTCTCTCTCTCTCTCTCTCTCTCTCTCTCTCTCTCTCTCTCTCTCTCTCTCTCTCTCTCTCTCTCTCTCTCTCTCTCTCTCTCTCTCTCTCTCTCTCTCTCTTATTTGCAGGAAGGTGGGGGAAGGGAGGGGGTGTGGGATAGAAATGTATGCATGTTATGGGCTTTTGTGTGTGTGTGTGTTTGGGGTGAGTCAAGGCTTGTCCAGCTGTAGCTATGGGACTGGGATGCGTGTTTCTGTTTGGTCAATAAACCATTATAGCTTCATCTTCCTAATTAGGTATTTGCTCTTAGTCAGGGCAAAAGCATGCATTAAACTTCAATCTCCTCTAGCAGTGACACGAACAAGACAAAGGGCACAACACTCTCTGGGATGGCAAACATGTGGTGTCTGTGTGTGTGTGTGTGTGTGTGTGTGTGTGTGTGTGTGTGTGTGTGTGTGTGTGTGTGTGTGTGTGTGTGTGTGTGTGTGTGTGTGTGTGTGTGTGTGTGTGTGTGTGTGTGTGTGTGTGTGTGTGTGTGTGTGTGTTGGGGGGTGTGCACTTGGTGAGATTTATGTTCGACAGTAAGTGTGGCTTTCAAAATCGGTTAGATTGTTGAAACACAATAAATATTTTTATTTTTTGGGAGGAACTGGGGTCCTATAGAGTTGATCATTGTCACGGTTTAGACATCAGAAAATCACTATGAGAATAAAACAGCACACCAGCACAACTGATCCGAAAATAGGATTGCATGAAAACCTCTTCCTTCCTTTCCACAAGAGTGTAGGGCTGTGCAGTATTTATACTTGACAGCGCTTCATTACAGAAATACCTCTTACAATGTGTTTAGGATCCATCCACACAGACCACCACATGTGTATCTGTGGTGTAATTCAACCCGGCCTGAGAGAATCCAAAGTGATCAAACATCGTCTACGAGCTGAAGATGTCACATTAATGTATGCCAATTGAAATACGACGCGGGTTGTGATTTTATGTCTCGTGCGTTTGGGGAAAATAATCCCTAAGAGACCTATTAGAACTGCAGAATATCAACAGAGTTGCCGTCGAATGGCTCGAAACCTCTGACCTTCTGAAATGTCTACACAGATATGGGTTTCATGGGAGTGAAAAGAAACCATGCATAATTGCCTTCATGGATAATTCCAAAACACAGGAAAGAAACACAAATCTCCCACGGTTGTTAAATCCCGCTCAGAGATTTTGTGACCAGCGGCTACAACATAGGGTTATTTTCAGCTCATGACCAGGTGATGCAAAGCACTACACAATCCCTCACTAAGCACTGTGCTTAGATTTTTTTCTATTCACTTGCGATGGAAATTGGACTCCCCGGCTCCCTTGACCTTTGACCCCTTCAGATGCCATCGAAAGATTGATGGCCCCGAAAAATTGAAAGTGAGCAGCATAATAAATGGCAACGAAGAAGGCTAGATCAGTGGTGCTTTCCTCCGAGAGGTCGTTTTAGACAGAGGCTCTGATAACAAATATGTTAACCATCACATCCTCCCTCTCCCCAAACCCTTTTCTGCATGTCCATCTCGTTCTCTCCAGACGCCAGCCCAAAAAAAGGAGAAGATTATCTATTGATTACACAGCATTGCATTCTGGGAAAGTGGAATGCAATGCCGGGAAAGCATCGCAACGATGTAGTGGATACAAGTTGCTAATCTCTTTTTTGGCTCTGGGGTTGTGCTTCACTCGTCTGCTATCTCTTAGCTAATTCTTCACCCTTGACTTGATGCAGTTTTATTTTCTGTTCATTTTGTGGTCATGAAGAAACGCAGGCGGATAAAGTAGTAGGGGCAGGCGGAGGAGTAAGAGAGACATTTATTATCCTCTCTTTGACCTCCACCAACCCATTGTTGTCAAATGATTTTAAGATTCAATAAATCAGGATAAGGAACAGCTTGTTGCAGCTGAGGGACCTGTCCTTGGTGCTGGAATCCAAAAATGATAGCGCGCATGGCCATCACAGTACAGTAAAGTACACACCGGTGTACCAAATGTCTCCTATGAAGTAGGACTTCAAATATTTTCATCTATTCATATATTTCATTCGGGGTTTTTTATTTATATATGGTTAAAGGTGCTCTAGTTATGATTTGAGCATTGTAAAAAGCAGAGAAGAGCAGAAGAGAGCAGGATCTTGAGACCAAACAGCCAAATAAACAAGCCCTCCCTCTCTACTCCCTCTCTTACTGCATTTTTCAATTTCCTTATTCATTTTTCGAAGTCTGACCAGTCAGGAAGAATATTTGAAATTGTTGCATAAGTACGCAGTCACAGTCAATCAAATA
The DNA here is from genome assembly GCA_900291075.1 of Melanogrammus aeglefinus. Taxonomy (NCBI): domain Eukaryota; kingdom Metazoa; phylum Chordata; class Actinopteri; order Gadiformes; family Gadidae; genus Melanogrammus; species Melanogrammus aeglefinus. The sequence goes on from OLKM01000789.1 coordinate 210,508, forward strand.
CAGACATTTTCTCAAAGAGCATGTTCACTCACGAAAAGCTGAGAGAAAGCTATGACAGTTCACACAGGTTATGCTGAAAGTATAGCTCCTAAACCTTACCTACGTCACCTTTAATCACAGCCATGCTGCTGGCCGTTGTCACGCATTTCCGGCGCCAAAGGTGCTCTTTTGAGAAGCAACCCCTGACCTTTGCATTTGAGACAATGTCATCCCTTATCCTGTGAGCTCAAGTGACAGGCGAACACAGACCCTGACCTATGCAGTGTCGGTGTTGTGCCCCTACCCTCGCCCCTTCATGGAGTTGGTTTAGCCCGGGAGCTACCCCCAACACGTTCTCACTAGAACCCTCCACTGCGACTCAGAGATCGGGATAGGTTTTTTTTAATCTTTAACAGCAACACAGCGGAGGGGGTTTGTAATCCATTTGGGTGTGTTTTGTAGTTCCTTCTAGATTAGTCTGACAGCCTTGTGTCTTTTGCTCATTAATGTATCCATCCTCCTCGCCTCTCCTCCCCACCGGGTGTCGAAGCAGGGAAGAGGGTGCGTCAAGGCCGTGTTGAAGTCGCTCTAGAGTCACATGCTCTCTTCTCCTCCCTCACCTCCCCTCTTCTGCCTTTTTTTTGTCCTCTCATCTCCTTAGCCCCCCACCCATCTCCTTTCCTCCTGTTCCCTCTTTCCTCCCTCTGCTCTGTCACCTTGACTTTATGCGGTTTTTCCTCATGTGTACCACTGTAAAATTCCCCCGCATTAAATCCTCTTTTTTCCATTTTACCTGCTAATCCCTCCCTCCCACTGTCCACCAAACTGTCTCTCTCATCCTTCCCTCGCATCGTCTCACACCCTCTCCTTAAACCCTACACCCACTTAACTCTGTCCACCCTTACACCCTTACACCTGCTTCCTGTTTCTCTCCTTCTGTGTCAACTCCCCTTTCATAACCAGGAATCCATCTCTCTCTCTCTGTCTCTGTCTCTGTCTCTGTCTCTGTCTCTGTCTCTCTCTGTCTCTGTCTCTCTCTCTGTCTCTCTCTCTCTCTCTCTCTCTCTCTCTCTCTCTCTCTCTCTCTCTCTCTCTCTCTCTCTCTCTCTCTCCTCCTTCTCTCTCTCTCTCTCTCTCTCTCTCTCTCTCTCTCTCTCTCTCTCTCTCTCTCTCTCTCTCTCTCTCTGTCTCTGTCTCTCTCTCTGTCTCTCTCTCTGTCTCTCTGTCTCTGTCTCTCTGTCTCTCTCTCTCTCTCTCTCTCTCTCTCTCTCTCTCTCTCTCTCGTCTCTGTCTCTCTTTCTGTCTCTCTCTCTCTGTCTCTGCTCTCTCTCTCTTCTCTCTCTCGTCATCTCTCTCTCCTCTTCTCTCCTCTCTCCCGTCTCGTCTCTCTCTCTCTTCTCTCTCTCCTCTCTCTCTTCTCTGTCTCTCTCTCTCTCCTCTCTCTCTCGTCTTCTCTCTGTCTCTGTCTCTCTCTCTCTCTCCTCTCCTCTGTCTCTGCTCTCTGTTCTCTCTCTCTCCTCTCTTCTCTCTCTCTCCTTCTCTCTCTCTCTCTCTCTCTCTCTCTCTCTCTCGTCTCTCTGTCTCTGTCTCTGTCTCTGTCTCTGTCTCTGTCTCTGTCTCTGTCTCTGTCTCTGTCTCTCTCTGTCTCCATCTCTCTCTCTGTCTCTCTCTGTCACTCTCTCTCCATTTGTTGTTATGGGCCGTCCGTCCTCTGCAGAGCCAGCAGTCTACCAGATAGCGTCAGACCATTTATTTATAGACAGGGAGAGAGAGCGGGAGAGAGAGGGAGAGATGGACAGGGATGGAACAAGACAGGACAAGTGCACGCTTGCGTGCCTGTGTGTGTGAGTCTGTATGTGTGTGTGTGTGTGTTTGTCTGACTGCCTGTGCGTGCTGTGTCTCTGTGTATTACTTTACTTTGTTTTATTATTATTATCATTAATAATATCATTATTGTTTTTATTATCATTAATAATATTATTATTGTTAAAAAGATTCTTAATAATAATAATAATAAATGCTGTTTATATACATATTATTTGTATTGTTAGGTAGGTGGTAATACTAGTGCTAGTCCCAGCGGTAGAACTAGTGGTTAGGTATTACTGGTAGGTCTAGTCCAGTATTACTCTCATAGTATACATTGCTTCAAACTAAACTCTCTAGGGTATTGTCGAAAGAGAGACGGATATTTGAACGACCAACTACCAGTAGCTACCAGTATGTAGCTACCAGTATGTAGCTACCAGTATGTAGCTACCAGTATGTAGCTACCAGTATGTAGCTACCAATATGTAGCTACCAATATGTAGCTACCAGTATGTAGCTACCATGTAGCTACCAGTATGTAGCTACCAGTATGTAGCTACCACCAGTATCAGTATACAGCCCAACGAGACTTTTACACTGAGCAGAGAACCAAGGTAAAGCATGTGCTATGAGGTTGGCTGTACCAAGCCTCCGGCCTGGGCAACTGAGTGACAGTGACCCTCCAAGAGCACAGATGGGCACTAGGAAGAGCCCAGAGGGCGTCAAAATGGATTCTGGGTAACGCAGTTCACTGCAGGCAGAACAAAAAACAGGCGCACACACACACACCGTCAAACATGACCTCAGAGGAATGGACAGCAGAGGAGGACAGAGGGGAGAGGAGGGGGGGAGGAAAGAATGGGAAGGGATGGAGATGGAGGAGGAGGAGGAGGAGGAGGAGGAGGGGAGGTGAGGAGGAAGGAGGAGGAGGAGAGGAGGAGGAGGAGGAGGAGCAGGAGGAGGGGAGGTGGGAGGAAAAAGGGCGAACAGGAGAGAGGTGGTGGAAGGAAAGGAGGAGTGGGGGGGGGACAAAAAGGGAGGAGAGGAGAGGATGAAGGATGGACCCATAACATTGAGGAGTGATTGAAAAGAGAGAGGATGGAAGGGGACGTGGAGGAAGGAGGGAGGGGGAAGGGGGAGGGGGAAGTGGGGGAGGGAGGGGGGAGGGAGGAATGAAAAGCTGAAGAGCTGAAGGACCGGCCGATGAAAGGATGATGGAAGGAGGGGTTGGATAGCAGGCTAAACGAATGCAGCCGTTACAGGAGATGTACTGGCTGTGGTGATAAGTATGTTGAGGGTATTTAGGTCAAGGTGGTAACAGGGCACATGTAACCTACACTACATCACATTACCCCCTCCAGCTCGACACTCTGGAAGCCCACCGTTGGTTAAAAGCTGGGAGCTGGTAGTGTTGCTGGGTGGCGGCCATTAACATTGCATCCGTGTCCCCTTGACTCAAATACATTTTAATTTGTTGAGCAGAAGCTTTTAATCTAAAGCAATATGTTTGTGTGTGTGTGCGTGTGTGTGTGTGTGTGTGTGTGTGTGTGTGTGTGTGTGTGTGTGTGTGTGTGTGTGTGTGTGTGCGTGCGTGCGTGCGTGCGTGCGTGCGTGCGTGCGTGCGTGCGTGCGTGCGTGCGTGCGTGCGTGCGTGCGTGTGTGTGTGTGTGTGTGTGTGTGTGTGTTTGTCTTTGTGTGTGTGCGTGTGTGTACATGTGTGCTTGTGTGTGTCTGTGTGTGTGTGTGTGTATGCAGGGTTGGACCACCTTTTACCGGTGATTTTTTGACTGTTATACTGCAGTGACTAAACTGCCTCCACGATGATCCCTTCCCCCACCCTATAGCTTTTCTCTCTCTCTCTCTCTCTCTCTCTCTGTCTCTGTCTCTCTCTCTCTGCCGCTCTCTCCCTCCCTCTCTCCATTTCCATCTCCCTCACTGCCCTTCCCCCATTCTCCTCTCTCTCTTCATCTTTTCCGCTCCCCCCACCCTCCACCTCGTCTCCCATGGATGATTCCTCTCTCTTGATCGCCCTTTCTCTCCCTCTTTCTCCCTGTTTCTCCCACCCCCACCCTCCACCTCGTCTCCCATGGATGATTCCTCTCTCTTGATCGCCCTTTCTCTCCCTCTTTCTCCCTGTTTCTCCCACCCTCTCACTCTCTCCCTCCCGTCGTGTTTTCTCTGCAACTCAGCCTACTCTTTCCTTGCGGTCTACCCTCTCTCTCTCCCTCATTCTCTCTGCTCTCTCTCTTTCTGCTCTCTTTCTCTCTGCTCTCTCTCTCTGCTCTCTCTCTCTGCTCTCATTCTCTCTCTCTCTCTCTCTCTCTCTCTCTCTCTCTCTCTCTCTCTCTCTCTCTCTCTCTCTCTCTCTCTCTCTCTCTCTCTCTCTCTCTCTCTCTCTCTCTCTCTCTCTCTCTCTCTCTCTCTCTCTCTCTCTCTCTCTCTCTCTCTCTCTCTCTCTCTCTCTCTCTCTCTCTCTCTCTCTCTCTCTCTCTCTGCTCTCTCTCTCTCTCTCTCTCATTCTCTCTCTGCTCTCTCTCTCTGCTCTCATTCTCTCTGCTCTCTCTCTCTCCATTTGAATCGCTCCCTGGTGTCTCTCTGTTCTGCCATCTCTCTCTCTACTATCGATAAATCCCACACCTTCTTTTCTCAATTTCTCACTTCACTGTTTCCCTGGTTCGCATGGCTATGTCTGTTGCATGTGTGTGCGTGTACGCGTATGTGTGTGTGTGTGTCTGATTGTGTTAGCATGGGTGGTTGTATGTGTGTGTGTTTGTGTGTGTGGGTGTATTTGGGAACGTTTTAGCTTCATGCTATCCCAGTTGTTTCAGTGGAGGCCTGGTCAGGTGACCCCGAGTCATGATGTCAAAATCAAACAATTAAACTGCGGCATGATCCTTTATATTCAACATTATATTAAGCCACTAAAGTAATAGACATGAGAGCATACCACCATACTTGGTTTACCAACTAATGGCTAGCATTTAGCGTGACACTTCAGCCAAAGCTAGTCAATGTCATCATTCTGCGAAGATGAGGCGATCATTATTACGTGTGTTGTGTTTGCGTGTCTGTCTGTGCGTATGTGCGCATGTGTGTGTTTGTGTATGTGAGTGTGTGTGTGCGTGTACATGTGTGTGCGTGTGTATGTGTGTGCATGTGTATGTGTCTGTTTGTGTGTGTGAGTGTGTGTTTGAGTGAGAGTGAGAGAGACATTGTCGAATAACTGCAAAGGGGGGGGAGGAGGATGTATGTCAATACCCAATAACAGGCATGTTGTCTGTGTTTGAGCCTGTCTAGCTTTTGAATCCTCATAAGGAGAGAGGGGCAGAAAAACAAGGCACTAAGTGTGATTGGGACTGATGATTGGCATAGATAGATGTTTTGGCCGCCTACATGCTACACCCACATTCACGCAGGCAGGCACGCATACTCACGTGCACACACTGACACACACACACACACACACACACACACACACACACACACACACACACACACACACACACACACACACACACACACACACACACACACACACACACACACACACACACGTACATGCCCTACTGCTCCATATTGTCCGACCAGTAGATGATATATTATACACAGACATGTTAACTGCAGTACCAATGTCACGTCCTTTATGAGAAAGGAAAGACACACAATTACATCCCTCCTCCCCCCCCCCTCTTCTCCCACTCCCCCACCTGCGTTGTCCTCTTTTTTTCCTCCCCCCGTTCTCTGTTCTCCCTTTATGTCTCCCCCCCCCAGGTTATGGTTCCCTCCCGTGGTAACGCTCACCGTTTACTGGATGCTTTTAGGGCAAAGTGTCCCACTGCGGTGTGTCATACACTCATAGGTGCAGCTGTCCTGTCCTGGGAGACCACCCACGACGCGGTCCACACAGCTGGCTGGGTCTGGGCCTGGTACCCCCGGGACCGGGCCCCCCCAATACCCCCCCCCCACCCCCACCCCCCATCCTGGCAGCCATCGTGAGCACAATAACCCCCCCACTTAGATGCACGGCCCGCTAGTGTGTGCGGTTCCTTGACGGGGTCTAATTGGGACTCAGAGCAACACAATATCCTCCCCAGTCGCCTCTTCCTAATCGGCTTCATCGTTTCTACCTTCTTCTTGGGTCAAATTCCTCCTCGCTGACCTGCGCCCCCCTGGCTGTTCTCCCTCAGCCTAGCCCTGTTTAGCCAGGCTGTTTATTTGTGATCCATTCTGGTTCTGTCTCTCCTCCTCTACTCTCTTCGTCTCGCCCCTCTTGCAGGGATGGTCTTCATTTGGGTCTTTCAGCGTTTAGACGCTCATAGGTTTAAACCAACTACCTGAACATGTATCGCTTAGAGATGCTTGATGAATAAAGATTAAAGGTTCGATCAGAAAAAAGGGCCCGTCGTCTCCGTTGTGACCCATCACGTCTCGCACGGTCTAAATTTTGGACATAATCCTCTATCTGGTCCAATCGTTCAAACCACTTCCAGTAAAACATCTCTTTCTCAACTCGTTCTCCATGTTCCCACTTTCCCTTATTTTCTCTATTTCCATCATGGCCTCCCCCATTCTTCCTACTCTTCCTCTACTGACCTCCTCTTCACGCCTACCCCTCCTAGTCCTCCTCCTAATACTCATCCTCTTCCTTTTAATGTCTTCCTTCTTCTCTTTCTCTTCCTCCTCCTCTTCCTCCTTCTTCTCCTCCTCCTCCTCCTCCTCCTCCTCCTCCTCCTTCTCTCCTCCTCCTTCCTCCTCCCCTCTCTCCTTCTCTCTCCTACTTTCTTCTCCTCCCTCCTCCTCTTCTTTTTTCCTTCTATCTCCTTCCTCCTCCTCCTCCTCCTCTCTCTTCTCCTCCTCCTCCTCCTCCTCCTCCTCCTCCTCTCCCTCCTCCTCTCCTCCTCCTCCTCTCCTCTCTCCTCCCCTCCTTTCCTCCTCCTCCTCCTCTTCCTCCTCCTCCTCCTCCTCCTCCTCCTCCTCCTCCTCCTCCTCCTCCTCCTCCTCCTCCACTGTTACAGTGATGCCGCAGCACAGCCTGTGAGATGCTGAGCAGAATTGGCTGCTGTTCAGCTTGCAGGGCGGGCGTCGCCGCTGCCTTTATGTAACAGCACACAGACATTAGTCAGGGGGGATTCTGGTTAGCTACAGTCGGAGTGGTTAGCTACAGTTCCACCCCACCAATGGAGTCAGAACGTGTCAAAAAGGCTGTGTTGTAATCTAGCCTCAATGATGTCAATTTATATGTACAATGAGAAAAAAACAATTAAACAAGAAAAATGCTATAATTCTTTTTGGACCTCTTCAGTGTAAATAATGAAAAAAAACATTGGTTATTTGCGCCGGTTTGATTTGGCTAGTAGTCTAATGGGGTCCATTTGGCCCACCGGGTGGACCAAACCCACCATCAGCGGTGTTAGTGGTTTGTGTTTTACATTGAGATGGAGATCGACAGTTGCACGCTCTCTCCTAGTTTTCATCCTTTGTGACTCACTTCCTCTCTCTCTCTCTCTCTCTCTCTCTCTCTCTCTCTCTCTCTCTCTCTCTCTCTCTCTCTCTCTCTCTCTCTCTCTCTCTCTCTCTCTCTCTCTCTCTCTCTCTCTCGTACACCCCTAAGATATCTAGATTTCCCAAAGGAATATGACTACACCCCCTGAGACTCACTGTCTGCAACTCTCTCTTTCTCTCTCGCTCTCGCTCTTGCTCTCTCTCGCTCTCGCTCTCGCTCTCGCTCTCTCTCGCTCTCGCTCTCGCTCTCGCTCTCTCTCTCTCTCTCGCTCTCTCTTGCTCTCTCTGACACGCTTGGAGGGTACATTGCAGAGATCCGTCGGCTGGATCAAACGAGGTCTAATCCATAAATGTGTTAGGTTAATTACTTGAAGAGTTGATTTGCAGCAAATATCGTTGACATTTAACCATGGAATTTCAGCTCAAACTCACACTTGTGTGTGTGTGTGTGTGTGTGTGTGTGTGTGTGTGAGTGGAACTAAGGGAACGGTGAGAGGAAAGGAGGACAGGAAGATGACAGGCTAGCGATGCAGAAGATCATATCCGTGTCAGGGAAGATGGTGAGATTGTGACATCATGAGCATGATAA
>OLKM01000790.1:11165-18665 GCA_900291075.1 Melanogrammus aeglefinus
AGACATTGACGACGAGAGGACGAAGCACGCAGAGACCGGAGAGACCAGAGACTAGACAGTAATGATCAGACAGAGACAGAGACGGAAGACAAGAGAGAAGGGACCAGGCACAGAGGAGAGCAGGGACAGAGACAGAGGCAGACGAGAACAGAGACAGAGGACAGGAGCACGCCAGAGGACCAACGGAGAAAACAGAGAACAGGAGAAAGAGGACACAGAGCAAGCCGAAACATAGACCGTTAAACATGTGGGGCAGCACCGCACGGCGGTGGTGATCGAGTGCAGCGGTTTTGCAGGACGGCTTATTTGCCGGTCTAGCCAATGACCGGGAAGAGACGCTGGCTAATGGACAGCTGCTGAGGGGACGCCGGGACAGACCGGATGCGAGGTCCAAAGATCAGGATATGTGCACCACTAGACTGGATGGGGTCAGCTCAACCCCTCAGCTACTGGGAGGATGACGTCCGTCGTCTTCCCCATGGCGCAAGCCTCCACAGCACGTCTCCGTCCCATTACAAGGATGGACGAACAGCGTACAGAGCGGCGTCCCCCACCCCAACGCACGGCAGGGTGCCCCCAACACAAGAGGTCCCCACCAAGAGGTCCCCGCCCACACAGGGAATCGACCCTCGGCGCACACACACGAGAGGTCCCCCCCACACAGAGGTCCCCCTCACACAGAGGTCCCCCTCACACAGAGGTCCCCCTCACACAGAGGTCCCCCTCACACAGAGGTCCCCCTCACACACCTTGACTCTTTTGTTTGCACTGCAATTAAAATAAAGCGTTTGCCCAAATGACTCAGCCCGCTGCGCGCTCAGTCGTCGGGGGTCTTGTGTCTTCCCCTGAAGGGTTCTTGCGGCTGCATTGTCTCAGTGCTCTGTTGTTGTACCCCACTCCTGTCTGGTCCGTCGTCCTCCCTGATGGACGAGGATGATGGCTGCAGCAGAATGTTCTCTCGTGGCCGGGTGCACGTGACGCGACTCTGAGGCTGCACCAGAGCAGGGCTTCAGCACCACCGTCCACAGCGTGGGGCTCTTCTGATGGACTCTGAACCACCGACGGACACGCGCCGAGAACTGTTGTGGAGGCTTGGCCAGAAAATAAGTCACGGTGCCGTCACAAAATGCTGAAACCATACCAGTCTCATGACAAGAAACTTATGGAAGGGGCTGCTGACGGGGTGGGGTCCCACACGGGGACGTAAAGGACGCCGGAGCACCCAGCGGACGGCCGGGCGGGGTTCAGGCGGAGGAACACCAAGGAGTGGGGGACGCTCTCTAGACCCCCCAACCAGACCCCTGCTGGGGGCGCAGCGTCGGACAGGAGGGGCAGCTGGTGAAGTGGATCAGGTACCCCCCGTAGAGGACCCCACCACTCCCCCGTGTAGCAGTGGTCCCGGTGTTAGGGTGGTGGTGTTAGGGGTGGTGGTGTTAGGGGTGGTGGTGTTAGGGGTGGTGCTCACCTTGTCCACGTGGATGTAGTAGTAGTGGTCGCGGTGGTAGAGGTGGTGTTAGGGGTGGTGGTGTTAGGGGTGGTGGTGTGTAGGTTGGTGGGTGGTGTTGGGTGGTGTTAGGGGTGGTGTTAGGGGTGGTGCTCACCTTGTCCACGTGGATGTAGTAGTAGTGGTCCCGGTGGTAGAGGTGGTGTTAGGGGTGGTGGTGTTAGGGTTGGTGGGTGGTGTTGGGTGGTGGGTGGTGTTGGGTGGTGCTCACCTTGTCCACGTGGATGTAGTAGTAGTGGTCGCGGTGGTAGATGGCCTTGAGGAGGCGTTTCAGCTGCCGCACCGCCCGGCCGTGCACCATCAGGACGTAGGCCACCCTGACCGGGGCCGCGGCCCCCAACTGATCCTTACCCAGCCGCTCACTGGCCTGGACCGGACGGGACGCCCCGGCTGGGGAGAGAGACTACCGTCAAGACCCGGCTCAGAGGGAGGGAGAGGGGGAGAGAGGGGGGGAGAGAGAGAGACAGAGACAGAGACAGAGACAGAGAGACGGACAGAGACAGAGACAGAGAGAGAGAGAGAGAGAGAGAGAGAGAGAGAGAGAGAGAGAGAGAGAGAGAGAGAGAGAGAGAGAGACAGAGACAGAGACAGAGAGACACAGAGACACAGAGACACAGAGAGACAGAGAGACAGAGAGACAGAGAGACTACTCTCAGAATGCATCATGTGATGTTTAGTTGTGGACACTCCACCGTTCTGATCTACGTTAAATACCGTCACCTAACCAAATTAAAACATAAAATACAAAATACTCAAACGAGGAATGCAAATGCAGTTTGAAACACAACAATGTTGAATAACTCCAAATAAATCCACGATAAACTAAATGACACATAAATCATTCGTACTGAGCGTTAACATGCGTCCCGATGTTCGTTGCGTTGTGACGATGGGATGTATAAGACCTGCAGAGCAACTACTCTTCAAGTATAACTTAAGCACACATGAAGTTCAGCCGGTCGAATCAAACTTAAAAGTATTTAATCCCACAAGATGTAATTAAACAAAAAGTTCCTCAAACTCAAGAGCTAATTAAAACTCCATCAGAAAGGAATGAGATGGCTCTCTCTGAGTGCACCCCCGTGGACAGAGCATTAGTACGCTCCACTCATTATTTATTATGAATACATTTGGTATTCTTCAGTTATTTTGGTTTGTTTTGGCCTGAGGCCTCGTCAGGAAGGGCCCTTTACTGGGGACAGAACCACAGCGCTACTGGTGGGGCAGGTACTGGTATAGACAGACCACTGCTGCACCCCGTTACTGGTATAGACAGACCACTGCTGCACCCCGTTACTGGTATAGACAGACCACTGCTACACCCCGTTACTGGTATAGACAGACCACTGCTACACCCCGTTACTGGTATAGACAGACCACTGCTGCACCCCGTTACTGGTATAGACAGACCACTGCTGCACCCCGTTACTGGTATAGACAGACCACTGCTACACCCCGTTACTGGTATAGACAGAACACTGCTGCACCCCATTACTGGTATAGACAGACCACTGCTGCACCCCGTTACTGGTATAGACAGACCACTGCTACACCCCGTTACTGGTATAGACAGACCACTGCTACACCCGTTACTGGTATAGACAGACCACTGCTGCACCCCGTTACTGGTATAGACAGACCACTGTTACACCCCGTTACTGGTATAGACAGACCACTGTTGCACCCCGTTACTGGTAGGACTGGTACTGGTAGGACTGGTACTGGTAGGACTGGTACTGGTAGGACTGGTACTGGTAGGACTGGTACTGGTACGGACTGGTACTGGTCGGACTGGGACTGGTAGGACTGGTACTGGTAGGACTGGTACTGGTAGGACTGGTACTGGTCGGACTGGGACTGGTAGGACTGGTACTGGTAGGACTGGTACTGGTAGGACTGGTACTGGTCGGACTGGTACTGGTAGGACTGGTACTGGTCGGACTGGGACTGGTAGGACTGGTACTGGTAGGACTGGTACTGGTAGGACTGGTACTGGTACGGACTGGGACTGGTAGGACTGGTACTGGTAGGACTGGTACTGGTAGGACTGTGTTGGGGCTCTACTCTACATCCTGAGTGAGGTTTGGTCTGCTGGTCCTCCTCTGGTAGAGGAGGACCAGCAGACCAACAGCCCATCAGTCACCAGGACTAGAGAGGCTGTGAGGGGCGGCAAGCCTGCACACATAATGGAGGAGAGAGACCGGCACCTCCCACAGGAGAGACCAGCACACTAACAGGAGAGAGACCTGCACCCTCCAACAGGAGAGAGACCTGCACCCTCCAACAGGAGAGAGACCTGCACCCTCCAACAGGAGAGAGACCTGCACCCTAACAGGAGAGAGACCTGCACCCTATCAGGAGAGACCTGCACCCTCCAACAGGAGAGAGACCAGCACCCTAACAGGAGAGAGACCTGAACCCTCCAACAGGAGAGAGACCAGCACCCTCAACAGGAGAGAGACCAGCACCCTCAACAGGAGAGAGACCAACACCCTAACAGGAGAGAGACCAGCACCCTCCAACAGGAGAGAGACCAGCACACTAACAGGAGAGACCAGCACCCTAACAGGAGAGACCTGCACCCTCAACAGGAGAGACCAGCACCCTCAACAGGAGAGACCAGCGCCCTATCAGGAGACAGACCTGCCCCCTAACAGGAGAGACCAGCGCCCGTCTCACCGCTACGGGGGCAGTACTGGGGCAGGGTCTTGGGCATCAGCAGGCCGGCCTGGTGGCGGCACACGATGTTGGCGATGTCCTGGCGGCAGGCCTGGGACGCGGCGCGGTGCAGCGCCGACAGCGCGTCCTTCCCCACGATGTCACACTTGGGTACGAAGTCCCCGGCCCCGGGGACCTGGGGGGCCCCGTCCACGCTGCCCGGCTCGCCCGCCGGCCCCGGGGCCCCCGGGGCCGGCGGCCCCGCCCGCCCCTCGCTGAGGTTGCGGTTGCCCGAGGGGTCGGGGGGGGCCAGGGCGGCGCCCACGCCGTCGGCCCCGCCCCCCATGGCGCCGGCGGCGTACTGCTCGGTGGGGCGCCCCCGCGGCGGGAGGCGGCGCTTGCCCTGGCGGCCGGCCTCTCGCCGGACGGCGCCCCCCGGGGTGCCGCCCGCCCGCTCAGGACGGGCTCCACTCCTCGCCGGGGCGGGGGGGCTCTGTCGCTCCCAGCCCGCCACGTCCTGCAGGGGGAGCGGGGGGGCGTGGTCCGGGAGCTTGGACCCCCGGGTCTTCCTCTGGGGGAGGGGGGAAGAGAGGGAGAGGGAGAGAGGGGAGAGAGGGGGGAGAGAGGGAGGAGAGGGGGAGAGGGGGGAGGGGGGGGGGAGGAGAGGGGAGAGGAGAGGAGGGGGAGAGAGAGGGGTGGAAGCAGAGAGGAGGAGAGGAGGGCGAAGAGAGAGGAGAAGAGGGAGAGAGAGAGGGAGCGGGGGAGGAGGGGGAGAGGAGGAGAGGGGAAGGGGGGAGAGGGGAGGGGAGGAGAGGGGGAGGGAGAGGAGGGGGGAGGGAGAGGAGGGAGTGGGAGAGAGAGGGAGTGGGGGAGAGAAAGGGAGGGGGAGAGAGGGGGGGGGAGGGAGGGAGAGAGGGAGAGAGAGGAGAGAGTTAGTCTTGGAGGAAGAGGCTGGATGATTCACACCCAGGAGGAGGAAGAGGAGCACAGAGAGGCTGGACTGAGGCCCACAGGGAGCTCTGCCTTCACTCTGTCGAGTCTCATCTCACCCTGAGCTGGGATATTTATAGCAAAGCCTTTTTGTGTGAAGGTAATCTGGGAAAGACGCATAAACCAAGACATCCTTCAGGCGAGTGTTGAGCTGTGGGACAGAGCAGAACGCAGAGAGACAGGTGCCCAACTGACCGTGGTACATCTGCAAACACACCACACACACACACACACACAGGAAGCTAAGCCTAACTGGACAGTTCTGACAACGTTGCAAAAGGGGAAGTCTGACCTTATCAGACCATAATAGCCTGTGTGTGTGTGTGGTGTGTTGTGTGGTGTGTGTGTGTACAGTGGGCTGAGGAGGAAGCGTAGCATCAGCAGGTTGACCGCTGCTTGTATAATTGCTCCACACTGCAGGAAACTCATTTGGAGGCCCGTCACACACACTGGGTGTCACTACAGCGACAGTACCGAGTCCGTAGGTCATCCTGACAAACAGACAGGCTGAAACCAGAAACCTGCTCATCAGAGAGAGGTGTGAGTGGGTGAGTGAGTGGGTGAGTGAGTGAGTGAGTGAGTGAGTGAGTGAGTGAGTGAGTGAGTGAGTGAGTGAGTGAGTGAGTGAGTGAGTGAGTGAGTGAGTGAGTGAGTGAGTGAGTGAGTGAGTGAGTGAGTGAGTGAGTGAGTGAGTGAGTGAGTGAGTGAGTGAGTGAGTGATTTCAACACCAGAATAAAAGACATTCAGCAAAGAAATACTTGGGACACCAAATAGACGTTAAGTAATAAGTATGTAATTGTGTGTCAGCTAAAGTTAGGTTTTTGAAAAAACAATTAAAAACGTAATCCACACAGAGCACCTTGACGCACCTTTTGGACAAACCCCTAACACAAGCTTAACAAGGACCGAGGAACACACTGGGCAGAGGTTCTCACTGGTCAGAGAGCCAGCGTCCTGGCAGCAGCCTCCCAGCCTAACCCAGGGGTCCACAGGAAGTCTCCAATGCCCTATAAATAGGGTGTCACAGCAGGGGGCTCACACACACTGGCCTGCAGACCTTGTGGTTGGACAGGTGCCCTGGTGCATGAATACAGGCTTCATCCTACTCTGCAGGCAGCTCAAGGAGGATCCCCTCCAAACAGAGACAACACACTGAAGGTCAGACCGAAGCCGGCGACCTAACGTACGAACAGGAGCTCAGAGCGGAGGGACGCAGTCCCCCGTCACACTCGACACGTTCCAAACACGTTCCAAACACGTTCCTCCACCTCAGGAAACACGAACCCGACCGAGAAACGCTGCTTCCTCAGGTCCTCGGGCCACTCGTGGTGTCGCTGTGTGTTGTTGTTGTCGCTGTGTGTTGTTGTTGTCGCTGTGTGTTGTTGTGGGTTTGTTGTGCCACTCGTGGCCGGCGAGGACAATAGAGGAAGGAAATGCGTCTAAACACAAACTCCTCGCTGCTCGTTGGGAGTCAGAAATACCCTCAGACAACAAAGGAAAATAAACACCAACTGGGGCGGTTTGGACTCGGGCCGAGCAGCACACAGGCTTTATATAACCCCCCCTATGTGTCTTGGAAAGCAGATCGGCGAGTGGGCGGCAGCTTCATGCCCGCATCACACCGCAGGGCGGGTCTCTGCCGCCTCGCCTCACGGGGCCGTGGCACGCCATCCGAGCGGCGGAGGCTGTGGGAACGGAGCCGGGGGGGGACCAGCGCCCAGCGCCCAGCGGACCGGTGCCAGGGAGCGAGCTGCCAACCAAAGCAGCGCCGTGGGCCGCCCTGCCGACGGGCCGCGGGGCCTCCGAAAGGCCTCAGCCGCTGGCCGGGGAACAATAACATCCCTACATGGCTCTGAGGGCTCCACGACGTCACATGGTTCACTTAGTGAGCAGCGCCGCACAAAGACCACGGCGCCCGCGCTAACACTAATGTGTGTGGGCGGTCTTCTCCTAATGCCCGCTGCCGCTTTTTAAGCCACCTCTAAACGGTGAGCGGCGAGCGTGTTCTCGCACACCAATGAAGCAGCAGCACAGATGGCTGCACTCCATTCTGTCTGCAGCTTCTTAATTAGCAGACGGGACGCCGGCTGACCAAAACAATCGCTTGGTCTGACTCAAACACCTCCGTTATACTAAAGGTGGGGGTCTGAATAAGCGATTGTTTTTTGCTGCTAGGGTTGGCTCCTTCCCCCCCCCACCCCTAGCCCCTCTGTGCTTTCTAGGACCCCTGCGCTCCGAGGGAAAGATTGCACTGGCCTCTCACATGCCACATCACGACGAGAACCTGGCCTGCCTCCCAAACCCTCCAGCTCACATTCCTGAGCGCTCTGTTCTGAGAGGGGACCGC
>OLKM01000790.1:23665-26714 GCA_900291075.1 Melanogrammus aeglefinus
TGGGTCAGCTCTGTACAGAAGGAGAACCTCCCCTCTGGGTCAGCTCTGTACAGGAGGAGAACCTCCCCTCTGGGTCAGCTCTGTACAGGAGGAGAACCTCCCCTCTGGGTTCTGCTCCACTGAGCGCCGTCTCACGTTCTCTGTCTGGATGTGTGTTTCCAGTCCCACCGGTCCTGGACTGGATGGATACCAGTGCAGAACCCCAGAGCGCGGACCCCTCTGTAGTTTGGTCTGCTTCAATGCGAGGGGTGGAGGTAAAAAGGAGAGCAGAGTATTATTCAATCAATTGTTAAATAATGCATCAATCTAACACGCTAATAGATGATCACAACATGTGTATGTGAGCCCCCAGAGGAGACGAGAGGCGTCCTTCAGTGGAGGGGGGGGCAGCAGGAGACACTGGGGGACAGCAGGAGACACTGGGGGACAGCAGGAGACACTGGGGGGACAGCAGGAGACACTGGGGGGACAGCAGGAGACACTGGGGGACAGCAAGGAGACACTGGGGGGACAGCAGGAGACAACTGGGGGGACAGCAGGAGACACTGGGGGGACAGCAGGAGACACTGGGGGACAGCAGGAGACACTGGGGGACAGCAGGAGACACTGGGGGGACAGCAGGAGACACTGGGGGGACAGCAGGAGACACTGGGGGGACAGCAGGAGACACTGGGGGACAGCAGGAGACACTGGGGGACAGCGCCCTCTTCACTTCCCTTTCATTCATTCATTCAGACGTTCATTCATCCCCTTGAACCGTTTCACGACTCCTGTCACCCTCAGGGTGACGTAGCTCAGCCTCCGCCAGCGGGTGGTGTGAATGGGGGCCAGACTCCCCCTGTGGGTGGGGGGGGGGGGCTGTTATCGGGGGACAAAGGTCTTCCTTTAGCGGCAGCGCCGAGCGTCCCTCCCCCAACTTCAGCGCTGATCCTACACGGTCCCGCTCCCTCACACCGGGGGGACGGGGACGAGACAAAGGGACAGCCCCCCTCTGCACCCCCCCTCTGCACCCCCCCCCTGCACCCCCCCTCTGCACCCCCCTCTGCACCCCCCCTCTGCACCCCCCCTCAGCACCCCCCCTCTGAACACCCCCTCTGCACCCCCCTCTGCACCCCCCCTCTGCACCCACCACTTTATTGACCCTTTTTTCTTTTTTCCAAACTCCAAACCGGGAAGGGAGAGTCACTCCTGACCTCAGCGTTCCTGCGCCCGTCTCCCCCTCGTCTCAGCGAGGGGGAGGGGGGGGGGGGGGGGGGGGCAGGGGTCAGAGGTCATCCCAGTGCGTGGCGCTGATTCTCAGTGACGTTGTTTCCCCGCGCTCCAATCGATCGGGCCGGCGTCTTCTGGAACTCTCAGCTCGGCCACTTGGCGCGCCCCCGTCCCCCCCCGTCCCCCCGTCCCGGTCGCCCCCTGTCCTGGGGCACGGCCCAGACTACACCCCTCCCCTCGCTGATTGACAAGCGGTCTGTTGTAAGGCCCGCCCCCTTACAGGCCGTAACGCCTCGTTAAACGGTGCCTCGTTAAACGGTACCTCGTTAAACGGTGCCTCGTTAAACGGTACCTCGTCACGGGACCTGTCACCGCTCACAGGGCCGGCGGGACGGAGACGTTGAAGAGACCCCAGTCCTGTTGCCGTGGAGACCTGGCGACACACTGGGGGGCGGGGCTGGCGTGTTCTTGGGACAATGGAGACTCTCTCGGAGCGGCGGGGTGGGCACCTCCCGGTGGGCCGGCTGCTCGTCCCAGCGCCCCCCGCCAGTGGGAGGGGCTCGCTTAAGGGAGGGGGGTGGGGCCCGGGGCGGGGCCCGGGGCGGGGCCCGGGGACATCCGAGAGGGGGTCGTCTCATTGGCGGGGTAATTTATGGCGTCACTAAACCCGTCAGCCCCCCCAGGGATGAGATACGGCCGCAGTCGGCCAATGGGGGGCCGGCGGCCTGGGGGGGGGCTCACTGGTTCCTCTGCTGTCAGCGGCCGCGTGGAACGCCACACCCCCACCGACTGTTTATCTAATGTGTGTGTGTGTGTGTGTGTGTGTGTGTGTGTGTGTGTGTGTGTGTGTGTGTGTGTGTGTGTGTGTGTGTGTGTGTGTGTGTGTGTTCGTTCTTCCTCCAGCACACCCCCCCTCAGTACTACAGCAGCCGGCAGGCCCTGATGGGGTCTCTGTTTCTGGACCCTGAGGACTACACCCAGGTGGGTACCCCCCCCCCCCCGGTGGGTCGCCTCCGCGCCCCCAGTGGGCCCCTACCCCCGGTGGGTCCCCCCCCCCGGTGGTGTCCCCCCCCCCCCGGTGGGTTCCGCCCCCCCCCCGGTGGGTCGACATGAACCACCAGGTCACGGGTTAGGGCAGGACAGGCTCGTCAGTCTGACTCCTCAGACGCTATTTCAGAACTTCCTGTGAACCTTCCTGTTGTGAAGTTCTGTCACATGACCCTCGGGCCCCCGGGCCCCAAAGAGCCCCAGTGGGGCCCCTCCAGCTCAGCCCTCAGAGGGCCATCACGTTATGATGACCGGACAGACGTCCTTTGTGCCCCCCGTCCCCCCCCAGCAGGACGGCCAGCTGTTCCTCGTGGGCCCGCCCTCCAGCTACGGCCTGCCCCCCCCGGACCCCCCGCTGCCCCGCCTGCCGTCCTACGACAGCGTGAGGAAGAGGGACCGCCAGCGCCAGATCCACCTGATGATCGCCGACCGCTTCGGCCTCAACGGCCCCCCCGACACCGAGGTGAGGGGTCACACGGTCACCGGACACAGGCCGGGCCGGGGGGTCCGAGGCCCCCCGCTAGCATGGAGCTCCCAGCAGGAGGGGGATGAAGAAGACGAAGAAGAAGAGGAAGAAGAAGACACGGGGTCTGTGTCTTCTGTCTCTTCCTCTTCTCCTTCCTCTTCTTCTCCTCCTTCTTCTTCCTCTTCTCCTTCCACTTCCTCTCCTCCTTCCTCTTCCGCTTCCTCTCCTCTCCCTCTTCTTCTTCTTCTTCGTCTTCCTCTCCTCTTCCTCTTATTCTTCCTCTCCCTCTTCCTCTCCTCTCCCTCTCCTCTTCCTCTTCCTCTCCTC
>OLKM01000790.1:37148-63415 GCA_900291075.1 Melanogrammus aeglefinus
TGTCTTGTTGTGTGTGTTGTGTGTGTGTGTGTGTTTGTGGGTGGGGTGTGTGTGTGTGCTGGGTGTGTGTGTGTGTGTGTTGTGGGTGTGTTTCTGTCTGTCTGTCTGTCTGATGATGTGGTGTGTGCGTGTCTGTGTGTGTGTGTGCGTGTCTGTGTCTGTGTGTGTGTGTGTGTGTGTGTTGCGTGTGTGTGTGTGTGTGTGTGTGTGTGCGTGTGTGTCTGTGTGTGTGTGTGTGTGTGTGTGTGTGTGTGTGTGTGTGTGTGTGTGTGTGTGTGTGTGTGTGTGTGTGTGTGTGTGTGTGTGTGTGTGTGTGTCTGCGTGTGTGTGTGTGTGCAGAAGAGTGTGTGGCCCGGGGAGCCGGTGGCCAAGGTGCTGGAGGACCTCCAGTCGGCGTGGCGATGGGGCCGTATGCCCACCCTCCTGACGGCGATGGAGCTGGTGATGTGGACCCTGATCTGCCAGAGCCTGGACAAGGTGCTGAGACGACACGTCTGGAGACAGAAAGGAGCACAGCAGCTGTAGACAATGAACCTATATTAGTGTCACACTAGTCTCTGGCGCAGAGTGAGCCCAGAGTAAAGTCACAGAGCTGTTTAAACGGTTTCACACAATGCACTGTGAAGGATCAGATCAGGGAGATGTTGACCTCGAGGACCGAGCTGCCTGTGTTGATCTCTGCTCAATGTGACCCCAGGGTCAAAGGTTAACCTTAGCTAGCACAGGAACAGCTAGGGTGGCTCGACAATACAAGGAATAGGAGACAAGCGTAAATGATTAAAAGGAAACAACATGTGTATTTTTCCATCCCAATCCGTTGTCACCCTTCACCCAGTACAGCCCCCTCAGCAGTCTTAATTCTGCAGTCATTGAATCAATAACGTGTCAAACGTGTCTTCCTGCAGGATACTATTCCACAGCAGTGGTTCATCTGGAAACAAAGGACCAACCAAATTGGTGTGTAGAGGACTGACGGGATACTGGGTATACTGGGTACTGGATGTGCCGTGTTCTGGTTCCTGTACGTTTATTCTAACCTCTGTTTTCTGCTCTTCATTCTCTAAATCCTCCAGGAGCTGTCCGCTACATTCCCCACCTAAGTGAGTGAGCACCACTGAGCAGGAATACTGATACGACTTATCGATTCAAACTAACGATTAGGATTCATCCAATAAGCTTCAGTTGAATCTACAATGTTCCAAACAGCCGTGAACAGGGCAGCACTAACCGTTATGTTCTGTTCCTCCTGCTGCAGTTTGGGAGTGGATGTCCGACTCCGCAGGTACCTGCTGACTTCATGATAACAGTGTGATTATGAGCTGGTGTTTTGGGCAGCGTGGTTCTGACCCAACGTGTCCCCCTCCCCCCCCCCCCCAGCGGAGGTGACCCTTGACCTAGACTCGGCCAACCCCGACCTGGTCATCAGCGGCAACGACAAGCGCATGCGCTGCGGGTTCCAGCGCAGCAGCGTGAACCCCGACCTGGTCATCAGCGGCAACGACAAGCGCATGCGCTGCGGGTTCCAGCGCAGCAGCGTGGCCAACCTGCACCAGCGCTTTGACGGCTGGTGGTGCGCCGTGGGCGCGGAGGGCTTCTCCTCCGGCCGCCGCTACTGGGAGGTGGAGGTGGGCGAGCGCGACTGGCGGCTGGGCGTGGCCCGCGAGTCGGCGCTCCGGAAGGGCTTCCGCTCCCTGAACACCGACACGGGGTACCTGACGCTGCGGCTGGAGCGCGGCACGGAGCTGAAGGCGCTGACGGTGCCGTACACGGCGCTGCCGCCCGGCCTCATCCCCCGCCGCGTGGGCGTGCACCTGGACCACGACCACGGCCAGCTGTCCTTCTACGACGTGGACACGCGCGCCCACATCTACTCCTACAACGAGGCCTTCGGCGGCGAGAAGCTGTTCCCGCTCTTCGGCACGGTGGAGATCGTCCAGGACCTGGTGATCCGGGCCCCGGTGGGGCGGTCCAGCTGCCTCTGCCCCGCCTCCTGCCTCTGGGCCTGAGGCCCCGCCCCCTCCGAGGCCCCGCCCCCTCTGAGGACCGCCCCTCCGAGGCCCCGCCCCCTGCTTATTTTGGTCCCCCCCCAATGCTCCAGTAGGACAACGTGACTCTTAGCGTATTCGTTCGGTGTAGCCCCCTCCCTCCGCTGCTGTAAGACCGTCGAGACAGAAGATAGAGCTGCTTCTCTGTGTAACCCCTGCGCTGCCTTACCCTAACCTTTGACCTAACCCTACCCTAACCTTTGACCTAACCTATCCCTCCCCCTAGCCCTGACCCTTCCTGCTAGAGCCTCCTGCGCACTCACCAACACGCACACGTCCATCAGATACATGTACCTGCATTTTCATAACATGTAAAGAACACTTGAGTATTCATACCACATACTGTGCAATATTAACCCTGCAGTAACAATGCACTTTCTGTGAATAAGAAATAAACAATGAATGTGAATTCTGTGTGGTCTTTTGGGCTGTGGTGGGGTAATAACTACACTCACCAGATATAACTAGCTGTTGAAATAAAACAATCACTGGCACCTCTCAAACTACTCATGTTTCCATTGAGGTATCTATGAAAAATCCTCATATTCATCTGTAAGCAGGTAATTGATAATATATTACCTATATATCTAACATAATACCTTTAGTTGAAGGGGAAAGGATATAATATGTAGACGTTACACTGCCAGAGATGAAATATGAAAATATATATTTGCATGCCTTTTTGAATGAATTAAGAAAAGTGGTACACTGACTGAATGAAAACGTGGCAGCATCAGGCCTGTCGTAGTGTTGTACTCTGTTCCGTCACCAGTAAAAGGGTCTCGTTACGTCATGAGGACCAGTCGTCCAATCACAGCTGTTGTTGCGCTCTCATTACAAAACATAAACACATGGCGGATTGGACGGTTGTGGATGAAGTGTATTCAACAACAACAAATTATACAAAGCAATCTAAATAATCATATCATTATTACTATTTACTTATTGTAATGCCTCCTAGGTTAATAATAATAAAAAAAAGTCCGGATAGTTCCGATCCCCTTTCAAGTGTCGAGCCGTCCATGAATGCATTGACGTCATCTCGCTGCGACGCACTAAGAGGATGTTTAAAGCCAGGAGGATTCTTTAACTTCAGCAAAGATCACAAATGGCTTCGTTAAAAGAGGCTTTAAAGAAGCACTTCGGCTTCGATAGCTTCAGGTCGAAGCTCCAGGAGGATGTCGTCAAAGCGGTCCTCAGAGGTAGAGACACCCCGAGCCTTTCCCCTGAGATAGCTCGAGATGAGTCCGGTTAATGAGCCAGGCATTAGCTGCTAGTGTCACCTTTAAGCGGCTGTCACTAAGACAACAAAACACTGTATATGTTCCTCTTAAAATTATGGAAATACGACTTAGTTCTAAAAACAAATTGTTGAGCTTTAAAGTCGATTGTAAATGTGGGATGCCTTGTTGCTATAACAGAGTGAACATGTTCTCCAGGGGACCGAGATGTGTTTGTGTGTATGCCCACCGGAGCAGGAAAGTCTCTCTGCTACCAGCTCCCTGCAGTCATGTCTAAAGGCATCACTCTGGTCATATCGCCTCTCATCGCTCTCATTCAGGTCAGTCCTCACCCCCGTTCAATGACCACTTTGTTTAGCTAGGAGCTCGTCCATTAGATGAGGCGTCATTCCTCATTATCCCGCCCCGCTCCTATCAGGACCAAGTGGACCACCTCCGGGAGCTGAACATTCCCGCCTGCTCCATCAACTCCAAGCTTCCGGCCGGGGAGCGCCGGCTGATACTCACGGACCTGGAGAGCGAGAGCCCGCGGCTGAAGCTGCTCTACATCACCCCGGAGATGGTGGCGTCGCCGTCCTTCCAGCCCTGCCTGACCGGCCTGCTGTCCCGCCGGCTGCTGTCGCTGCTGGCCGTGGACGAGGCGCACTGCGTCTCCCAGTGGGGCCACGACTTCAGACCCGACTACCTCAAGCTGGGCAAGCTGCGCAAGCGTCTGAAGGGGGTGGTGTGCATGGCGCTGACGGCCACGGCGCCCCAGAAGGTGCAGAAGGACATCGAGGAGTCGCTGCAGCTGCACGCCGTGTTGTGCTACACCACGCCCGTGTTCCGCAGCAACCTGTACTACGACGTCATCTTCAGGGAGGGGCTGGAGGAGCCCTACGCCCACCTGCACGCCTTCGTGAAGGAGGCGCTGGCCGCCGGCGGGGGGGAGCAGGTGGGTTCAGCCGGTAGCTAGTAGGACCCACCGGGGGTCCTGGACCAGACCCGGGACCAGGGCTAAGATCGAACCATGATTCAAGGACCTGCCAAGCACTGCGCTGAAAAGATATTTATATGAGTTTATTGTTTTTATTGTATTCCTTTATGGACAAGAGAGTAAGGAGAGACGCTGTGGGTTGTAGATGAGGGGGGGGATACGACTGCAGGTGGGAATTGAACCTGTGTCCCTCCCAGGCCTATTGCGTGGGTTTCCTTTGGCCTGTAAACAGACGTGCAATGGATCGTTGTGGTTTGTGACGCCTGTATTTACTTCCTGGAATCAATGGATTGTTATCTGAGAATATTAGACACAAACTATTATCAAGTGTCCTCCTTCTTCTCCTCGTGTTCGCTCTCAGTACGTCGTGAAGACACAGCGTCCTAAACATCCTGTTGACGGTTAATGCTGGTTTCATTTTGAGGCTGAAACAGAGCTTGTCCCCGCGTGTGTTGGTGTGAGCAGGGCTGTGGGATCGTCTACTGCCGGACCAGAGACAACTGTGAGACGGTGGCGTACCAGCTGACCAAGCTGGGGGTGCTGTCCAAGGCCTACCACGCAGGTCAGGCTCCACAACGTCATCCTATAGGATCAGGGAGTCCTCACCTCATCTGTGAGGGTGCTAACCGGAAAACTAGTAACCTTTTACAATAAGGGAACCTTAATAAATTGGTAATTCACATTAGTTAATGCATTAATAATAATAATTGATTATAGCGCTTTTCTAAATACTCAGACGCTTTACAAATAAGAAAGGAATACATACAGAAAGTACAGACACTCAAACAAAAGGTAACAAATGAACCACACAACAACAACAGGCAACACATTAAGAGAGCGGGAGAGAGCGGGAGATGGCGGGGGATGATTGGTCAACTGTTGTTTAGGTTTTAAGTTGACTTTGAAGGAACAGAGTGTGTCAGCGTGTCGGACGGCCAGAGGGAGGGCGTCCCAGAGGGTAGGGGTGGCGATGGCGAAGGCTCGGCCCCCCCAGGGTGGGGTACTCGGATCTTGGTGATGGGGGTGAGAAGGTTGGCATCAGCGGAGCGTAGGCGGCGAGTGGGGGGGTGGCGGTGGAGGAGATGTTATGTACGGGGGCGCAAAGTGGTTTAGCGCTTTGTAGGGTGGGGAGGATCAGGAAATGGATGCGTTGTTTTATTGAAGCCAATGAAGTAATCAGTAATAAGTATTATTGTAAGTGTTAGTGCTATGATTAACCCCTTACCCTGTTCAATAATGTATACATAGAATACCTTAGTTAACATGAACACCAGTCGTTAATTATTACCAGACCATCAGTTTACTCTTCTTAATGCGTATCACTGCATTGACTAATGTTGATGAACGTACCCTCACTGTAAAGGTTCACCAGCCGGTGGTCACACAGAGGGGGGTCCTCACTCAGTGGAAGCCTCTCTCTGTACCCCTCTGCCCTCCAGGTCTGAAGACGGCCGACCGCTCGGAGGTCCAGAGCGACTGGATGCAGGGCAAGGTGTTGGTCATCGTGGCTACCATCAGCTTCGGGATGGGGGTGGACAAGGCCAACGTCAGGTGAGCGGACGGAGGGGCAGATCTCGGCTGGCTTTAGGCTAACCTCAGGTGAGCGGGCGATGGGATGTCTCAGCTAGGTTTCCTCTGCTCAACTTTGACTTCATAATGACGATGTCATGTTGTAGGGAAACACCTGAGATCCAACTGGCACATGTTCACCTTTGTCACGTTTTAAACCAGGAGTGTCTAAGGAATCAAACGCATGTCTTTAGCCAACCAGGAGGAAAACGATTCCCAAAAGGATTGAAGTCAAAGTGAAATGTTTGACAAGTAGATTGAATAGGTTTTGAAGAAACCTTGTTTTTCCAGTGGAGGTTTGACTCTCCAGGTCTGTGTCGGACCTTCTGCCAGTGGAGAGAGAGATCAGATTCTGGATCAGATTCTCTGTCAGCGTTCTGCCAATTCTCAGCTCTGACTGATGGCTTTGTTTGATTGGTGTGTCGGCCTTGCCTGACGTTCTCTCGGTCCCACGCCGCTGCGTGTCGTGTGGTCGCGTCCCCTCCCCCCCGTAGGTTCGTGGCCCACTGGAACCTGGCCAAGTCCCTGGCCAGCTACTACCAGGAGTCGGGGCGCGCCGGCCGAGACGGGCGGCCCTCCTCCTGCCGGACGTACTACTCCCCCCGCGACAAGGAGCAGCTTCTCTTCCTCATCCGCAAGGAGGCCGGCCGCAAGCAGGTAGCGCCCCCCGCAGGAGACCCCGGCGGCGGCCCCTTCTAGAGCTCTATAGACCGTTTATTTCACCCCGTTGGGGGGGGTTTCTCTGCAGGCGAAGCGGGGGGCTCAGAAGGGAGACGGACAAGTCGTGGGATCACGGACTTCGAGGCCATGGTGTCGTTCTGCACGCAGGAAAGGTGGGCGGGCTTTGAGTTCAGATCCCCTTTTATTAGTTTTTACATAAGGTACATACACACACACAACCAAACATACATGATGAAATGGATCAATACTAATACTATGACTATAAAGACTTTCATAGTCCTCGCTCTAAACATTATTTGTATCATTTACAAACAGCAGAGGGCAGAGTTGAACCTTAGAGCTTTTGTTTGGTTAGCAAAACTAACTCCCAAGAGTTTGGGTTGTTTACATCTCTAGTGAGTTTTTAGAGAAGACGTTTGGATCATGACTCCTCCTCATTTAGAGTCATGCCTCCAGCTACGCCCCAGGGCATCGCATGACTCACACCACACTCACACACACACACACACACACACACACACACACACACACACACACACACACACACACACACACACACACACACACACACACACACACACACACACACACACACACACACACACACACACACACACACACACACACACAGGCTCATTACCAAAGAGACCCGGCCCCTATTGAGGTCAACCGCAGCATTATTGGATGTCTGAATTGTCGGAATGTGGTTGTTCCTGAAGTTGTGTATGTGATATTGTGTGTGTTTGAGGGTGTGTATGTGATATTGTGTGTGTTTGAGGGTGTGTGTATGTGATATTGTGTGTGTTTGAGGGTGTGTGTATGTGATATTGTGTGTGTTTGAGGGTGTGTGTGTGTTTGGACGTATTTCAGGATATCCTTGTCAGTTTTTGCCAGCTGTGGCCGTGTTGATAAAGGGCTGGTCTGACGCACTGTTTACCCTCTCACTGGGCCGTGCTGACTGCTGCCGCCGCAGTGAACCTCTCGGCCCTCGGGGCTCCACGTGTAGCATCACCCAGCAGCCTCACAAAGTCCTGCTGTTGGACCCCTCTCAGGTTAGCTCCCATTCTGAGGGTCCTTACTCTGAGGGAGAGGGGAGAGGGAGAGGGAGAGAGGGACGGAGAGAGAGAGGACAGAGAGGACAGTGTGAGGGTCCTTACTCTGAGGGAGAGGGGAGAGGGAGAGGGAGAGAGGGACGGAGAGAGAGAGGGGGAGAGAGGGAGAGGGGAGGAGTTTGTCCTCTCTCTATCAAGCCGTGGAGTTAGTCCTATGAATGTGTTGCCTCCTGTACACTGGCGCCCGGGGCGCTGAAGACCGGTCCCGGGGCGCTGTAGACCGGTCCCGGGGCGCTGAAGACCGGTCCCGGGGCGCTGTAGACCGGTCCCGGGGCGCTGTAGACCGGTCCCGGGGCGCTGTAGACCGGTCCCGGGGCGCTGTAGACCGGTCCCGGGGCGCTGTAGACCGGTCCCGGGGCGCTGTAGACCGGTCCCGGGGCGCTGTAGACCGGCTGGGGGCTCAGATCCGGGCCCCCTTGGGCTTGCAGCAGCAGCAGCAGCAGCAGCAGGACAGAGAGGCCAGGACCACCATGAGGACCACGAGCACTGGGGGGTGAGGGACAGACAGGGGGGGTCAGGCACTCACTGACGGATCAACAGAGGACCCACCAGGGTCCCACTGAGGACCTGAGGGACCCACCAGGGTCCCCGGGGGGGCGGGACTCACGGATGAAGGCCAGGATGATGAAGAAGGCCCCCAGCTCCAGGGGGTCCGCGTTGGGGAGCCCCTGCAGCTTGGACCACAGCGTGTTCAGCAGGTTGAGGGTCTGCTCGCGGGCCTCCATGCTGCCGGCCGGGGGGGTCACTGGGGGGGCTCCCTAGGGTCCAACAGGGTACAGGAGTTGTGTTCAGCTCAGCCGGGGTTCTTGTGGATCAGTTTGGGTCCTCGTTCACCGGGGTGGGTGTGGAGCATGAGTGCATTATTTGCATTTCTGAGACTTACTTCAGAAACGTCTCAGGGAGTGTGCCGGGCCAAAGCATGTAGTTTTTCTTGCCGGGTGTCTTTGACTCTCTCTGAAGTGGAGTAAAGGCGAGGAGGCGTCGGTGTGGACAGAGGTGGGGTGGACAACAGCCGGTCGCACGTACCGGGCGTCTGTCAGACCTTTACAACAAAACAAATGGGTGGCTAGACTCCGTGGACTTCTCTTGTGTACCAGGGGCCCCCGAGGCCGGGCACGGCGGCCCTGGGGGACTCAGAAGGTCAACGTCGGCCACAGGGTCAGCCAGGGAGAACTATGGATCACTTCATGGTTCTCGCTGGTAGTTTTACCAAGAACAACTTTGTTTTGAACCTTATCTTTGATCATGTTTTTAATTACTAATGCCGCGTTCCTTGCTGTTGTGAACGGTTTGACCTCAGGCAGATGTTCCATACCGATACGATGAGCCTGAAGTCACACCAACCAGTTTACCAGTTCCCTAAATATCGCACACGCATGTTGAATACTGCGTGTGTCGTCTGCACCTCCACACCTCCCGGGGTGGGGCGGCCGACGGACGGGGACAACCTGGAGGCATTCCTCACATTCCCCTCGGCGTGGGTCAGAATCTGGGTCTAAACGCGGACTAGCCTCTACACCCCCCGTTACTGTCTCTGCGGTCCACACAGACCGGTCCACTACCCTACGCAATGGAACCCCCCCATCCCCCGTCGGCAAACACGCCTGAGGCGGTCTCTAGAAGGGCCCTCGGCCTCCTGGACCAGACGGGGAGAGGACGCTTAAAGGGTTCTTACCTGGAGTGTGGAGTCCTCTCAGCTCAGCTCCTGCGAGTGGTGGTGTTGTGTCTGTTGTTCAGCCTGCAGCATGTCAGGGGGGAGGGAGGGGCCAGGCCAGGCCACGCCCCCTCCCTCCCATCCTCACCGCAGCTGGGTGGGGGAGAGAGAGAGAGAGAGAGAGAGTTAAAGTGGGTCTCTCTCCTCTCTCTCTTGGGTTCACCTCCTCTCTCGGGTGAGGAAGGGAGAGGAGTGGGAGACGGGGTTCTGCTCTTCTCTCTCCAGCAGAACTTGTGTGGTGGAACCTCCTTGCTGGCAGTGAGAGCGACCAGCTGGCACTGCACTTGGAAATCTGTAATTGTTTGTCGTCTTGATTTAATTAGCTTCTGCGTTCGTCATGAACTGAACTCTGATTTACTGTAGAAACAGTGTCACGAATATTGAGCTTCAGTATTAAACCACGGTGCTATGTCAATTCACCTCGGAGTGTTTCCCATAATACTCGCTAAACAGGGTTTACGTATCAGCTGGGGTCGTAGTCATGTTATATCACACCTGGCAGAGGATTCGAGTCTAGGAAACACATCTGTGTCGACTGAGTGGGCTGGGTCCTGGAGCGGGGTCCTGGAGCGGGGTCCTGGAGCGGGGTCCTGGTCCTGGAGCGGGGTCCTGGTCCCAGTGAGCGGGGTCCTGGTCCCAGTGAGCGGGGTCCTGGTCCCACTGGGTCCTGGTCCCAGTGAGCGGGGTCCTGGTCCCAGCCCACTGGGTCCTGGTCCCAGTGAGCGGGGTCCTGGTCCCAGCCCACTGGGTCCTGGTCCCAGTGAGCGGGGTCCTGGTCCCAGTGAGCGGGGTCCTGGTCCCAGTGAGCGGGGTCCTGGTCCCAGCCCACTGGGTCCTGGTCCCAGTGAGCGGGGTCCTGGTCCCAGTGAGCGGGGTCCTGGTCCCAGTGAGCGGGATCCTGGTCCCAGTGAGCGGGGTCCTGGTCCCAGCTCACTGGGTCCTGGTCCCAGTGAGCGGGGTCCTGGTCCCAGTGAGCGGGGTCCTGGTCCCAGTGAGAGGGGTCCTGGTCCCAGTGAGCGGGGTCCTGGTCCCAGTGAGCGGGGTCCTGGTCCCCGTCCTGGTCCCCCAGTCCTCCTCTGCTAACGAACGTGCGTCCCCAGCTGCCGCCACGCCACCATCTCCAAGTTCTTCGGCAACGCGGCCCCCAGCTGCTCCGGGGCCTGTGACTTCTGCCGCGACCCCAGGAAGGTGCGGGCGCAGCTGGAGAAGGCGTCGGCCGGGACGCGCATCGCCGGGGCCCAGAGCCAGGCCCCCCCGGGGGCCTTCGGCTTCGACCGCGACCTCTACGCCGGCGGCAGGAAGGGCTACGGCTTCGAGAGGTAGGACGCCGGTCCAGCGTACCTGAGTGTGCATCACATCAACACATGCAGCATACAACCTTACTCAGCTGACCACTTGTTGTTTATCCTCTGTATAAACAACAAGTCTTTCCCCGTCTTTGTTTGATCGCCTTCACCGTCTCTCCCATGGTGGTCAGCGGCTCGCTGATGTCGCCGTCCCCCCGGTTAGAAGTACTCATGTTGACATCGCCGTGTTGTCTCTGTTGTCTAGACAACGCAGCAACACTCTCTTCCCAAGTCCCGCCCCTGGAACCGCGGAGCCGCCTCATCGCTCTGCGGCCAACGTGTGTGGGGCCCGGGAGGGTAGACTGGGGTGTTGGCTCGGTCCGTGCAGTGTGACCGCGCGGACCGAGCCGGGAAGAAGAAGTGCATAAGACGGTCCTGTTTGGCCGTGGGAAAACGTCTTTACGCACTCTGACCCCGGGACCCGTGACACTGTCCTCCCACTGGTCCCCACGGGCCCATCAGAGTTGGGCTATGTCAGCGTCGGGCGGCTGCCGGGGGTAACCGCAGGGGCTTTGTGTCCCCCAGGCACGATGAAGAGGGCGAGGAGGGAGGCAGCGGCGAGGAAGACCCTTCACTGAGGAAGAAGCAGTTTGGCAACCTCTTCAAGAAGCAGATGAACCTGCGCAAGGTGTGTGCGCTGTAGACTGACACGCACGCACGCACACACACACACACACACACACACACACACACACACACACACACACACACACACACACACACACACACACACACACACACACACACACACACACACACACACACACACACACACACACACACACACACACACACACACACAACACGCGTGAAGGCCGTTCACAGTGTGCCCCATATTTCTATCTTGTTTCATTTCTTTCAGGTGTCTGAAGGATCCAAAGAAGACTTTACCCCCCCAGGTGAGGTGACCCCCATCCTAGCCCCCCCCCCCAGGGGCTCCGTATACACCCTAGATGAGGAACACCCTAGATGAGGAACACCCTAGATGAGGAACACCCTAGATGAGGAACACCCTAGATGAGGAACACCCTAGATGAGGAACACCCTAGATGAGGAACACCCTAGATGAGGAACACCCTAGATGAGGAACACCCTAGATGAGGAACACCCTAGATGAGGAACACCCTAGATGAGGAACACCCTAGATGAGGAACACCCTAGATGAGGAACACCCTAGATGAGGAACACCCTAGATGAGGAACACCCTAGATGAGGAACACCCTAGATGAGGAACACCCTAGATGAGGAACACCCTAGATGAGGAAGGCTTTTTGAAATCGACTTCCACATTCACACACAAACATCAGCGATGTCCGACAAGACGTTGGCGCTAACGAGCTAACGACATGGTCGCTGCGGCGGCGATCGGTGGCGGCGGCGGCGGGTTTGGGTCTCTGAGTCCGGCCCGAGACGCTGCCAGGTGGCGGACCGGTGGGCCGCGGGTGTAACGCACGCGCTCAGTGGGGGGTAGCTGGTGGTGTGAGGTCGTACAGGTGGGGGTGTTGTCACTCTGACTGGAGCAGTAGCTTCGAATAAAGAAGGCTCAAGTTGTTGTTGTTGTTGTTGTTGTTGTTTTAGATGAGGACTGCCCGTTAAGGGATGCCAGCAGCCGGAAGGTTCCACGCCTGACCGTGAAGGTGGGTGCTGCACGGCCTGAAGGGCGCCCCCTGGTGGTGTTCTGTGGGACCACACCCATCTGCCGTGCTGGACGTTGTTCTGAGGGGTTGATGGTTTATGGCGCTCTCTTGAATTAGTTCTGTAAACATTCCGATTTTTCTTTAATTGATCAAGGCCGTAGATATCCCCATGGTGTTCACCATTACATCGTGATTGATTCTTAAGAAATGTGTAGGTGATAAATAAATGTAAGCAATTTCAAGCCATTCTTTTCACTCTATTTTATATTTGATCTGAACGGTTTTTACCTCAGGACGTGAATTAATGATGTGTTGTGATTCCAGGCCAGGGAGCATTGCCTCTCTCTGCTGCAGGAGGCGCTCTACGGCCACCAGGGGGCGGAAAAGACCTACAAGTACTGACACACACACAGACACACAGACACACACACAGACACACAGACACACACACAGACACACACACAGACACAGACACACACACACACACACACAGAGACACAGACACAGACACACACACAGACACACACACACACACAGACACACACACACACACACACACAGACACACACACACACACACAGACACACACACAGACACACACACACACAGACAGAAAACAAATACTAACAGGATTTAAAGGGGCAGTGTTTCGAATTAAATGGCTTTTATTGTAACGGACTTGAAAAGAAATTGAATATAATATTTCATGAAAATGAGAATGGTGTTTTTGTTCCCTAAGAATGAGCCCTTTATAGACGTTTGGTGGGACCCTGTGAACCTCAGGGCCAAGTGAAACCAAACCCTCTGCCCCGCCCCTTTACCCCCAGCCCCCGCCCCTCTGACCTCAGGCCCCGCCCCCTTTACCCCGCCCCCTTCACCCCCGGGCCCCTCTAACCCTACCGTCTCCCTCCTGTCCGTTCAGCTGCGTGGTCTCCCTCTCCGTGGACCTGGAGTACGAGGTCTTCAAGAGCAGCAAGTCCTCCAACCTGTACAAGGCCGGCGTCCTGAAGAAGGTATCCCCTCATGTTGACCTTCTGAGGGCCCTCATGTTGACCTTCTGAGGGCCCTCATGGTGACCTTCTGAGGGCCCTCATGTTGACCTTCTGAGGGCCCTCATGTTGACCTTCTGAGGGCCCTCATGTTGACCTTCTGAGGGCCCGCATGTTGACCTTCTGAGGGCCCTCATGTTGACCTTCTGAGGGCCCTCATTTGGACCTTCTGAAGGGCCCTCATGTTGACCTTCTGAGGGCCCTCATTTGGACCTTCTGAAGGGCCCTCATGTTGACCTTCTGAGGGCCCTCATGTTGACCTTCTGAGGGCCCTCATGTTTACCTTCTGAGGGCCCTCATGTTGACCTTCTGAAGGGCCCTCATGTTGACCTGAGGGCCCTCATGTTGACCTTCTGAGGGCCCTCATGTTGACCTTCTGAAGGGCCCTCATGTTGACCTTCTGAGGGCCCTCATGTTGACCTTCTGAGGGCCCTCATGTTGACCTTCTGAGGGCCCTCATGTTGAGCTTCCTGGGGCTGAATGGTCACCCATCATACAAACAGATATCTGAGAGGCAGAGCCCAGGAGGAGCCCAGCGGTGACGGTGGCTCCGCTGGGCTCCTCCAGATGAGGTGTCAGCGCGCTGTGCTGGAGCAGTGACACGCTGCCGGGCTGCGTGGGGGGTCTCTGAGTGGGGTGGGGGGGCTGGTTGAACCTGGGCTTCCTGATTGGTCGATGCACTGCAGGTGTCCCGTCGGGCGGGGCCAGGTGTGGCTGCTTCGACCAGCCCTCCTCCACGCCCCCACGGGGCGTCTGGTGTGAGGTGTTGATCAGGAGACGCTGACCGTGCCGCCGTTTGTCTCTGGAGGTGTCGGAGCTGAAGAAAGGGGCCGCCGTGACGACCGCCGCGGGGAGAGCAGACGAAGAGGAGGAGGGCGGGGCCTCCGACGGGCCCTCCGACGGGCCCCGCAGGGGTCCTGGGGTTTCCATGGTGACGGGCTCCACACCGGAGCAGGGAGTGGCCTCCTCCGGGTCGGGCTCCACCCATCAGCCCCCGGGGGAGCTGGGGGGCTTCACCACCGCCTCCCAGGTCTACTCCGTAAGACCCCCGCTACACCCTCAACACAACCACGTCACATCCACACCCCCCCACACCCCCCCACCCCCTCACACACACCCACCACACCTGAGTGATGTTTGATCCCCCGTGACTGTGTCTCTAACTCCCCCCCCCCCAGCTGAAGCGTAAGCGGGTTGGGGGGCGGGGGTGCGGGGGTCCTCCGACCCCTTCCAGACGGCCCGGGAGCTGCTGCAGGCCTCGGGGCGGGACGCCGGGGGCGGGGGCTTCTACCCCCCCGGGGAGCCTGCTGCCGCGGCGTCGTCGGGGGCGACGGAGGTGAAGGACCCCGTGGGCGGGGCCAGCCGGGCGGGCCGCGCCCCCGGCAGGAAGCAGCAGAAGATGGAGGAGGCGGCCAAGAACACCCGCAGCATCTCTCTGTACTTCGGGAGGGGGCCCGGGGGGGCCCCTGAGACCGCCGGGGACGTTCCCACGGCCCCCGGCGGTCCGCAGGGACACCGGCCAGAGGCGGAAGCCGCTCCAGAAACAGACGGCGATGACGACGAGGACCCCGCTGAGTCGGTTGCCATGGACACCGCCTTCGTCTCCGACGTGCTCGAGATCGAGGATGATGAAGACGATGATGATGTGATGGAGGTTCCTGGGACGGGGGGCTGGGAGCGGCTCGGGGGGGCGGCTGACCCGGACGAGGAGAAGGCAGCAGAGTAAGGCGTCTCCGTGGTAACATGGTGCTTCTAGCGAGGTCGGTGTCTGGTCCTCGGGCTAATCGGCTTCTGGTTCCTCCCTCAGCCTGACTCCTGCTGAAGAGGAGCCCGGACGCCCTGCAGCTCAGGGGGTAGGTCTCTGTGGTCCTGAACCTTGAACTGGTTGTAGGTCTCAAACGGCAGGAGGCCTGACAGATGGTCTCAGCCCGAGCTAAAGGGGCTCTTATATTGAAGCCCCCTAATCCAATACCCACTACAACACCAATACTGCGTTCAGCCCTCAGGTGACGGAGCTGCCGGGCAGGGCGAGGCCCCGCCCGCGGCCCCGCCCCCGGCCCAGCGCGGCCGGGAGGAGCCGGAGGACGTCTGCAGGCGCAGGGTGACCTTTAACCCCCAGGTGGAGGAGAGTCTGCTGGAGGTCAGCAACACGCCCCCCAAGCCGGCGACCCTGAAGGAGGTGGCGGACGTGGTGGTCCGCTGCTTGGACCCCTTCTACAAGCAGGGCAAGTTCTGCACCAAGGTGAGGGGCAGGGGTAGTTCTCCCCCCCGGTGAGGGGCAGGGGTAGTTCTCCCCCAAGGTGAGGGGCAGGGGTAGTTCTCCCCCCCGGTGAGGGGCAGGGGTAGTTCTCCCCCCGGGTGAGGGGCAGGGGTAGTTCTCCCCCCGGGTGAAGCGCAGGGGTAGTTAAAAAGTGTGTTAACGTGACCGGTTACACTCGAGACGTTTTTAGAACGAGGTGACGAGGACACAAATGATTCAACCATGAGTTCTGCCTCTCTGATGTCTGCGGGTCGTCGGCAGCCCAGAGGGTAACGAGCTGCGCTGGTGTGTGTTGAAGGAGCTGTTCAAGGCGTTCGCCCGCCACCTGTCTCACCTGCTGGCTGAGGGGAGGAGCCGAGGGAGGGGCCAAGGTAAGCCCCGCCCGTGTGGAATACACTCCGGCAGGTTGTACTCCAAATGTCTGGATACACATCGCTTTTATATTTCAGCGGTATTTATTAAATATTAACTCATTTACCATGATTAATAACTGCAGTAGCTGTTCTAATACTGCTTGTGTCTGTCTGTCTGTCCGTCCGCCTGCCTGTCTGTCTGTCTGTATGTCTGTAACAGTGAAGGCAGAGGCCAAGGCGCTGATCCGGCAGTTCTTCGGCAGCGTGTCACGCTGCAAGGCGGAGGCCGACTGGGCGTTCCTCCGCGCCCCCCATGGGCCCACGTAGCGGCGGGCGGCCGCGTGCTCTTCATCATCAGTGCCTCCTCTTCCTCTCACGACTTGACGAGGGACGTCCCGCCCCCCCTCCTCCCGCCACTTCCTGTGGTTCTGCTGCTCGGACACGACCACACCGAACCCTGCCGAAACCCTAACGTTTTCCACACCGAACCCCAGCGTCAGCCAGACACTCAAGAGATTAGCCCGATGTTAGCAAGACGTTAGCCAGATATTATCTGGACATTAGCCAGATATTAGCTGGACATTAGCCAGATATTAGCTGGACATTAGCCAGGTATTAGCTGGACATTAGCCAGGTATTAGCTGGACATTAGCCAGACGTTAGCCGGACTTAAGGTTGAATGATGACTCACTAACACAGAAGCCGTGGTCTTGCTGGTGCTGGCAGCTGCTGACGCTGTGGAACCTCTGAAACGTTCTGAAACCAAACTGAACATAATGTCCAGCGGCAGACAGTTCCACCACACAGCTCGTTACCTTAATTAAAACCACACAGCTCGTTACCTTAATTAAACCCACACAGCTCGTTACCCGGTAACTAAAGCTCTGTGTGTATAACAGTCCTTCTAGGTTGGTCTCAGTTCCTCTAGGACCCGTGTTCATGTAGAGACGTGTGAGTTATGTTTCTGTTGATCAGCACTAGTCTCCTCTCCATGTTGGAAGAGCTTTACTGTTGCCATGGGGACCGGCCCTGAGTGCGCATAGCCTGTCCCTACACCTCGACCCCCCCCCCCCCCCCCCCCCCCCCCCCCCCCCCCCCCCCCCCCCCCCCACCCCCCCCCTCCCTCCCTCCGCCCCCCCCCCACCCCCCCCCCCCCCCTCTCCCGCCCCCCTCCCCCCCCCCCCCGCCCCCCCCCCCTCGCTCCGCCCGCCACCCCCGCCCCCCCCCCTCCCCCCTCTCTCCTCTTACTCAGTGGTCCATTAAGGCCAACGGAAACTCAACTCTGCGATCCGCTGAGTGCTGTTTTGTACAATAAAGATCTATTGCTGACGTTGGAATCTCCTCTTGTGCTTAATGAGTTAATCAATGCGTTACTTAATGTGGTCCATTATGGTCGTACCTCCGGCTCCCCGTGTGCTTGAACTGAACAATGCCGGTGACGCCCGGGTCGCCGCGGGTCATCCGGGCAGAGGGGGAGACGTCGGCGCAGTGCGCGCCCCCCGGAGGGGCGTGTCCGCGAACAGCTGACGGCCCCCACTGTGCCCGTCCACCATGACGTCATCGCTGCTGCTGCGCGGTACGGGAGGAGATGATGAGAACCTTCTAGTGGTTCTCGGAGGCTGAGTTTCAGTGGCAGAATGACACAGGTGTTCATTTGAAAGGATGTTACTTCATATAATTTAAGATCAGCTTATAACGGCGTTAGTGAATTGAGCGCGCTTGCAGGTGCGCACCCGGAGGGCGGTGTTCGACGTGCTCTCTCCTAGGTCCGCGGACAGGCCGACACCATCTGAGTCTGCGCCGTTGGGTTATTTTTTTCCTTCGCGAGGCGTGCTCTGCTTCCGGGCGGTTTGGGTTCGCATCCCCAGTGGTACCACATCGATGCTCCGGCCGGGCGGGATGGAGGAGTTCGTGACGGAGGATGAGGAGCCTTGGTACGACCAGCGGGACCTGGAACAAGGTAGGAGATCCCTCGGAGGTCCGCAGTTCTCATGGGGGTGGGATGTTATCACGGCGAGGAGCTGGAACAGAACCTCTGATTGTTATCTCTGATGGGCTTGGATCTGTTATTAACCTGGTGGTGTCAGGGGGGTAGAGCATCCTCCAACCGGGAGGAGACCGCGTCTTATAAATCAACATTTAGGTTGATGAATAACGACTATATAATTACATAACTGTAATTTATGAGTCAAATTATACGATTTTTAACGTTTTCTTCTGCGGTTGGTGGTTTCCCCCCAAGCTCTATCCATTAGTCTGAGTTTCTTCTCCTGTTCTGCTCATCATTCTGATCTCTTCCTCGGAGGTCTCCTCCGAATAGAGGGATGAGAGAGAGGGTCAGGCCTCGGGTGTGTGTCCCCTTCCTCACAAAGTGGATGAGACCCCTGTAATCCTGAACAGTGTGTTTCTAAGACTATTACATCATACCTAGGTGGGGTGGTTGTCTCTTGCAGTCCGTGTCTGTGTCAGAGAGAGAGGGAGAGGGAGAGAGAGAGAGCATTAGAGAGCATTAGACACAAAAATGAATCAAGTCTTCGATTAAATGACTTGATCCAATCTGTGAACCCAGCCCGGGCAACATGTCCGGAGTGACCACGAGGTCCAGGTCAAGGCCTCCATCTATCCATCTAATACCAATTGGGTCCAACGTGTGTGTGTTACACCCCCTTTGGATTTAATACAGGCTGGTCAGATTTGATCAGCCTGTGTGCCTGTGTGCGTGTGTGTGTGTGTGTGTGTGTGTGTGTGTGTGTGTGTGTGTGTGTGTGTGTGTGTGTGTGTGTGTGTGTGTGTGTGTGTGTGTGTGTGTGTGTGTGTGTTGTGTGTGTGTGTGTGTTTAATAATGGGTCTGCAGCATTAAGCTGATCTCATCGCAGCTCAGACTGGCTTCAGGGATCACATTCAGTTCAGCCTTGAAATTACATAAATCAAAATTTGAGGTTAAGGCACAATTTCACCACATAGAAATATAATCTTCGATAAAACCTTATTGTTATCGGCCCCAATTCTCGAATTAACCGGGCCTAATTAACCTTAATATTATGTCACCTAGAAATATGTATAAAGGTCCTTTGTACATGTGCAGTAAATCCTTTAAATAGTCCATGTTATATAATACTGTGTGTTCTACACATTGAGCAGTGGAGCGGTCACTGAATCAGTACAGGCCTACAGACAGACAGACAGACAGACTCACTACAGACAGACAGACTCACTACAGAATGACCGACAGACAGACCGACGACAGACAGACAGACTCAGTACGGACAGACAGACTCACTTCAGACAGGCAGACAGACTCACTTCAGACAGGCAGACAGACTCACTTCAGACAGACAGACAGACAGACAGACTGCTGGCCTGAGCCTCAGCACAGAGTTCTCTAGAGATTACGTTGACACGTTTAGGGAGTCCAACATGCTGATGGGATGCAGACCCACGGTGTACCCCTCTGGTGGAGACCGGGTCCTGAACTCGGTGAGACGAGGACCCTTTGAATATCTGCCTACGTCGCTCTGGATAAAAGCGTCTGCTAAACGCCCTGAATGGAAACGACCTGGAGGTGGCCAGGAACGGGGGACTGGGGAGACTGTCCTGTGAGGCGTCCGTCCCCCCCGTCCCCCCCGTCCCCCCACTGAGACCCCAGCAGTGCAGCACAGGTCGCCGTGGCGATACATGAGATGACTGCTGATTGGTCATTAATAGCTGTCACTAGGGTGGTCCCGCCCCTCCCCCGACAAGAGTTACATAACTGATCCGCCCATGGGGGGGGGGGATGCATCTAACACACACACACACACACACACACACACACACACACACACACACACACACACACACACACACACACACACACACACACACACACACACACACACACACACACACACCCCCGATGACTCCTGTCACTCCTCACTACATGTGCGTACAGTCTCACACGCTGCCCGTGGGGGAGGTGTGTGTCCAGTCTTTTGTTGAACACAATGCCGTGATGCGTCCCATGCCGTTCAGAAGCAGACGCGTGTGTGCGGGACACACACACTCTGTAACTAGGGCTCTTATCAGCCCACATAACGTACAGAAGTACATCCTGGCGGTCTTCTACCTCTCCCTCGACTCCTGGGAGCTTCTCTTTGTTCTCTGTTCTCTTCTCCCCTCAGTCCCCGTCTGGGACGTCCTTCTAGACCTCCCAGCGGTTTCTCTTTCTACAGACCACTGTTCCACTCTAAACGTTACCACCTTGAAGCTTTTCTTCTTCTGCACCAAGGGGACTTTG
Organism: Melanogrammus aeglefinus; assembly: GCA_900291075.1. Classification (NCBI taxonomy): domain Eukaryota; kingdom Metazoa; phylum Chordata; class Actinopteri; order Gadiformes; family Gadidae; genus Melanogrammus; species Melanogrammus aeglefinus. The sequence continues at coordinate 57,408 of OLKM01000790.1, forward strand.
AGGCCACCCTCCCCGTGTTCAGATGAACACCAGCCTCCCTGTGAGGGGGGGCTTTGAGGTGGAGGTGGGGGTGCACCTCTTCCTGCAGCGCCTTCCCCTGATGGAGGTCTTGGTTCAAAGCGTGTCCTTGTGTGTGTGTGTCAGTGTGTGTGTGTCAGTGTGTGTGTGTCAGTGTGTAGCCCCCTGTGCCCCCCCCCCCCAGACCTCCACCTGGCAGCAGAGCTGGGGAAGACTCTTCTGGAACGTAACAAAGAGCTGGAGGACTCGCTGCAGCACATGTACATCATCAACGAGGACCAGGCTCAGGAGATCGAGGTGTGTGTCTGCGTGTGTGCTACACTCACGCCTGAGCCCTGCCAGCTGGCGCCATGCTGTCCTCCCTCATCAGTCGGTTATGGGGCCGCGTTTCACGGCTGTGGCGCCCCCTGGTGGTGGAAGGTCGAACAGTAAAACTAAAGGGCTTCCATTTGATGCATCACTTCACATCACGGATTTCCAAACCATTTTTCTATGGAGTTAGAATCAAAACCCCACACACACACAAAAAACGTGTTTTACACACGCACAATGATCCACACACACACACTCAGAAACATATTTCTTCAAGTACAAACTAAAATCGTTCAAGTACAAAAAAAATTCCTTCAAGTACAAAACAATTCTACAAGTACGGAACTAAAAGTTGCGCGTGGATCTGAATGCATTCGTGTGCGGATCAGCAAGGCGGAAAACTAGTGCCAGAAGTCACGTGACCAACAAATGTCCTGTGATTCACACGACAGGACATTTGTTGGTCACGTGACTTTTGGCACTAATTTTATTTTTTAGAATTGTTTTGTACTTGAAGGAATTTTTTTTGAACTTTTTGATTTTAGTTTGTACTCGAAGAAATATGTTTCTGAGTGTGTGTGTGGATCGTTGTGCGTGAGTAAAACACGTTTTGTGTGTGTGTGGGGTTTTGATTCTAACTCCATATATTTGACACACGCAGACAAGGTCTGTCTCTAATAAGGGAATAGAAACCAATCTGTTAGTATAGCTCTGTAGCTCAGCACGTGACACTGGGCCGGATATCTTTATCCATGACTGTATACAATCCATCATCAATATTATACCCCCCCCCCAGTACCTGGCCAAGCAGCTGGAGGTTCTGCGGGACGTGAACGAGCAGCACGCCAAGGTGTACGAGCAGCTGGACGTCACGGCGCGCGCCCTGGAGATCACCAACGAGAAGCTGCTGCTGGAGAGCAAGGCCTCGCACCAGAAGATCCACAGGTCAGCCTCACCCTCTCACCCCCTCACCCCCTCACCCTCTCACCCCCTCACCCCCTCACCCCCTCACACACTCACCCACTCACACACTCACACACACACACACACACACACTCTAGCAGAGAGCAAGGCCTCGCACCAGAAGATCCACAGGTCAGCCTCACCCTCTCACCCCCTCACCCCCTCACACACTCACCCCCTCACTCACTCCCTCACACACTCACAGCGACACCCTCTCACCAGAAGCTCATCCACAGGTCCCACTCACCCTCTCACCCTCTCACCCCCTCACCCCCTCACCCACTCACACACACACTCTAGCAGAGAGCAAGGCCTCGCACCAGAAGATCCACAGGTCAGCCTCACCCTCTCACCCCCTCACTCACTCAGTCGCTCACTCACTCCCTCACCTCCACTCACTCAACCTCTCACTCCCTCACTCAATCACCCCCTCACTCCCTCACCTACTCACTCCCTCACCCTCTCACTCACTCATTCACTCATTCACTCTGTCAGAGAGCCAGGCCTCCATCAGAAGAGACTACTTGAGGTCAGAGGGAGGGAGAGGGGTGATGTTCTCCCGTCTGGTTCCTTTAACACCAGTCGTCGTGTTTGTGCTCCGGCCGCACGTTGTTGCGTCACACAACAAGTCCTTTAGTAATAATCCAACCTGTAAATCGGTCTTACTGTTTCCAAAGCACCGATTACAACGACTGATTCTGCCTGAGAGCAGCTCTGTGTTCACCAGAACAGGGCTGCTGATGGCCCAGTGAAACCAGTGGTCCCCCCAGTGGTCCCCCCAGTGGTCCCCCCAGTGGTCCCCCCAGTGGTCCCCCCAGTGGTCCCCCCAGTGGTCCCACTAGTGGTCCCCCCAGTGGTCCCCCCAGTGGTCCCACTAGTGGTCCCCCCAGTGGTCCCCCCAGTGGTCCCCCCAGTGGTCCCCCCAGTGGTCCCCCCAGTGGTCCCCCCAGTGGTCCCCCCAGTGGTCCCCCCAGTGGTCCCACTAGTGGTCCCCCCAGTGGTCCCCCCAGTGGTCCCCCCAGTGGTCCCCCCAGTGGTCCCCCCAGTGGTCCCCCCAGTGGTCCCACCAGTGGTCCCACTAGTGGTCCCACCAGTGGTCCCACCAGTGGTCCCACCAGTGGTCCCCCCAGTGGTCACCCCAGTTTGCTGATCAGAGGCTGAGGGAATACGACGGAAGAGCTAATGATCTGTGTGTGTGTCTGTCTGTCTGTCTGTCTGTCTGTGTATCTGTCTGTCTGTCTGTCTGTGTATCTGTCTGTCTGTCTGTGTATCTGTCTGTCTGTGTCTGTCTGTCTCTCTGTGTGTGTCTCTGTGTGTCTGTCTTATCTCTGTCTGTGTGTCTGTCTGTGTGTCTGTGTGTCTGTCTGTCTGTCTGTCTGTCTGTGTCTGTCTGTCTCTCTGTGTGTGTCTTATCTCTGTCTGTGTGTCTGTCTGTCTGTCTGTCTGTCTGTCTGTCTGTGTGTCTGTCTGTCTGTCTGTCTGTGTGTCTGTCTGTGTATCTGTCTGTCTGTCTGTCTGTGTATCTGTCTGTCTGTGTATCTGTCTGTCTGTGTCTGTCTGTCTCTGTGTGTGTGTCTCTGTGTGTCTGTCTTATCTCTGTCTGTGTATCTGTCTGTCTGTCTGTCTGTGTCTGTCTGTCTCTCTGTGTGTGTCTTATCTCTGTCTGTGTGTCTGTGTGTCTGTCTGTCTGCAGGCTGACGGGGACCACAGAGGCGCTGCAGGCCCAGGTGGACGGGCTGTCGGGCCGCGTGGAGGAGCTCCGCACGCTGGAGGAGCTCCGGGTGAGACGGGAGAAGAAGGAGAGGAGGAAGACCGTCAGCTCCTTCCCCTGTCTGAAGGAGCTGTGCACCGCGCCCAGGTGACACACACACACACACACACAGACACACACACAACACACAGAGAGACACACAGACACACACACACACACAGAGACACACACAGACACACAGAGACACACAGAGACACAGAGAGACACACACAGAGACACACACACAGACACACAGAGACACAGAGAGACACACACAGAGACACACAGAGACACACACACACACACACAGACACACAGAGAGACACACACAGACACAGACAACACAGAGACGACACACAGACACACACACAGACACAGACACACAGAGAGACACACACAGAGACACACAGACACACACAGACACAGACACAGACACACACAGACACACACACACACACACAAGACACACAGACCACACACAACACAACACACAGACACACACCAGACACACACACAGACACACAGACACACACACAGACAGACACAACAGAGAAGACAGAGAACACACGACACACACAGACAACAGACACACAGAAGACACACACAGAGACACACACAGAACACCAACCAACACACAGAGACACACACACACACACACAGACCACAGAGACACAGAGAGACACACACACAGACACACCCACACACACGACACACAGGACACCACAGAGCACACAAGACACACACACACACACACGAGACACACACACACAACAGAGACACACACAGACCACACAGGAGACCACGACACCAACACACACACACACAGAGACACCAGACACACACACACACACACAGACCAACAGAGACCACAGAGGACACACGACAACACACACCACACAGAGACACACCCGAGAACACACAGACACACACACAGAACACACGACAGAGACACACACACCACACCACAGCACACACAGACACACAGACACACACCACACACAACAGAGACACAACAGACACAGACACACACACAGAGACACACACAGACACGACACACAAAGAGACACACCGAAACACCACAAACACAGAACACCAGACACACAGAGAAACAACACACACAGGAGAACCAGACATAGACACACACGACAAACAGAGAGACACACGCACACAGACACACACACAGAGACACACACAGACACAACAGAACACACAGAACCACAGAGAGACAACACACAGAGACACACCACACAACACACACGACACAGAGAACACACAGACACACAGAGAGACACACAGACACACACACATACACAGAGACACACAGAGAGACACACAGACACACACACATACACAGAGACACACAGAGACACACACAGACACACAGAGACACACAGACACACAGAGACACACACAGAGAGACACACACAGAGACACAGACATAGACACACACACAGAGACACAGACACACACAGAGACAGACACAGACACACACACACACAGAGACACACACAGACACACAGACACACACACAGAGACACAAACAGACACACACACACACACACAGAGACACAGACACCCTCTACCAATAAGAGTTCTCCACACACAGAGACACACACACACAGAGACACACACAGACACACAGAGAGACACACAGAGACACACAGAGACACACAGAGAGACACACAGAGACACACAGACACACACACAGAGAGACACACACAGAGACACAGACACACACAGAGACAGACACAGACACACACACACACACACAGACACACACACACACACACACACACACACCACACACACACACACACACACACACACAGAGACACACACACACACACAACAGACCAGACAACAACACACACCTCTACACAATTAAGGAGACCCCCCCCCCAGGTACGAGGACGGCTTCCTGGTGGCCCACCCGGGCAGCGTGGACCTGCTGGAGCCCCCCCCCGCCGACCAGGAGCACCGCCGGCTGCAGGACTCCCTGGCCGCGCTGCGGGACAGCATGGCGGCGGAGCGCGGCCGGCGGGAGGGCGCCGAGCGCGACTGCGCCGCCGCGCTGCAGGAGTTCGAGGCCTGGCGCGGCTCTGGGGCGAGCGGCTGGCCGTACGTTCGGAATGCTGGAGCGACGCTGGAGAAATGCGCAGCTTGCGCGCTCCCGGCCATGTCTGCTGTGCCGGGCCGGGGCGGCGCGACTGGCGACGCCCTCCTCGCCAACGCGCCCGAGACGGACACGCCCGAGGCGGAGGCGGAGGAGGGCGGGGCCGCGCGGGGCGAGGGGCCCGTCAGGAAGAGCTGCAGCGACACGGCGCTCAACGCCATCGCGGGCCGGGAGGAGGCGGCGGGGCGGCGGGGGGGCGGCGGCTACGTGGCGCGCGGCCGCCGGGGGATGTCCATCCTGAGCGAGGTGGACGAGCAGTACCACACGCTGCTGGAGAAGTACGAGGAGCTCCTGGGGAAGTGCCGGCGCCACCAGGAGGGGCTCTGCCACGCCGGGGTGCAGACCTCCCGCCCCGTGTCCCGGGACCCCTCCGTCAAGGACTACAACCCGGGGGCCGGGGGCTCCGCGGAGGGCGGGGCCTGCGCCGGGCCCCCCTCGCCCCCCTCCACCCCCGAGGCCCTGGAGGGGCTGAGCCGGCAGGTGGAGCAGGTGGACAAGCGCCTGGGGCAGAACGCGCCCGAGTACAAGACGCTCTTCAAGGAGATCTTCTCCCGCCTGCAGAAGACCAAGGTCCACATGAACTCCTCCCACAAGGGCCGCAAGCGCGCCAAGTGAGGGCCCGGCCGGGACGGGGTGAGGGTCGCCACGCCAACGGAGCTCGCATCGTCCTCGGTCGCCACGCCAACGGAGCTCCCATCCCCATCCTGGACGACGGTCTCCACGCCAACGGAGCTCCCACCGTCGCCACGCCAACGCGCGGCCCTGGGAGGTCCCTCGGCGTGGGGGCGTCTC
>OLKM01000790.1:63680-96180 GCA_900291075.1 Melanogrammus aeglefinus
CCACGCCAACGGAGCTCGCATCGTCCTCGGTCGCCACGCCAACGGAGCTCCCATCCCCATCCTGGACGACGGTCTCCACGCCAACGGAGCTCCCACCGTCGCCACGCCAACGCGCGGCCCTGGGAGGTCCCTCGGCGTGGGGGCGTCTCACAGCGCTGCGGTCCTGGCGCCTCCCGCCCCCCTGCGGCGTTAACGATGCTGCTCGTTTGCTTGCCTGTTGGTTTAATTGTTTGGTCGTGTTTTATGATTAACCCGAGGGCGCCCTGAGCGAAACCCAGGTCATACGACGGCTGTTTGTGATTGGTTCTCAACGGCTGCCCGTCACACCAAAGACCGGGCCGCTCCAGAGGGCTGTGTGTTGTGCGTCGTGATTGGTTAGAAGTTAAGGGATGTTTACCGGTATCTGCACTTGCTAATTTTTAATTCCTCTCAAATGAAAATGCACCAACTCCCGTGTCACTGCTGTACGAAGTGACATGCCTTGTCTGAGCTCCTGTCAAAGCTAAAGTACTGCGACTAACTCTGGAAACAAACTGAAACAAGCTCTGGCCTCCGGTCACGGACGGGGACCCGTGATGTGGTTCACTGACTGGGTGATGCTAGCGGAGGAAGAGTTTCCCTTAGTGCTCTTCCTCAGCCGCTGTCCAGATTCTACCTGAGCAAGGGTTCACCACACCGACCTCGCTGCGCTACAGACACTGCCACACAGAGGGCCTGCCGTTGGCTGTTTGGACGCTGGACAGACGTTGTGGCGATGTCCAGGCATAAGTCTGTGCGGTGACGGCTGGTTTAACCGGTTGCACACTGATTGGTCGATGCACAACAGGTGTGCAGTCCAATCAGACTGGGCCAGGTGAGGCTGATTAAACCAGCCGTCCGCCACACAGCCCACAGCCCGGTCCAGCTGTGACTCAGGTCAGCTGGGGTCATGAACCCGGTGAGATCAGCCAATCAGAGGTGGGGTTCCCCACCCAGCATGCATTGCTGCGTCAGGGAAGCTGACTCATACCGATGTCCAGAGTGTCGTCCAATGAGAAACCTCAGCTGGGAGGTTCTGTTGTAAATGGCCAAACATTGTTTGATTAAAGCATACGTCGAATTAACGTGGTTTTGATTTGTAGAACCACAACCCAGCACCCCCCCCCCCCCCCCCCCCCCCCCTTCTCTGGTCGTCCAATCAGAGAAGGGGGGGGGGAGGGGTCAACCCACTGATGAATCCATTATGACGAGCACCACATGAATAGGGGTGTTAATAATAAACACTCGCACTATGCCGGCACATTCAAACCCTTTATTACAGACACAGGTCAGCGCGGCGATAAGGTTCTCCAGGGTTCTGGAGGCGCCGCTTCAGCTCCTCGTCGCGGTACGACAGCGCAGGGCACTCACAAGCTTCTTTATAGAAATCAATTCATCTTGGAGGATGACCAGCATAGGGACAGACAAACAGATGTCCTGAAGGCAAACCGATTCATTCTATTGGTTCATCCTTCTGCAAGGGATTACCTGTAAGGCAGCGCAGAGGAGGGAGTCAGACCAGCAGAGGAGGGAGTCAGACCAGCAGAGGAGGGAGTCAGACCAGCAGAGGAGGGAGTCAGACCAGCAGAGGAGGGAGTCAGACCAGCAGAGGAGGGAGTCAGACCAGCAGAGGAGGGAGTCAGACCAGCAGAGGAGGGAGTCAGACCAGCAGAGGAGGGAGTCAGACCAGCAGAGGAGGGAGTCAGACCAGCAGAGGAGGGAGTCTGTCCAATTCCACAATACCAAAAAAAGATACACAACATCACCAGGATACCATGATGGTGCACATGATTGGTCAGTGTGACCCTTGACCCCATAGCCTCACAACAACAGGTGGGGTCAGGGGGGGGTATGACCTTCTGAAGGCCAATGGCAGCGCAGCATTAACCAAATACTCACAAAATACAAAATCTAAAACAAGTGACCTAACCCTCGGCCAATGAGAAGACAGAGAGGGGGAGGGGGTTGAGGAGGGGGGCACTGGGGAGGAGGAGGAGGGGGAGAGAGAGGAGTGGAAGGAGGAGGGGGAGAGAGAGGAGGGGGAGGAGGAGGGGGAGAGAGAGGAGTGGGAGGAGGAGGAGGGGGAGAGAGAGGAGTGGGAGGAGGAGGAGGGGGAGAGAGAGGAGTGGGAGGAGGAGGAGGTGGAGGAGCAGGAGGAGGAGAGAGAGGAGCAGGAGGAGGAGAGAGAGAGAGGAGCAGGAGGAGGAGGAGGAGGAGGGTGGTCAGACGCTCCAGTCCTTCTTGATGGTGAGGCTCCAGTCCCAGGACAGGTACACGTTCTTGTCGTCGTCCACGAAGGAGGACTTGATGTTGTAGGTCCCGCGGGCCATCAGGCCGCGCGGCGCCTCGTCCAGCGCCGTCACGTACTCCTGCTCCTGGCTGGGCCGCGGCCCGTAGCTCCCCACCATGTAGGACGCCCGGTCCACTGGCCCGGGGGGGAACGGGGCGCGGGGGGGGGGGGGGGGGTGAGAGGCTCCAGTTAATGGACTGCAGCCACACAGCGCTGTTCTAACCAGTGGCCCCCCCAGCGCTTCACTATCGCCTCACATTCACCCGTTCATACACACATTCACCCAGACACACATTCACACACCGACGGTGGAGTCCACCCCTCAGGGCGACAGCCAGCTGGTCAGGAGCATTCAGGGTGGGGCGTCTCGCTCAGGGACACCTCCACACTCGGCGAGGAGCCGGGGATCGAACCAGCAACCTTCAGGTTACCAGCCGACGCGCCCCACCCCCTGAGCCCCCAGTAGACACCACGCGCTTCGGTTTGTAATCTTATTGATGTAAAGGATCACAGAGCGGAGAGCGAGCCCTTCGTCCACATTCGGGGCCCTCAGTAGAGTTTACATTCTCTGCCCGAGCCGAGCTGACACCATATTTCCCACCACTATCCTCAGGCCGGGTCGGGCCGGGCCTTTTGTGTTTGTGGTTGTTTTAATCATTGCTTTATTGGCCTAATCTGAGTAGACATCTATCCCATAAACAGAAATATTATAGGCCTATATATATTTAGCAGTTACCCAAGTAACAGATGTGTACAAAGTTACGTGGGGGGAATACACGCGTCTCCTCCACTCGCACATGTCCCATGTATTAAAAAAAAAAATGTCGGGTTGAAGTCAGGCTCCTAATTACAGTTAATGTGTCGGCCGGGCTCGAGTAGAACCTGAGCGGGCTCGGGTCGGGTCGGGCTTGATTTTCGGGGCCTGATCTTCAGCTCTCGTGCTCAGCGGACGCTTTTATCCAGAGAGACTCACAATAAGAACCATTGTCAGACGAAGAAGGTCACCCAGAAAGGAGCCCGCTGCTCTCAGACTCCAGACGTTTATTCCTCTACTGCCTGATAACACTTCCCCACACCTGACATCCCCTCGATCAAGTGTCAAACATTCCCATACTGTCCAGACCGCTCCTGTTCTGGATTCCCCTCGCTTATACAGATACAAGATCTCATCAAACATCTGTTCTGTTACAACATGCATCTGTGTGGTAGAATATCAATCCAGATTAAAGAGAAAACCTGAATACGGAGTTTCGTTTTTAAAGCGAGGGACGAGGAGAGAGCAGCGAGGTCTTACCCTTTATTCCCTTCCTGGACATCACCTGGTGGTACTTCAGGCCCGACACAATCTCCCGTTGGACCTTCAGAGACAGACAGGGAGAAACATGAGACGCTCAACAACGTGTCACTTCCTGTTCAGAAGGTCCCACTGACGGCGGCCATTTTCCCCTGGGCTGACCTTGAAGTTGATCTTGATCTTGTAGTCGACGCCCTCCTTCAGCTCGAAGACCTGCTTCCTGACGGCCTGAAGGTCACCTGTGGAACAGCACCTCACGGGTTTCACCTCCTCATTTAACTGTCTTAAATCTGCTTAAATGTAAAGCATTGAGTAGATCACCGGACACCTCTCGAGTTTCAGCCCAAGAATTGTGTTCAATAAAACTGTAACTAGCCCAGCGAACGGATGGAGCTACTCTTAACACACAATAAGATGTCACGACACAATAGTAGGAAATACAAATTACACTAAGGATATTCAATCATATCCATTTCAGAAGCAAATACCGAACCGAAATTAAAATCGAAAAATGTTGAACAAACATAAAGGCCGACAATGTTAAAAGTCAAATACTGTGTTCAAATAGTTCCTCAATAACGTTGGATTCTGGCATCACGGGGCATGGCGCTGTGTGCATGCGTTTCCCCCGTCGTCCACACGGGGGCAGCACTCACCCTGCAGGTCCAGCGTCATGGGCTTTGGCGCCGTGTCACACAGCAGCGTCAGCCGGGTCACCACCACGTTCAACCCGCCCTCGTCTGTCAACGCCCCCCAGAGCAGAAGAAGAGAGAAAATAAACACAGTGCACAAACAAGACGGGATGTCATCCTGATCACATCAGTGGTACCGTTATTGCATTGCTCCATCGGTGGCTGTGTTCATGGTTTTATTATAAACAAGTGATTCGTTTTTTCTTTGAATAATTGGTGCATAAGCAGAAATAACCCAGCAGACAGTTCATCTGACCTTCTAATACGGTGCAGGTAAAGGAACTAACTTTAGTATTACCAGTGGCGTTTTCTCCCGGAGGCCAAGGGAAGCCAGGCTTCCCTGTTTTTTTAGGCTGTAGTTGTCATCCAATAAACACATTTATATTAACAGTTTCGTTAATTATTTTGTGCTGTGTTGCTGTCATTTCTTCCCCATTTTCTCCTCTCATTGACCATTTCACAATGCGCGATACGGCGCCCCTGTTATATACTGAAGACGCGGCGAAACACATCACTATACGCTGCGAGGAAGCCAGCCCGAGCTGGCGTCCCTTGTAGAAAAAAAAAGAAAGAATTGACCAATCAGGTGAGGCTACCGTAATGACAGTGCCCTCCTCTGATTGGTCGGGAGGGTGTCAGGAGGGTCCCAAGGGAAGCCACTCGGCCCTTGGCTTCACACCAATCAAATCAAAGCATCATTATCAACGTCACCGAAAAAACAAATAGCGCGAAATTCGCATTCAGCAGAGCGCTCTTTTTCCTGTCTGAGAAGGATCAAAACATACCTGAGGAACACATGTGGACAGGACAGACTTGTGAACCTAGCGAAGATTTCCATTGACTCAGTAGTTGTGGAGGACCTGAAGGCCAAAGGGAATTTCTATGACAAAGTTATGGACCACTTTCGCCACCATGAAAGAACCGGAGAATGGCCTTCCTCTACAAATAGCGCGAGTAAATACACACCTTCTCCCGTTGCGGCTCTAATGTTTCCTGAACTTATGGGGAAAGAAGCAACGGTGATTGACCGTGCTAAACACCTTTATCCATACTATGGGTCTGTGAAATGCCTAATGAAATCAAAGATGTATTTATTAAGGCACATTTAATACAGTGCAATTATTTATTTATGTTTTTTGTTATAATGCCCACACCGTTTTTATTTTGTATGCCCACCGTTATTTTTTGAGGATGGACACAGGGTTTCAGCGGCCCCACAACCCCCACCACCCCCCTTCATTTCCGAGTCTAGCTTCCAAACCTCGTGCATGATGCAGATATGTGCTTGTTCTGGGTTGTCTTGGTGGTTGTCTTTTAAAGTAGGTGTTGAATAGTTAACATTGATTTTGGCCTAGTTTTACGAAAAGGATGTATATCAAATACTGTGATTGCGTGAGTCGTGTAACACGTGAACATGAAACTTGAAATAGCCGACAACCGCACTGTCGATTCTTTGACCATTTAGCGGCTTGTGCATTTCGGTCGGGGAGGGGTTGTATTTATAATAAAATGTATAATTTAGTGAGATGTTTAGGAGGACTGTGTGTGTGTGTGTGTGTGTGCGAGAGAGAGTGAGCGCAAGAGAGAGTGAGCGAGAGAGCGCAGGAGAGAGAGAGAGAGAGAGAGAGAGAGAGAGAGAGAGAGAGAGAGAGAGAGAGAGAGCGCAGGAGCGAGAGCGAGAGCGCAGGAGCGAGAGCGAGAGACCGCTCGCGTGCGCGTGTGTCGTGTCGGTCAGATTACCGGTGTGTGTAAGTCGTCGTAAGCCTGTAAATGACCAGGCGCTCAAATAGCTGTTGTAGTTGCATTAACTACATCCAAGCTGAAACGTACTATTTTCTCTAAAGGCTTGGCCTCACTTGGCTTCCTCTAAAAAAATCCCCACGCCACGCCACTGAGTATTACAGAGTCCTGGGAGTGTTATTCCCGATACTGAGCGGATTGCCAGCAGACTTTCACACATTCCCAGACGTGTTTCTGACATTCCAAGGATAAGATTGATTTCTCTTCATGGTCGTGGAGGACAATACTAAACACATGTTATAATAATCACCAAGCACCAGCAGGCGACTCTAGACACGGTACGAACCCATAGAGAAAATCAAATATGAATCTAGACTTCCACGGAAACCCTCGTTCCGAGATATGGGCTTCATTCCTCGCATTAGGCGGCTCGTCCACATGTGCTCCCGGTCCGCTCCACGTTTGAACATCTGCTTGTAAAGCGCCCAGCATCTAACATCTCTGCTAAACTATTTATAATCCAATAAAAATAACAAAACTGAGCGGCCGCGCACCCAACACCCGCGCCGCGCACACACGCAACGCACACGCACCGCACACGCTCCCTGACGTTCTCCATAGAACACGATGTCCACAGACCCACAGCCCCAGAGACCGACAGACACACAGACCCACCAGGACCCCATAGACCCCAGACCTTAATACCCCAGACCCAAAGCCCCCCAGGCCCACCGTGGCTGCCGCGGGCGTCGCCCAGCAGGCTCTTCTTGTACTTGGTGAGGCTCTCGTCGTCCTGGTCCAGCTCATGGAGCTCCTGGAGGGTCTTCGGGACCGGGGGCTTGTACCCGGGCGTGGCCTCTGGGAGGTCCGCCCCCAGCGGGTCTGGGGTCCCCTCTGGGGTCCGGTCCGGGGTCTGGTCTGGGGTCTGGTCCGTGGTCCGCGATGGTCTCGGCTCCGCCATGTTTTTTCCTGCGGGAGAGAGGAGACCCCCGGTCACAACATGAGACGCTATGGAGAGTGTGTGACCCTCACAGGGGGTCTGATCCACACAGTGGGGGTCCAGCCTGGTCCTGGACCCCCCAGGTTACCTGAGCTGAGTCTTACACATGGCTGGAGACACATGGCTAGCCACACAGGATTTTTCAGTCAGTCTTTAGTCGGTCTCTTTATAAACCCGCCGTGGGGAGAGCTAGCTGAGTGCCCCATAGTGGTCCCACCACTATGGGGCATTCAGCGCTGGTTTACGTGCGCCGTGTCAGGGCAGGGCTTCAGGCAGGTGCAGGACGTCACCGCCATGCGGTCATCTTTACTGCTATGGAAACGGGAGGGAGGGGGGAGTGGGGGGGCACCTGTGGGGGCACCAGAGAGCCACATGTGGGCCACACATGTGTGAGGAGACCTCCTTCAGCGGGGGGACAGGGGCCCGGGGCCTGGGAGGAGCCAACAGGCTGCTCATCAGTGGTGGGGCCCGCTCTGTGCGTTCTGAACTGGTCTGGGTTCAGTCTGTGTTCTGCACTGATCTGCTCACTTCAGAGAGCGACAGAACCCTGGGTTCTCTAGTTTTAACGTTGGTGAACTCAGGGCTCTATCGCTCTCAGAGGTGAGCTGATCAGTGCAGAACACACACACACACACACACACACACACACACACACACACACACGGCTCATCACTCACACACACGAGCTCATCACAGCACAACACACACACACACACACACACACATACACACACACACACACACACACGCTCCACTCCGCAGAGCCACTGAACCCAGATCAGTTCAGAACACAGAGCACTGGTAGACCCCGTCTCCGTCTCCGTCTCCGTCTCCGTCTCCGTCTCGTCTGAAGGGCTCCGGTCGTTGTAGACCTTCCTCCCTCCGGGGAGCAGAGTAGCAGAGTTCTGCAGTTCAAACGTTGGTCATGTGATGACATGAGGAGGATTGTGTGTCAGTCAATAAACACACATTATTATTATTATTATTAATAACTAGAATTCCCGAGCTGGATGGACACACCATGGCTGGCGGGTCGGGTCAGCTGAGGGACGCAGACGTGACTTTATGAAAGATCAAAGGAGCCAACACTCTGGGACGATAAATCAGGGGATGGGACGGGTGGACAGGAAACGGTCTGACACAACAATGAGACAGGAAGTAGAGAAGACATGATCCATCTCTACAGAGGCTACCACACACACACACACACACACACACACACACACACACACACACACACACACACACACACACACACACACACACACACACACAGGCCACACGGGCCCCTGCGAGCACAGCTGCGAGGCCCACCACGGGGCTGGGCTGAGGGGCCCCGGGGGGCCGGCCTGAGGGGCCCCAGGGGGCCGGGCTGAGGGGCCCCGGGGGACCGGGCTGAGGGGCCCCGGGGGGCCGGGCTGAGGGGCCCCGGGCTGGGCTGAGGGGCTCCAGGGGGCCGGGCTGGGCTGAGGGGCCCCGGGGGGCCGGGCTGGGCTGAGGGGCCCCGGGGGGCCGGGCTGAGGGGCCCCGGGGGGCCGGGCTGGGCTGAGGGGCCCCGGGGGGCCGGGCTGGGCTGAGGGGCCCCGGGGGGCCGGGCTGGTGTTGGCCCACTGAAGAGCTTAGAGGTGTGGGAACATGAGGTGATTAATGAGAGGCAGACCAACGAGGCCAACTGATCGCCTCAGCGGTAAACAAGATTTGGAGATAAGTTAGGATAATGAATGGAAAATAAAGTGTGGAAATTAAACAAATGTTGTAAATATAAATAACACCAAATGTTTTTACGCTGAGCTGTTTCAGTTGATGGCGATGGTTCAATGAACACATTGATCATGTTACAAATGAAGAATACCCGCCTTGATACAACGAGCGGTTGATTATTTTGTTATAGCGTTCAACACCCACTGGCACTCTTCCACACGTACATCAGAGTTTTTGACAATCACAGATGAAGCGAGGGGCAAAGGATTCACACCAGTCTCATGTTCCCCAAAACACCGGACCAGGCCTTCCTGCCAGCAGAGGGACCGGAACTACAGCTGACACACCCCCCCCCCCCCCCCCCCCCCCCCCCGCTCCGAGGTCTCTGCTGTCCCTACCTGAGGTCTCTGCTGTCCCCTACCTGAGGTCTCTGCTGTCCCCTACCTGAGGTCTCTGCTGTCCCCTACCTGAGGTCTCTGCTGTCCCCTACCTGAGGTCTCTGCTGTCCCCTACCTGAGGTCTCTGCTGTCCCCTGCCTGAGGTCTCTGCTGTCCCCTACCTGAGGTCTCTGCTGTCCCCTACCTGAGGTCTCTGCTGTCCCCTACCTGAGGTCTCTGCTGTCCCCCTGCCTGCTGAAGCTCCTCTCCTCTGTTGCAGTGCGGGCCGGGCTGTGGAGCTCAGGTTAGTACGGAATGTTCCATTCACCCTGAGACCCTTAAAGATCTGGTCCAGCCGGTGGAGGATTGCAGCCGTGTGCTAGGTCCCGACGCGCACGCAGATGATCCTCTTCTAATGGGGGGCTACTCCACCTCCTCTCCTCCTCCCGTCCCCTCCACCCCCCCAGGGCCACGGCTGAACTGGTTTTGGCAACATACCGGGACAATGAGGGTCCCTTCGAGGCGCTGGAGGGGCCTTCTCACACATGACACACACAGACGTATGCACACAAACACAAAAAACACACACCCTCCCCCTCGGGAGGGTGTGGTCTGGACCTCTATCCAGAAGACTGTTCTTCTACTAAAGGAACCAAAGAGAAGAGTGGCCGGTGGTTCTGAGAAACATGTAGACAACGATGACTGAAGGCGGTTCCTCTCTGGTCGCTGCGGGGAGCGACTCCGAGCTGCTGGAGAATTCACTCCATGACCTGAGACCCAGCACTTGAACAAAACACATCCGTGGCCACACACTACACATTCACAAGATGGATTCTGCTGCAGCAAAGGGACGGAGGGAAAGCAGGTTCTGCTGATGGAGGTTCTGCTGGGTGCTGAATCTGGCTCAGGCCAAGCCCAGAAGGTCGAAGCCAGAGAATCGTTTTTAGTACTGATTACTAAAGGTTGTTGTTGCTTCTGAAAAATAATGAGCCTTAGAGAGTTACATAACCACTGGAGGATCAAGAGGCCAACTGAATGAACGATGGCCGACCCAACAATGGATCCTGTGGAGCTCAGCAGAACGGAGAACATGATCTAAATGAGGGTCTCAAGCGGCATGACTGTGCTGAGCCACAAGCCCAGGGCTGGACGGGCTGGACGGGCTGGACGGGCCGGACGGGCTGGACGGGCCGGACGGGCTGGACGGGCCGGACGGGCCGGACGGGCTGGACGGGCTGGACGGGCTCCAGCTCAGCCACTAGCCCTGGGGCGTAAAGTGTGAGCGACACCAGACATCACGTTCTATTTTGATACATCACACTGAAGATAAACACTTACATAGGAGTGTGAGGACTCTCCATCAGACTTCACATCTCCTCGTACTAATATTGTCAAAGATTGGTGGGGTAGTCTGGTGTCTGAAATGTAACGATCCTGCACCTTGGATCTCAGAGGATTATCCTGATAATAACATTTACCAACACCTCCAAAAAACCGCTGTCTGAGGGGAAGCCAACTGAATGAATGGACAAGGATGTAAACTGTTACGCCCGGACGATTGACCGCCGAGCGGGAAACGGACAACTATCAAAATGACATTAACTCTAACAACCCAAACACTGCTACGGACATGGTGGTAAACAACAGCTCAGGTCAGAAGGACTAGCCTGGAGCCTTCAGCTGACCCCCTCCCCCGGCAGGCCTCCCACGTCCTGACTCCTCCCTCCTCCCTCTCCTCCCTCTCCTCCCAACGCGTCCAGGAAGGATGACCTGCTGGCTGGATGGGGATCAGGAGTCGGGTTTTAGGCCGCCAGGGGACGAGGTTAGGAAGTCTTTTGGAGCCGGTGAGGGAGGGTGGGATTAGAGCTAATGAGGCCATTGGGAGCGCCAAGGTGTGGAGGGTGGCCAATCAGAGGTGCTGGCAGATCCTAATCTCTGGAAGGGATTAGAACCAAAGGGGGACCTGGGTCTGAACACTTTCCGTTCCGGGGCCTCGAGAATCCAAAAGGACTAGAAACGTCCGTCATGATTGAGATGTCATTTTGTAAGACATCTGCAAATTGGGATGAACAAATCATTCACAAATCCTGCTGCCCTACCCCTGTGAAGCTTCATTTATACTCCTGTACCAAGTGGCCGCTGTGGTAGACCGGTAGGGCTGGAGAGCCAAGTGTCCACCACCCAGAAGTCCAATCCATCCTTAAACATCACACCAATCGACTGACCAGAAGACCGATGTATGGTATACGTGTTACGCAGCCTCCACTGACACAGGCAGCCCTGACACCTGTGACCCAACTGTCTGCTGGAGATCTCCCTCACATATCCACGGCCATTTGATCTCCTACGCTTTGTGGTCCCACTCACACTGGGACATTGGCCGACCCTCCACCCTTTGAGTTCTGCCCTTTCCAGCTCCCTGCTTTCATACGCTCCTGTGACGTCGCCCGCAGGCAGCCTCCCTTTACTGCCGCCAGAGACAAGGCCAGGGAGGGGGACCCTCAGCCAGACGCTGGTAGAACCTAGAAGTATAACAAGGAAACTAGAGGTAGAACCTATCTATGGTAGAACATAGGAGGTAGAACGTAGAACCTAGAGGTAGAACCTAGAGGTAGAACCTAGAGTTAGAACCTAGAGGTAGAACCTAGAGGTAGAACCTAGGAACTAGAGGTTCCTCTTTCAGACCTCTTAAGCTTCTTGCGTTCCTCCGGGCCAGTGCGTCCCATGTTCTGTGGTAGAGCCCAGAGGTTCCACTGCTCTCTCTTACTTCATTGTAAGTGGTGTGGATAAAAGCGCCCTGAACGGAGAACGACCTGAACGACAAGCTGGCTGGACGACAAGCTGGACTGTGGCTGCCGTGGTCGCCGCCACCCCCCCGCTGTGGTCGCCCCCCCCCCCCCCCCCCGCGCCGTGGTCACCCCCCCCCCCGCCGTGGTCGCCCCCCTCCCCCGCCGTGGTCGCCCCTCCGCCGTGGTCCCCCCCCCCGCGCCGTGGTCGCCGGCCCCCCCCGTGGTCGCCGCCCCCCCCGTTGTGTGGTCGCCCCCCCCCGTGGTCGCCCTCCCCGTTGTGGTCGCCCCCCGTGCCTCTCCCCCAGGTAATAGGTTGCGTCGGCGGACGTTGGCTGGAAGTCCGGCCCAGAAGGACCAAAACAAAGGAGAGGGGCTGAGCTCCCGGCTCCCAGCCCCTCACACCGGGCCCTGTGTGGAGGGGCTGGCAGGCGTCCGGGTACATACCCCCGAGAGGGGCTGAGGTGGAGCATTGTGACGTCTCGCCAAAGACGACCAGAAGAAGGCCAGATATAGATAAGGCTGGCTCAAAGACAAATAAAGACTTCACAAAGAGAGGCTGGCTGCCCAGATAGTGTTGTTCTCAATAACTGCTGTTCCTGTGGACGTTTATCCTGCCGCTGAATTCTACAAATCCTTTGGTTGTGGCTTGAAAGTCCTACTATTCTGTTATAATTCATAGACTCAATCAGTTACAGTAATTATTTTTTGTTCATATCGTGTGACACACACACACACACACACACACACACACACACACACACACACACACACACACACACACACACACACACACACACACACACACAGACCTGAATTCTAACTATAAAACAAAAGTCACTAAAGCCACAACTTTAGTAGTGGTCAAGAAAAGCGCAGTTTAAAAAAGAAAACGGAATAATGTTGATTAGGACAATGCTCCACGGCGACATATGTTCAATGGGTCTCTGTAATTCCATCATTCAGTCGAATGTCTCTGTCCGTCCCATGTCGGTTATCTCTACGTTTTTTAAATCTCTACATTAAAAAGCAAAAGAAGCGCACTCTGGATCTCATATACGACGGTTGGCAGGAGGCAAAATGCTTCAAGATGAGGAAATCATAAATACCTTTTTCAGCTTTTAAAACGGTGAGTGACTTTCTTTAGCCAATGTAACTTCGAGAGACGCTCTTAGTACGACTGTAACTAACACCTTAAAGCTTCCGAGGCTCACTCAGTGGCAGTACTCCATACTACAACAAATACTCATAAATGTTAAGTGTATCGATACGCAAACATAATATGTACCCAAGTGATCGATCCAACGTTTGATTTCCACTTTGACAGCACTTACCGTAGTAGTAGTAGTAGTAGTAGGACGACCAATACGCTGGAAGACGCACCTCCGAATGGCAGGGAATGAGACTCAGAGTTCGAAGACAGCATCACCACCGCCGTCTGTCAGCTGGAGACGCGCCTCCAGGTCACCGCTTCGTGGTGCGCGCCTCGGGCACACGCAGTGCGTAGACATTTAACTATGTAGGCCTGCTCAATATCGCATAAACGATAAGTTAATGACGTGGTCAGAAAGCAAGTTTGTCAATTAATCAAAATGTAAATAAATCGGACACGTGATCCCCGATTTTGATGCTTAAGAATGGAGACTCGAGGGCGGGGATTATTTCGGTATATTTTGAACTTGTATTATAAAGTCACGTTCTCATACTTCTGGTGTTAAAGGCAATCATGATTATATATTAAAGTCTCAGCTTTCCTACTCGTTTCTTATATTTCACTGGAGCCACAGACTAAAGAATTTCATTGCCAGCGACTGCTCTGTAATTGTGCATATTGTGGCAACCCGGCCCGGTGAGTGAGCCACCTCCTCCCAAACAGGACACCATTTTGTTGGGCAAAAGCCAAAAAGGCATGTTTAATCCAAACCAAACATAAAGTCTCTCAAAACACAAATAACATAAACCTGGGAGGAATCCACGGTCCCCTCCTTCGTGGGTGGAATCCCGTTACCCACGAGGACCGGTCTCTCCGTCGACGATCCACATGGCTGGGAGAGCCCCGAATGAGTGGAGAAGCAGGCTATTTAAGCCCTGCTTCTCCACAGGTGTTCCCCATGTCCTTAATTGGCACGGGTTGCCACAATATGACAATAAAACCATCTTGATCAATGTTGCCAGCACAGGGTTTTAAACCAGTAAACAGACGTTGCAACTAGCCGAACAAGTCATTAAGGCCATAACGACAAATGATTATGCATTTGACACTTCACTGATAAGATTTAGTGGAGTTCTAAGGAAAAATACCAAACTAGTTCGCTCGTGAGAACCAGGGTCGCCATCTTGTGGTTCTACTGGCGTACTGCAGACCCAGTTTGGTTCCGGCTGTGCATACAAACCCTGCGGTTAACAGATGTTAGTAAAATTCAACTCGTGGGCCATCACTAATGCTGCGTTTTGATTGGCTGAGCTACTAGGACTATAACTTATATGCCTACTAGTAGCGAAAACGCCGGCTTTGTAAACAAAAAACGGCGGCTGCTTCGCGTTTTGATGAAGTTTCTGACGATTCTTTAAGCTCATTAGATAAATTGGTTCCAAATGAATTTTACTACAATTATCCCTCTGCCCTCATGGGCCATGACTCAATAGCCCGTGAGGGCAGAGGGATAATTCTTAAGTATTAGTCCAACAACCGAAACGGAATTACAATTCACCCAACCACACCCACGTAATTTGTGTATAGCAATACCATTTTGAGCACCATTTTGAACCCCATTAACCACTTAAATAATGTTGGTTGTTCAAGTCGTGTCCATCTTTAAACATTATCCGACCATCCAATACAATTCAAACATTTCAAGGCATCATGTGT
The DNA here is from genome assembly GCA_900291075.1 of Melanogrammus aeglefinus. NCBI lineage: Eukaryota > Metazoa > Chordata > Actinopteri > Gadiformes > Gadidae > Melanogrammus > Melanogrammus aeglefinus. The sequence goes on from OLKM01000790.1 coordinate 78,448, forward strand.
CTGGTTATATACTGCAGGTTTATTAAAGTCATGTACAAGGACACGGATCAGCCAACAGGAAAAAGGCCGACGCTACAACCTACAGTCAAACCAAGTTTTCTTCAAAAAAAATTAAAAAAAAGAAAAGCGGCATAAACTGGTAAAAAACACTTCAGAGGATTTAAAAGAACTGGTACACAAATTTCACATAACCAAGTGCAAGACAACCTGCACATGAGAACAAGTGAACAACATTCTGCACATCACAACAACTGTGCAGTATGAGTGGGGGGGCGGGTGACATGGAGGGCGGGGCCTTCTTAGCTGGTGTCCATCTGGAGGAGAGAGAAACACGTCAACACAGCCTCCAACCCCCCCCCCCCCCTCACAGCGGAACAGCGCGTGGTGTGTGCGGACGTACCCGGGCGTTGTAGGCGTCTAACTGGGCGTCCAGCTCCTCCGCAGAGAGCTGCTGTTTGCTGCCGCCGCCGCGACCTCCAGCACCGGCGCCGCGACCTTTACCCCGGGGTCCTCCTGCCCCACGACCCCCACGACCCCTCGGCTGCATGCCTCCGGCGAACGCCCCGACGCGGTTCCTGTTCATGCCGCCGCCGGCGCCGCCTCTGTTCAGCCTGACCCACAGAAAGGAAGAGTTAGCCTCTGCCGCCGCGCCGCCGGGCCGCTGTCACGGAGACGTGTCGCCGCGTCCACCTACCCCTGCATGGGGGGCCGCCTCTGCTGCGTGTCGATCTGTGACGTGACGAGCTGGATGTTCATCGGCCGCCCTGCGCACAAACATCACCGGTCAGACGCGAACAGACGACACACAGAGACCACTCATCAGGGTTGACCAGTGCCGCGCGTACCGTCCAGGGGCACCCCGTTGTACTGCTTCATGGCCTTCAGGGCGTCGGCCCTCCTCTCGAAGTGGACGTCGGCGGTGCCCAGACTCCTCCCCGAGCGGTCGTAGTGAACCGCCGCCTTCTTCAGCGTCCCGAACTCAGCGAACAGCTCCTGCAGAGGACCCAGACCCATTAGCACCGCGGATAAACCAGCCAGTCGTGGCAACAGACGCACCAGAAAGGACCGCGTCGCGACCAACGCGCATTAAAGACCAATCGTACCTGAATGTCGGCATCGGAGACGCCAAAGTCCAGGTTGGAGACCAGCAGCTTGCCCCCGGTCTCCACGCCGGCGCCGGCGTTGCCGTTGAAGCCGTTGTTGAACATGTCGTGCTGCCACTTGTCGGGCATCTGCTTGGGCTGCAACAGATGAAAGACAACGCACCTGCTGACTGCGATCCTCTGTCAGTCAGAGTCCGCGGCCGGTGTGGGGGGGAGCGGGTGCTCGCGTCCAACAGGACCAGGGATCAGCTGTTACTCCACCCCACCCCCCCCCACAGTCTTTACATGCACGTTATCCCTACAAACTAACGAAAATTACAATACAAAAAATAAAAAAGGAAAATAAAAAAGGCCTGACACTTGTCACTTTTTTAGCACACATTGCTAAATGCTAATGTACATCGATTAATGCTAGCAGTGTTTTTTTTTCATGGGACACAACATAACTAATGCATGTTAATTGAAACCAGTTCAACAGGCCAATACATTTCCCAGCAAAGCCCTGCCCCACAGCCCACTTTACCCCACTTTACCCCCACCCGGACTAGACCCCGACATGCCCACTGGTGTCTTGCCATCAGCGCCTCCACCAAAGACCCTCCTCACGGCCATCTCGAGGGACATATCCTCAGTGTCGTTCTGGGAAGAAGGGCTCCTCTGGGGTGACTCGATGCTCCTCGTTCTCACGACAGTCCTTTACGAGCAACGTAGGCTTCGGCTTCGACAAACGGTGTCCATGCGTACCTTAACCTCTAGGCCCACCGGGTCCCCTATCAATGGCGGTTATCGGGACGTCCATTTTGAGACCGCGCCATTTTGAATTGGTCTCCGTTGGACCAAACTACAATTCAGATTTACGGTGGATAAGGGCCTTATAAAATACACAGGTGGGGAGTTAACAGTCCACTGCTCCAGCCACATACAAGGCAAACCTGTCGAGAACCACTGAAGGGTCGGCCGCGTAGTGCGACCCGCCGGCCACTCCCAGACAAAGGCCGCCGGAGGCCCGCAGGCCGCTGGTTCGAACCCTGCTCCAAAAATCTTCATGGGTCGGTGAAAGGGTCGAGGCTCTGGCATCCCTCCTCACCCCTTCCACCAATCGACCGGGAACTACAAATCAACTAAAGGTGTGAAGGATTGAAGGTGCTGAATTCAAAATGGCGCCGCCGAGGCCTCGCAGATTAACAGCCGCTCCGCCGCCGCAGCTCGCCGGGTGGCGGACCGCCGCCGACCGCCGCGACTCCTCCAGAGACGTCGCTACACATAGTAGCTACAGGACAGACTATGCACACAACCTCCATTAACGAATAACCGACATTTACACCGAATCCCCTTCCTAGGGGAGAACTCGGCGGCTAGGCCTGACACAGGACTAGCAGGCCGGCTAACGGAGCTAGCAAGCCGGCCAGAAGGCCCTGCAGGCCCGCTGGAGGAGCTCGTAGGCCCGCTGGAGATTAGGACGTCACCCTGGTAGGTTCAGCTCGCCAGGGATTCTCGTTTTCTGCTCATTCCGTTCACTTTCTCATACCCTGTTGTAAGGAGTCGGTCTTCCTCGGCCTCGGTTGAGGTTCTGTCGGCCTCTCATGGGGCCGGACGCGCCTCGGCCTGCAAATCCTCCGCCTCCTCCTGCGCCCCCGAGACGCGGAGCTCCGCCGCCCCGGCCGGAGGCCCCCCTGCCGCGGCCTCCTCCGCCGCGACCCCCGCCTCTCTGCTGCCTGTTCTGTTTGATAATGTCATCGAGTGACATATCCATCTTATCGGCCATGGTGCCTTTAAATTACTACTGAACTATTTAACGGAGAAAAAAAAATGTAACCCTGGCGGTGGCTGCTCCGTGTCGCTGGTCAACGACTCACCGTCACTGTGGGAGTGCGCGTGTGTGCAGGACGGGGCACGGAGCCGACACCATATAGGGGCTGGGGCGCATGCGCATCGTACGTACGCTTGGGTACGTCCATTGCCCCGCCCACTAATACTTTTCTTCCACGCACGTCTATTTGTCAACAGGGCTTCCATAAGAGCACGGAATGTCTTACAAAGTCAAACTTCTGAAGGAATTCCACGATGCACTCAAATAATATTTAGCTATCGTGAAAAATCTTCACGAATTTGGTTTGGTAATAAAGTATTCTGTGTATAGGCGCTTTCTCTTTGTTTACATTGTATTTCTGTTACTTAGCCACTTTATTTGCATTAGTACTTTGTATTTCTTTTGTGTATTTTGTATCCTGTGTTTTTCCACTGCTGCTGGGCTGAAAACAATTCTCCTACGGAGGATTAAAACTGTATTGTATCTAATCAAAGCAATCACTTGTGCCGTGAAACGTGTGTGTGCGTCTCTATGCAATTAGAAAAGGGGAGGAATATTGTAAAAGTATTTTATTCAACATGTTTCCAATGCTGGGAAGTCAATTTAGGACAGCATATTGGAGGAGATCTCTACTTTAAATCCGTTTTAAGAGACTTCCTTTTACGGGAATCTTTATTTAAAAAAAGAAAAAAAAACACACATTGGCATTCTACATAGCATTTGGCTTTCAAAATAAGACCATTCCAATACTTCTAAAATTACTCTAATAAACTTTCAAGATCAAAAAATAGAAGTCAGTCCTTGGCCCGTCACCCCGGCCGGGTTGGTACAGAAACAGGTTTGTATCGGTGAGAGACTCCTCTTCTGGGGGATTCCTCCGGTGGTGGAGAACAGTCTGCACCCGGCACCAGTCCCCCCCCCGTCTGACCTTCTGCATCAGCTCCATTGATTAAAAAAATGGATGTACATGAAGAATCTAAACCTTCAATGACATGAAGAGAACTGAGTATGAAACTGGAAATGTTCTGTTTTTTGTAACCAAGCCCTCATGAGGGTTTTCAGAGAAGAGCAGAGGGAGAGAAAGAGAGGAAGAGAGAGTAAAGGGACCTGTGGCCGGCGGGGCGGGTTGAGGGTCCGTGGGGGTGGGGTCAGGGTCTGTTGGGGGGGGGGTGTTCAGGGTCCGTGGGGGGGGGGTTCAGGGTCCGTGTGGGGGGGGGGGGTTCAGGGTTCCGTGGGGGGGGGGTTCAGGGTCCGTTGGGGGGGTTCAGGGTCCGTGGGGGGGGGTGGGGTCAGGGTCCGTGGGGGGGGGGTCAGGGTCCGGGGGGGGTTCAGGGCTCGGGGGGGGGGGGGGGGGTGGGCAGCGATGAAGGCCAATGTGCTGGCTGATGGAGGACTGAGAGCCAAAAGTTCCCAAAGATAAAAGGTTGAGGAGAAACTAAATAAAAAAGCTGGAGGATTGGTGGGGGGAGACTAGGACTTCTTGGCGTCTTGTGTGTTGCGCTTCTTGAGGTCACTCAGGTCCACTGGTGTGAAAGCTGAAAGGCACAAGGAGGAAGCGTCGTTATGCATCCCCTGGCTGTTAGGCAGGCCCGAGGGACAGTCACCTGAATCACTTACAATGGAGGTTGGGGTTGGGGTGCTTCTCCACGTATTCCTGCGGTCCGCGCTCGTTCCGTTCGGCGTTCGGTGTTGACCTGATGTCTCGGAGTACGCACTGCCAGGCTGGGAGCAGGGCAAGATACACAACAGTTACACAACAGTTACACAACCTACAAAAAGGTCACGCCTCACAAAAACAACTTCCCCGAGACCAGACGCAGCTCATGTTGATGGGGCCCTCGTCAGACTAAGGACCCCGGAGTGACCAGATTAGGGAAGGTGAGGGCAACACAATGCCCATCAACTACTGGGAATATTTAAATAACGATCTAGTCCCAGAAACCACTTACTGTGACCGTGTCCCCATCTAATCATGTCTAGTTTCAATGGCCGAGAACTACACACGACCCATACAGCCTCTCCTACAACTCGTGATAGTCATGCAAAACACATCATCTTAAACCCCCCCTCTAACACCTCCTCAAGGATACATGGAGGTGGGCGAAGTTTACATCATAAGACGAGGAACACGCAGCATTGACACCTTGTTTTATCATGGCAATAACAAAGCTGTACACACTGAGGGTACAGCCTTATTGTGTACAGCATGGCCACGATAAGAAGACGTTCTGGTAGAAGCATCACCATCCAGCCGGACTCACTATCGTGGATGAAGCGCACGTTCTCCTCATGTGCGGGGGTGAAGAGGTCCCCGGTGTTGGTGGGTGACCGGGGACTGGACGTCCTCTTGTAACTGTTCACCATCCTTGGAGCAGATGAGCTTTAGACATTTCAGAAAAGTGACAAGTAGTAAACACTGAGTACATTTTAATACACAATGTAGGATGCATTGAAAGAGCCTCAAGCCAACTTGAAGCGTCACACAGCTCCTACGGACCGGGACAGCGTCCAGTTCCCCCTCGTCCTACCTCTTCTACATCCTCGTCCTAACTATCCTCGTCCTAACCCTCCCCTACCCTTGTCCTCATTCTGTTTGATGAATGAGAAGTGGGGGGCCGACTATAAGCAGTCCGGTCCACCACTACACTCATGACCGCCGTAGCTAGAGTTGTGATGCCAAATGAAGCCTTGTTTTCCTTGTTTATCTGTTCTTATCGGAGTGGATTATGATTGCGTTGTGCTGGGGCCCATAAGCTAAGGTTTGTGTGTCCAGGGAGCACTGCACACTGTGTGGGCTGGGTGGCTGAATTATCTTTGGCCTTGCAATTAGAAAACAGCACTCTGATTCTATGTTGTTGTTGTTGTTGTTGTTGTTGTCAAATTCCTCATTAAAATACCAATACTAATATTCAAAACGGGATCGCTGGTCGAGGAGTGAGCAGAGACCAGCCCGGCGGAGGTACCTTGTCATTCTGGTTTCAGTCTGCACCGCTCGTCGCTCGTCGCTCCTCTGGGGGTGATGAGAGGGTCGGAGAACACGAATCCAGTCCTTCTGTTAACCTACAGGGAGGTAAACATGATCGCACCGTCAGCAGGGCTCCCAGTGTGAACCCCGAGTCCCGTCTCCTGTCCACCACGACCCACCGGCGGTGCGGTGAGGTCACCGTTCCCCTGGAGCCGAAGGCACCGGCTGTCAGCCCCAACACGGGCCATTGTTTACGTTTGAGCTAACGTTAGCATCGTTAGCATCACGCGAACACCGCCTGGCTGCACGGGAGGCTAACGGCCAGGACCGGACCAGTTGGCCTCCCATTCCCCGTCTGCAGAGAGTGATCCCCGGTTAACGTGTGTATCCCGCCGGGACGGGTGTCATATCGATGCTAATCGCCCGTGTAGCCGTGCTAGCGTTAGCCCCTGGCTAGTTAGCCTCTCACTGGTTCATCCTCTCACTGGTCCCTCCTCTAACTGGCTCCAGATCCGCCCGGAGACGGGGACCTAAAGCTTCACGTTTCATTATTGACTGCGGGACATCTCTTATTTTAGGACAGTGCACCCACCTTTTCTTTGATATTTTCCTTCGCTGTCTTTATGCTTCACAGTGGAGTGAGGCCAGCTAGACGTTGCCAAGGCCAACCGAGTGTTTCCGGGTAAAGGAGCGGAAATGGAAGAACCTGATGAACCCCGGAGCCGCAGGACCAATTAACTCATATTCAATTAGTGGGAATAAAGTCGCCAAGAAGTTATGGCACACATTGCATGTGTGAAATGTAAAACATTTCAACGTTTGCATTCAGAAACGTGCAAGTGAAACAGTGCTTTGATCTAGCAACAAACTCACCCCTTCATACATTTTCCATTTTATTTTTAAATTATTGTAATGATAAAACACTACCTTTCTTTAAAATCGAGGCTCACATTCAAAAGCTGGAACTTGTTATATATCTTTAGGCCTTTAGTATATTTGATTGAGCTTAATGTAATTTAGGCCTATGTGCGTTTTAAGTTTTAAGTGTTGAACTTCCTAGCCAATGAGTGTTGGTACGTTTTGGAGAAGTTAAGATTCTCCAAAAAGTTTAAATTTAAAAAAGAATGCTAGCCGTGAACTTGTTTGGGGTAAAGTGATTTTCGCAGTGTAGGCCCTCAGAATGAAGCACAAGGAAATACAATTATTCATCAAATATGTCTTTATTTATGAAAAGTGTACAAAAATAATTATTGAACATCAATATATAAGACTTTCATCGCTGACTTTATCATGAATGTATATGCCTCATATATATAACACAACAACAATTGTAGTGAAAAGAGAAAAAAGCACAATGGCGGTATAATGCACAGGGGGAAGGCAGGCTGCAGTCAACGAGTGCATTACGACTAGTCTGCTCTCCCTCTCTCTGCCCAGCAGTAAGGAGACCTGACACAGACACATTTCTGCCCAATGCAAGAGCCTTCTACACTGAATGGGGGGGGGGGGGGGTGGTAGGTATTGGCAACAGATCAGAGAGAAGATGTATAATCTTCTGCTTCGTAAAAAAATAAATGCATGTAAAGCAACAACCCTGGAAGAAAAAATACAACCAAAAAAAAGCAGAAAAGGAAAGGCTTTACAAATCTTAAATCTGTCAACGGTGTGAAACTGCCCGCTCCCACCCCGGTGTGCGCAGAGCGCGGTTCAGTGTCTGACGCTCTCTCTGCCGGGACAATGTCTTTATGTTCCTCCGGCGGCGGCTTTGGGACGGTTGGGGGTCACACACAGCCGGTCTCAAACAGCTTGGCCAGCTCCTTGTCGTCGGGATCGATGAGGTCCGCAGGCTTCTCCCCGTTGTTGTTCTGGGCCTCCCGGCTGCCCCCCGCTGACAGCAGGAAGCTGGAGGGGAGACAGAGCATCTGTTGTTAGCCGGGCAGCTGCCGTTAAGACCGATGTGTCTGACCCTGGGAGCGAGTGATGGAAGCAGTCTGAAGCAGAGCCCTAAACACTTTATATTGTTCACATGAACTGTACCTTAAGTATGAACTTAGATTGACCTTACGTTCAGTACATTTCTCAGGGTAAAAGATGTTCAAAGTGCTCTAGTAAGTGAGAGGTGAGTTCAACTAGTTTGACCATAGTGTGTTGTCCCCTGGCCCATCTAAAAGATGGGGTTAGTTTAGGGTCCAACCTTTAAGGACCCCACGGCCTCCCACAGCTCTGGGGGTCTGGCCCTGTGTCTGTGCGGCCCAGTGGCAGTCATGTGTGGGTTCTGGGGGGGTGCGGACCTGGCGATGAGGGGAAAGCCGTCGCTGCACGCCATGTGCAGCGGGGTCCAGCCGTCCTCGTCCCTCTGGTGGACGTCGGCGCCGTAGCGGACCAGCTCCTTTACCACCTCCAGGTTACCGGTCAAAACCGCCTCGTGGAGTGGGGCCATGCCTGAGGCACGCACACACACACACACACACACACACACGGACCCCACACACACACACACACACACACACACACACCACACACACGCACCCACACACACCACCACAGGACCACACACTCACACACGGACCCCCCACACCAGGGACCCACACACAACACACACAGGGACCCACACACACAACACACACACACACACAACACACACACACACACACACGACACACACACACACACACACAGGGACACCACACACAGACACACACACAGGGACAGTCCACACACACACACACACACACGAGCACCACACACACACACACACCACATCACAGACACACACACACACACACACACAACACACACACTACACAACACACACAACACACACAACACATATACACACCCACACAGACGACACACACCACACAGGCGACACCACACACACCACACACCACGGGGACAGACACAGACACACACACGGGCACACACACACACACACACACAGGGAGACACACACACACACACACACACACACACACGCACACACACACAGAGACACACACCACACACACACACACACACACACACACACACACACACACACACACACACACAGGGACCCCACACACACACACACACACACACACACACACACACACACACACACACACACACACACACACACACACACACACACACACACACACACACACACACACACACACACACAGTATTGTATTTGTACAGCACAGTATCAGACATGGTGGTTATTCAAAGTGCTTTAAAAAAAAGTAAAAAATATAATTATTCAAGTAACAACAGAATAAAGCAAAACAAAGACAGGATTAATTGAAAGCAATATAATTTTTAAAAAGAAGTTACAGTAGGGGCAGATTTAATTCCTGTTGGTAGTTGGGTCCGACAGTGGACAGCATGATGGCTAAATGCTCTTTCACGCTGCTTAGACCTGACCCTAGGCCCTACCAGCTGACCAGCGTCAGTGGATCTAAGGGCCCCGTTTGTAATAGACTAGCATATCTGAGATGTATTTTGGCCCCAGGATATTGAGTGTCTTAAAGATGTTAAGGAGGACTTTATACTCAATTCTGAATTGTACTGGAAGCCAATGCAACGACGCTGACCATTGCGTCAGTGGATCTAAGGGCCCCGTTTGTAATAGACTAGCATATCTGAGATGTATTTTGGCCCCAGGATATTGAGTGTCTTAAAGATGTTAAGGAGGACTTTATACTCAATTCTGAATTGTACTGGAAGCCAATGCAACGACCGGAGGATTGGTGAGATGTGTTCTCTTTTTTTGTTAAATTCTGGAAGCAGCATTTCGATTTAATTGCAGCCACCTGATTTACTTTTTGGGGAGGCCAGTGAAGAGGGCATTGCAATAGTCTGGACACACACACACACACACACACACACACACACACACACACACACACACACACACACACACACACACACACACACACACACACACACACACACACACACACACACACACTGTCAGATCAAGTGTCCGCTGCCCAGTGGGCTTTTCTTACGCCGCCGGGGGACCCAAGCTAGTCTCTGATTATTATGGGCTGTCATCGGCTGCTTGCGTTCTATTGTAGCTGATGTTCCAATGGTCTTAGCAGCCTAGCGTTCAGCGACCACAGGAGCCAATCAGAGGGCCGGCTCACCTGAGTGGAACAGCGTGTCGAGGCGCACCTTCCGCGCCCTCATGAACCTCCCGATCTGCTCCATGTCGCCGCGCCGCACCAGGTCCTGGAAGATGATGTCGTTGGGGAAGTGCACGGCGCGCGGGGGCGGGGCCGAGGGGGCGGCGGGCGCGGGGGCGGCGGCGGCGGCAGGCGGCGGGGCGGCGTCCTGCGCCTTGGAGCGCCGCGTGGTCGCGCCCCGCGAGCCCCGAGTGTACGACGGGACGTACGCCGCCGCCGCCGCCGCCGACGACTTGTAGGACGGCGCGTAGTGCGATGAGGGGCTGGAGTGGGAGGAGCCGTAGGTGGTGGCGGGGGTGTACCTGGCGGTGGAGGTGACCGAGGGCGTGTAGAGCGAGGGCGTGTACTTTGAGGTGGTGTACTGCGCTGGCGTGTACTTTGAGGTGGTGTACTGCGCTGGCGTGTACTTTGAGGTGGTGTACTGTGCTGGCGTGTACTTTGAGGTGGTGTACTGTGTGCTGGTGTGTACTTTGAGGTGGTGTACTGTGTGGGGGTGTACTGCGCGCTGCGGGAGTATGTCCCGGGAAGGGGGTAGCTGTACTTCATGTCTGCGGGCGAGGCGGCCCCTGTCCCTCCTTAGTGACCCGGGTTAGAGGCCACGCTGCTCTCCTCCAATCAGAGAGCAGAGTCCAACCACAACACAGGAAGAAAGGAAATCCTAGGTCCGTCCGTCCACTGATCCAATCCCAATCTGTCGTCGTCTCTAATCCCTTCCTTTTGCTCGTATCGGCGTGCAGAGAGGCTCCTCCCCCTTCGTGGCGGCCCGGACCCTTGCTAGAGAAGGTCCCGTGCGGACCACCCCCGGCCTCGAGTCTCCCCTCTGGTGCCCTTGCTGTTGTCCCGGGGGCCGTCTCCCTGTGGCCCTGTGCGCGCGCGCTGTGGGGGTGTTATCCAGAGTGGGGCTGTGTCTCGTCTGAAGGGGCCGGCGGTACTGGGGGTCCCTATATACCCTCTGTCTGGCTATTTCGGAGCGCAAGATCGAGTGACATCAGCTTAGAACCTAGTGGCTGGTATCCAAGCCCTCTCCCCATGTGGTCACATGCCCCCTGCAGAGACCACCCCATCCCCCCACAACCTCCCCATCCCTTGGCCCGTAAAACCCGTTGACAACTGCCACCATAAGGCTTCTGAGACGGGCCCGAGGTGTCTGAGGCGCGGAAAACATCCAAACAGCTGTAGGTAGCACGCTGTATGGGGCTGTTCACAACCAGAAGACATGGGGAGCACAGGACCGCTGCTCTGAGGTCTACTCCTGAAACAGGCCCCAGATGGGCGGCTCTGACATCCAGATAAAAGGCGTTTGTGGGCACATAGCATATATATATATATATATATATATATATATATATATATATATATACTGTATGTATAAGTGTGTGTGTTTTTGTGTTTGTAAGGCATCCCGATCGGTACAAGATCCATTCAGTGATTATTTGGTAAACCGACTTTGGAACAGCAGTTGCGTTTGTGTTTTTTCATTCCTGTGTTTCTACTGTCGTTCTGCCGTTTTCTACCTGAACCGCTTTAGTCTCGGCTGCATCTTGTTGAGGTCGTTGACGTCCACTCCCTGTAGCGCTGACCTCTGCCCACTCTGCTATTTATTACCTTCACCGCCCTGTAGTCACGCGTGGACTACGTGGGCTCTATGTTTGGGCCGCCAGGACTGGCGTGTCTGTCTGTCCAGCAGGACGTTAGCCGTGGGACTGCTGTCTTGCCCAACGGCTAGGTCATAAAGACATAAATCAAAGAAGCTAAATTTAGCCTCTCTGTGCAGATGCCTCCCATAGTCACATGTTCAGAAAAGGAGCTTTTTTACAATGCTGGGATTCTGACATGCACCTACCCAGATTCTGGGAATTCAGTCCCAACCACTCTCCAGAAACATGAACAAACATGACGATCAGACATCAAGACCAAACATCATGACCGGACGATATGAAAGCAAAGCAACATGTGATGAGGTCATGTTACCTCTTTCCCCAACTCCACCATAAAACCTGAGAGAGCTGATATTTGAAATCCCTAAAAACGGACTAACACAACTTCTGTTGTGCCATGTGCGCTGCAGCATTGAGCCGGTGTCACCAGCTGTCCCCCGGAGGTCTAAGATTGGCCGGGCTGCTTATAGCCGGCCTCCCAAGCCTTCCAATGAGTTCTCGGGCATTTGAAAGACTCCGTCAGCCAGAGTACATGAGGAAATGAAAACCGGACACTCATCAACACACTGCTTTGGCCGCGGTGAGGGACCTCACGCCCTCGCTAGATGACTTCTGGGTGTCTTGCGCCGACTATGAGCCGTGAGGATGTTTTAGGGCCCCCCCCCCCAAGGGACACGGCTCCTGTTCATCACAGCATGGAGAAGCTTCAGCGACAATGGGTTTTGACACGTTAACGTTCCATAAACTCGTTCTGTATCCTAGTACCCCATACTGCGGCCTAGTAGACATGATGATCGTTCTATTAGGAGTACAAACACAAACCAGGACGCTGCCGGTGCCAACATCCTGTCCAGCAGCACAGCCTTCTGATTCTACAGAGATGACACTGAGACAAACAAGCAAGGAGCTGGACCAGCTCACTGGACACCTCTAGAGTAAACACAGAGGCCTTCCATCACCAAACACGTTTTGTTAGGCATTGGCCGGCGCTCTGATCCAGAGTGAGGTATACTGTGACTGGTCTGGGCTTCTGCCTCCTCTTCTCAACCCAACATCGTTCACAGTGCCACTTGCTTCTTTGAGCGTTTATCCTAAAACATGGAGCAGCATTTGTACCCCTGGACCCAGGCTCTCCCACTGTGTGCCCCTGGCAGGACAGGGGTCATGTGCACAGGGAGCTGCCTGGCACAAGGCCCATCAGTCAAGGCTCAATGTGCTCACTGCACCTGACCTGCGCGATGCCCAGTGGACTGCATGTCCTGAATGCTCCAGCCCTGATCCTCGTATGTTGACAGAGGTCAGCGTTGGGTGGAGGGTGGAGGTGGATCTCTGTACCTGATGAGTTCCCGTCGTACTTCAGAAGCCCTCCTCGGTGTTCCTGTTATCATTGGGTGACTTATTACCGCTAGTGCGACGGCAGAACCTCCCCAGAGAAACAGGAAGCTTGCCTCTTGTTGTTTCGGGGTCTGCCAAGCGTGTAAGCAAACCCTTCACACCACGGAGCCACGCTGCCAGGCGCATCGGGACTTCCTGTGAAATGATTTGCCTGAGCCTCTTCTCGGAAACCCATTCAGACTGGGGGGGGGGGGGGGGGGCGTTTATCGGCTGGATTCACCTGGGTTAGAGGAGATAACACGGCCCCCGTCTGCACGGACCCAGACCCCCCAAGCCGGGTCAGGTACGGGGGTCAAGGGGGGTCTGCACGGACCCAGCCCCCTCAGGGTTCAGCTCCCCCCCGGGGGTTCAGCGCCGGGGCAGGGAGCAGGAGGTGGTTCTGGTTACGGCACGCTCACCTCAAAATAAAAAAACAAATCTAATTCAGGAGTCGTAATCCTTGTGGAGTGTCTCTCTCTCCCTCTCTCTCTCTCTCTCTCTCTCTCTCTCTCTCTCTCTCTCTCTCTCTCTCTCTCTCTCTCTCTCTCTCTTCTCTCTCTCTCTCTCTCTCTCTCTCTCTCTCTCTCTCTCTCTCTCTCTCTCTCCCCCTCTCTCTCTCTCTCTGTGCTCTATTTCATCCTGTCTATGTCTGTCTCCCTCTCTCTCTCACCTTCTCTCTATCTCTCTCACCCCCCCCCCCCCCCCCCCCGGTGGGGTTAGGGTTAGAGAGATAACAGTAGGTAACAGTAGGTAACCAGGGTAACAGTAGGTAACCAGGGTAACAGTACGTAACCAGGGTAACAGCAGTCCAGTGATACCCGCTCCCTGAACCACAGTAACCGTTCAGCCCCGACCGCGATGTGACCAATACATTTGTGGTTCCTCTTGACGACGGTAACCCGGTAACGTGCTCCGGGCCTCCCGTTCCAGGCTGACCTTTGACCCCTCGAAGCCACAGGAATCATGGGTTGCTGAACCCCCCACTGAGCCCAGAAATAGTTTCCATGGCAATGGTCTCCGCGGTTACCGCCCACTCCTGAGCGGTAACCGCGGAGGAGTGTAGAGCGGCGAGTTGGTGGTCATAACGATCACCTGGGTTATTGATCATGGATCTGATTGGTCAGGGCTGATATTGTGCCACCAGGTGAGAATGATCTTCCTTGTGCCTTAGTGACATCACTAGAGGGAGTGTCCACCTAGGTGAACGCTGCGGGGGTCCGTCTACCAGCCGACCCAGTGGGCTGGAGCAAACGTTGCTGACCTGTACTTCCTCCATCTAGGTGGACGCGCCCGTCAGCCTGTGATGTCACTAAAACACAGGAAAATGCAGATGTTCAAACGGCCTGTCATGGCTAATCCCACTCGCACCCAGTGTCGTTAACCCCCCCTTGAAGAGCAAAACAACGAGCTCATGTAGCCAGTACAATGAAGGGGCTGTTCGTGTGTGTGTGACGGTGTGTGTGGTGTGTGACGGTGTGTGTGGTGTGTGACGGTGTGTGTGTGTGTGTGACGTGTGTGTGGTGTGTGACGGTGTGTGTGAGCGGTGTGTGTGGTGTGTGACGGTGTGTGTGGCGGTGTGTGTGGTGTGTGTGGTGTGTGTGGTGTGTGACGGTGTGTGTGGTGTGTGGCGGTGTGTGTTGTGTGTGACGGTGTGTGTGGTGTGTGGCGGTGTGTGTGTGTGTGGTGTGTGACGGTGTGTGTGGTGTGTGTGGTGTGTGTGGTGTGTGACGGTGTGTGTGGTGTGTGTGTGACGGTGTGTGTGGTGTGTGACGGTGTGTGTTGTGTGTGACGGTGTGTGTGATGGTGTGTGTGGTGTGTGTGGTGTGTGTTGTGTGTGACGGTGTGTGTTGTGTGTGACGATGTGTAGCCGTGGTCGTGGTTCTGTAGGCGATGCCCAGCTGCTCCAGACCAGAGCGTGGGGGTGCCGGTCGTCCTGAGAGGAGACAGAGTATTTATAATGCTGACCCGCGTGGCTAAATGTTAGCGTAGGAAGAGTCCGGCCAGCGGGTGAGAACCCATTTAGAGGCCTGCGGCGCTGCCTCGCTCATGTTTCCACTCTGAAACCCAAACGGGGCACCGATGGGCCTGCGGTGAGAGGGGGCGTAATCCCACCCTCCAGAATATTTTCCACCCTTGGGGGGCCGGGGGGGGGGGGGGGGGGGGGGGGAACGGCCGCGCCCTCCACAGGTACCAGGGAACGCCGCCCGGAATGGCTCTCTTCCTGTCAGGGACAACAGCTGGCCCCACCGCAAGGCCAGGGTGTGTGTGTGTGTGTGTGTGTGTGTGTGTGTGTGTGTGTGTGTGTGTGTGTGTGTGTGTGTGTGTGTGTGTGTGTGTGTGTGTGTGCCCACCAGAGACCCTCACGGTGACCCGTCTCCCTTCGCCCCAACACTGCGCTTCTCTTTGTTCATCGATCCTTCAAGCCCCCCCAGGGCCCCCCCTGGTCCCGGGGTCAGTAGCAGCTGGCCCATTGGTCGGTGGGAGTCCAGCGTGGCTCCGTTACACCCCCCAGAGCGACCTCCGACCTCTGATGATCCCACGCTAAACCGATGATACGACTTGAAGGACGCCCAACCTTCTGGGGGCGTCCACTCCGGGGCGGGCGGGCGTCCACTCCGGGGCGGGCGGGCGTCCACTCCGGGGCGGGCGGGCGTCCACTCCGGGGCGGGCGGGCCTGTGGCTGCGTGAGGACATCGGTTGCCATGGCGCCCGGTTGCATAACAGGAACCGGAGGAGCAGATGAGGTCGCTCGGTCTATTCCTGGGGGTCACCTTCAGTCGCTCCACGGCGGGCCGGGCGGCCGAGGAAGGGTAGGTGGGGACGGAGTGACGTCCTTCTCCGTCCACACGCCCGTGTCCCGTTAGCTCGTATGCCCCGCTGCGCGGGTGTGGGTGCGTGTGAGGGCTGTCTCAGTCCGTGACTCCAGGCCCCGTCACACCAGTAAAGAAGAGTCCTCCCTCCTCAGGTCCTCGGGCTCCAGCTCCACCAACGGGCCCCTGATGGGTTCTTTGAGGGCCCTGATGGGTCCTGGGGGATCCCTGTTGGATCCTGAGTGCCCCTGATGGGTCATGAAGGCCCCTGAAGGAACCTGGGGGCCCCTGATGGGTCCTGGGACCTCCTCATGCATCACGCACTTAGGGAGACGGTGGTAAACCGGATGGTGAACCTGTTGGACTCATGTGAAGCCTTTCTGAAGAACAACGAGAAGAACCCAACAGAGGCGACCGGAGTGGAGACCTGAGGAGAGGAGCGGTCAGCAGGAGGAGGTCCGAGAGGCCGCCATGACCTCATGGCTACCCGGGAATACTGACAACACCACTGACCCCATAAGGCTGCGTTAGACGACACGCTCGGCTCCCACAATGCACTGCAGCGGGGTCAACATGCCAGTTTTAGTGGCAGCCAGTGGAGCGCGGGGCAGCGGGGGTCCGGACGGGGCAGGGGGGTCGGGTTACCGGAGCTGTGAAAGTCGACCCCGGCCGTAAAACACAGAGGACACCTCGTACCCCCATCAGAGACGCCTCGCACCCCCCTCACTGCAGGCATGGAGCCGGGTACAATGGGACCTGTACCCTGTCCCAGGGCATGATGGGCCGTCACGCGGGGGGGAGAGGGGGTGAGGGGGGGGAGAGGGTGGGAGAGAGGAGGAGAGGGTGGGGGGGAGAGGGTGGGGGGCAGAGAGAGAGGGTGGGGAGAGAGGGAGAGAGGGTGGGGAGAGGGGAGAGAGGGAGGGAGGAGGGGTGAGAGGGAGGGGGGGGAGGAGGGGTGAGGGGGTGGATGCGAGAGAGGGTGGGTGGGGGGAGGGAAGGGGAGAGGAGGGGAGAGAGGGGGAGAGAGGTGGGGAGGGGGAGAGGAGAGGTGGGTGGGAGGGAGAGAGGGAGGAGGGGAGGGGAGAGGGGTGGGGGGTACGGCCTTGTTGTCCTGGGTTCACATCTCTTCCATCTCATCAGCTTTTAAAAATGCAAATCAGGGCATCAAACATTCTGTTGGTTCCTCCTCCTCCTCCGGGTTCTCCTGTGAGGGGGGGGTACCCCTAGCTTCAGATACGGGGGTCACACTCCGTCGCTAATGTTCGCTGGAGCTCCTGGTCCGGGCGACTTACATGTTCAGGTCCAACAAGTGTAAAGAACCAACACACACACACACACACACACACACACACACACACACACACACACACACACACACACACACACAGGCAAACAGACACACACATACACACACACAGACACAGACACACACACACAGACACACACACACAGACATACAGACACACACACACAGACACACACACACACACACACACACACACACACACACACACACACACACAGACATACAGACATAGCAATGTTAAATGTGTACGGATTGGCCGTGATCCAACAGACTGATGGAGATGTATCTCCCCGGGCCTCTCCTACTGTAGGGGGGCTGGAGGCGTCTAATCCGGGGGCGGGCGGCTGGGTGATCCGCGGTGTCGGGTTCCACACCGACTCGCAGCGTCTCGCAGCGTCTCTCGCGCTTTCCGGTCACGCAGATCCCGGTAAACTGCTCTGTCCGCAGCAGTGGCCCCGAACCGTACAACCCAGCGGTGAGGAGGCGCCGTCCCACGCAGCGGAACGGGAGAAACCCCGCAGTTTGGGTCGAATCT
>OLKM01000790.1:117014-142014 GCA_900291075.1 Melanogrammus aeglefinus
GTGTGTGTGTGTGTGTGTGTGTGTGTGTGTGTGTGTGTGTGTGTGTGTGTGTGTGTGTGTGTGTGTGTGTGTGTGTGTGTGTGTGTGTGTGTGTGTGTCTCTTATCTCCTACCTCCTTGGTCGACCAGGAAGTCGGCTTCCTGTCGGCCTCCAGGATGCGAAAGAGAAATCAAGAACCAAAACATAAATTAAAATGAGTTTGTATTTTTAACTTCTTGCAATAATATACACTGTCATGCTGTGTTTTAGATTCACTGATTAACATTATATTATGATATACTTTAGTAGCCAACTAATCGAAATGATCAAACAGGGCGAGCTGTTTATCTTTGTCAGCCACTGCCCTCTTGTGGACGCCAGGGGTATTTCTGAAGCTACTGACGCTCGAGATACCAATATTCATGATTAGTCATCCTGCACCCGAAGTTAAAAGAATACGTTTCTAAGGCGTTTTGTGTGAATATAGGATACTTTTTAGACTACTTATTTTTAAAGCAGATATTCATGCAAATCCATTTGCACACACCCTACACACACTTACAGATTGTCCTACATTTAATTGTGTTCGTTTTGTGAATGAAATTAAGACGGTGTTATTTGTGTTTTAATTTTTGTAGTAGGCCTAACTGAAATACATCTAAATAAGATTAACATGTAAATAAGAAGAATCCTTACAATGACAGTGAGGCCTCAACGATAAACTCATTCGACGTCGGCCTACGGCTCAGTGTGTGTGTGTGTGTGTGTGTGTGTGTGTGTGTGTGTGTGTGTGTGTGTGTGTGTGTGTGTGTGTGTGTGTGTGTGTGTGTGTGTGTGTGTGTGTGTGTGGTCGAACGCTCTGCATGAAAGACCTGCTGGACTGACGACTTGAACCCTCATCACTGTTAGCGACGAACTGTGCGTGCAGCTTTCGTTGAAGTGCACCAGAGGGTGAATGTGGGTGGCTGTGGATTAATGAGGGTGAATGAGGGTGAATAAGGTGCATGTGGGAGCATGTGGCCTGGGTGAATGATGTGGGTGAATGTGGGTGAATGGGCAGGACGGACAACCTTCACTCCTTACGAACAGTGACCACGCCCACACACGCACGTCATGGGTCGTACGGGATGCTGATTGGCTGGGCGCAAAACCCTTCGTAGGCGACACCAGTGTTGCAAAACACACCGACCATGTCTTCAAGTCCCGACCGTGTTGACCAGAGCTTGTCCAGAGAAGTCAACGACCGGACCAACGTCGATGGGATTATTGTGACACCGCGCGTCCATTGACATACAGGAGACCCCCTGGCAGACCGCTGAAGAAGGACCTTAGGGTTTTATCTGCCTGCAGGAACTGGGATTAATCGCAGAGGTTATTTAGAAGTGAAACAGAAGAGAAACACAAGAGCAGACATGGATGGACCGACCGCCTTCTCCCCAGACAGAAACGTCCTGTGTCTGTTTGACGTGGACGGGACTCTCACCCGACCACGAGAAGTAAGATTCATTTATAATTGTGTTGTTACACTCTTGTTCTCATGTACCAATCTGTGATGATTACATCATCGATAAATGATAACACCTAACCCGAGTCCTTAACCAAGTGCCCCACTCGGATGGGTTACTGATGTGTTAACGATTCTCTTGTGGAGCTCTTCGAGGTCCAGCCGGGGGTACATCAGTTGTCTGCTGATCTCCATTCATTGGCCGCAGGCTCCAGCTCGCAATTGGCTTGACCACCGGTGACGGTCGTCTTAACCCATCGTCCAGCGTGTCCTCTCCTGACCCAGAAATAGGAGCAGGCCTACCTCCCTGAAGAACCCCCGCGGGGATAGGGGCTGGCCAGTGGCTCCATGTGTTTAGGGAAACCGGTTTATCCCCCGCCGTGCCTTCAGTAATAACAAAAAGAGGCAGAGGAGACCATTGGACAGAGAATATACAACTCTGGCTGGAACCTAGAACCAGTTACCCAGAACCGTTCAAATGTGACCCAACTCAGTTAGTAGGCCTACACTATAATGAGGAAGACCCCATCTCCAGGGACTGACGTGTGCCCTCCATTTGGCTGGCAGAACGTTGTATAAAACACCTACCGTATCCGCGTCGTTTTAGTTTGTGTTTCACGTGTTGTTGTTCACACTTGTGTTTTAATCGTGTGTTATTATCATGTATTTATGATGCCTCTCTGAAGCCCCTCGCTGTCTCTGCCCCCCAGAAGATAGACCCCCAGTTGGACCAGTTCTTCCAGAGTCTGCGGACCAAGGTGAAGATAGGCATCGTGGGAGGGTCCGACTACCCCAAGATCGCTGAGCAGCTGGGGGAGGGCGACGAAGGTAAGCGCCATCCTCCTCTTCCTCACTTCCTGCTCCCAGAGGCAGAGTGTAGACGGGTTCTGCCAACGACGTGGTGGTTCTGCCACCGACGTGGCGTGGTTCTGCCACCGTGTGAATCCAGAGCGCCAACCGTCAGTAAACTGATGGGGGTTAAATTGATGGGAGGGTAAAGTCTAGCGTTCTACAGATCAGGTTCTCCTTCCTTAGAACAGGAGGTTCCATCCTCCGGTTCTGATCATCATTTAAGCTGTAAGTTGGGTTCCCATATAGACGGTACCTTCTCTCCGTGACGGTACATCCTGGAGAGACAATAGACGCAGAGAGAGACGGAGATACCGTCGGTGTTGAGGACCCCGACTCCATGAGGAGGTCATCCCCTGCTCATCATCATCAGGGTGGTGGAGGTTCAGCTCATGGACTCAGAACCGGCTGGAACCAGCTGTCTTCAAGACGCTGCAGGGCTATTTCTGTTGGTGACCGGCGGGGAGATTAGCATACAGCGTCACAACAATGTTAGCTTTTAGCTCAGACACACACACACACACACACACACACACACACACACACACACACACACACACACACACACACACACACACACACACACACACACACACACACACACACACCCCCCCCCAGCTACACACACAGTGTAGTGTGTGGCGGGCCTCTGGCAGTTGGCCCCTGGCAGCGGGCCCCTGGCAGCGGGCCCCTGGCAGCGGGCCCAGTGGGCCAGGGGTGAGCAGAAGAGAGGCCTTTGTGACGCTCCAGGTATGCAGCGTGACAACGCTCTCACCCGGAAGCAGCTTCCCACCTGATCAACAAAGGGACTTACCGAACTGACTGTAACTTTAATGCACATTCATGTCACGTTCACGTCGTCCATCGGCATATGGCATCAAAACTCAACAGCAGCATTTAGTAAAGCTGAAGCTAAGGCAGGAAAGGGAGGGATCCATTCAGAGGAGACTGTCTCCACACCCAATAACACAACATCATCACATCGCACTCTGGCAGATGAGCAGCGAGGACGACGAGACAATTATAGATGGCCTGCTACTCATCAGCACTAGAGTACTGAGGGTTCAGGGCTAACTGGGTTAAGGGGTTCTGTGTCCTGTGATGCACTAAGTTAAGGGGTTCTGTGTCCTGTGATGCACTAAGTTAAGGGGTTCTGTGTCCTGTGATGCACTAAGTTAAGGGGTTCTGTGTCCTGTGATGCACTAAGTTAAGGGGTTCTGTGTCCTGTGATGCACTAAGTTAAGGGGTTCTGTGTCCTGTGATGCACTAAGTTAAGGGGTTCTGTGTCCTGTGATGCACTAAGTTAAGGGGTTCTGTGTCCTGTGATGCACTAAGTTAAGGGGTTCTGTGGTCCTGTGATGCACTAAGTTAAGGGGTTCTGTGTCCTGTGATGCACTAAGTTAAGGGGTTCTGTGTCCTGTGTTGCACTAAGTTAAGGGGTTCGGTGTCCTGTGATGCACTAAGTTAAGGGGTTCTGTGTCCTGTGATGCACTAAGTTAAGGGGTTCTGTGTCCTGTGATGCACTAAGTTAAGGGGTTCTGTGTCCTGTGATGCACTAAGTTAAGGGGTTCTGTGTCCTGCGATGCACTAAGTTAAGGGGTTCTGTGTCCTGTGTTGCAGTGATCCATAAGTTTGACTACGTGTTTGCTGAGAACGGGACGGTG
The DNA here is from genome assembly GCA_900291075.1 of Melanogrammus aeglefinus. Lineage (NCBI taxonomy): Eukaryota > Metazoa > Chordata > Actinopteri > Gadiformes > Gadidae > Melanogrammus > Melanogrammus aeglefinus. The sequence continues at coordinate 121,011 of OLKM01000790.1, forward strand.
CAGTTCAAAGAAGGGAAGCTCATCTCCAAACAGGTGAGAGGGAACAACAACATCAAACATGTCTGCTTATAGACGTTTTCAACAAAACAAAGCCTTACCCTCAACTTAGGGAGACGGGCCCGACACCGCCGGGTCCGTGATGACGACTCGTGCGGTTATGGCCCTGAGCACAACGTCCGCCCCGAGCCCCCCACCCGCTGAGTCCACTCATCCCCAAAGACCAAAGTGCTTTTCGCCGTTGTTTACGTTTGTGTCAGAGGCGCGCCGTGATTGGTCTACAGCAGAATGCGTATCAGGAAGTCCTTAGGCAGACGATGTGGTGATCGATGGGTGTGGTGAGGAGAGGCGGAGGCCCTGACCGCCACCCCGGTGCCGTCCTTTATAGAACCGTCCCTCTGCTGCTGGGAGCTGAACTGAGTGGAGGGGGTTTCAACGGAGAGCCCCCCACCCCCGAAAGCTCTTTGTCGTTACATGAGCTGCCCACGTCTGACTGCAGGGGGCCGTGTCTGCCTCGTCACTCTGATGGTTTCATGGTTGTCTTTGGGCAGCTGCCAAGGACCGAGACAAACCAGCTGGGACAGTTCTGTTAAAGCAACAACAACTCCACCGGGGGTTGACGTGATCGCTCTCTCTCCTCCTCACCATAACAGATTCATCAAGGTAGAGCAGTTACCTTGTAACCGAAAGGTTGCTGGTTCGATCCCCAGCTCCCCCTAGTTGATGTGTCCCTGAGCCAGGCACTTAACCCTGACTGCTCCTGACCAGCTGGCTGTCGCCCTCATGGTCCACTCTGCCGTCGGGGTGTCAATGTGTGTATTAACCGATGGAAGTGGCTTTGGGTAAAAGCGTCGGCTAAATGTCCTAAATGTAACAGGCCATCCAGAACCAGATCGGAGAAGAGCTGCTGCAGGACCTTATCAACTTCTGCCTCCGATACATGGGGCTGATGAAGCTGCCCAAGAAGAGGTGGGAGACCCCAGACCCCCAGACCCACTGACCCCCCAGACCCACTGACCCCCCAGACCCCCCAGACCCACTGAACCCCCAGACCTACTGACCCACTGACCCCCCAGACCCACTGACCCACTGACCCCCCAGACCCACTGACCCACTGACCCCACTGACACCCCAGACCTACTGACCCCCAGACCCACTGACCCCCCAGACCCACTGACCCCCAACCCCCTGACCCCCAGACCCCACTGACCCCCCAGACCCACTGACCCCCCAGACCCCACTGACCCCCCAGACCCACTGAACCCCCCCAGACCCACTGACCCCCAGACCCACTGACTCCCAGACCCCCCAGACCCACTGACCCCCCAGACCCACTGACCCCCACCAGACCCCAGACCCCCCAGACCCACGAACCCCCAGACCCCCCAGACCCACTGACCCACCCAGACCCACTGACCCCCCAGACCCACTGTAATACATATTTCCTCCGCCTCAGTTACGACATGTTTGATTTGTTTTGGGACTTTATCGTCTTCTGAACATGAGTACCGCAAACATCTCATACAGTCCCACGTCCACAGAGACACACCCTCACACAGGCGTCAAACCAGCAGACAGGCAGACAGACAGGTTCTGCTGAGTCTGTCTCAACATCTCATCTTTCATTTGACCAGGAAGGTTTTAAACCCTGGCACATTGTGTCAGTTACAGGATATATATATATAGAATAATAATCTATAATATATAACACCAGGCAGATACAACAAGAGCAACACTTCAAAACAAACAGAAAGTCTCAAGATAATATATTCATATATCATATGAATGTTCTTGAACCTTTTTGCACATTGATTGAAGGGAACCCTTTCCCTCATATCCTGACTAGCTGTCTCTGTCCCTTTGTCTGTCTCTCTGTCCGTCTGTCTCTCTCTGTCTGTCTGTCTCTCTCTCTCAACCGTCTCTGTCTGTCGTTCTGTCTGTCTCTCTGTCCGTCTGTCTCTCTCTGTCTGTCTGTCTCTCTCACCGTCTCTGTCTGTCCGTCTGTCTGTCTCTCTCTCTCTCACCGTCTCTGTCTGTCGGTCTGTCTGTCTCTCTCACCGTCTCTGTCTGTCCGTCGGTCTGTCTCTCTGTCCGTCCGTCTGTCTGTGTCTGTCTCTCTCTCTGTCGGTCTGTCTCTCTCTCTCACCGTCTCTGTCCGTCTGTCTGTCTCTCTCTCTCTCTCTCATCGTCTCTGTCTGTCGGTCTGTCTGTCTCTCTGTCCGTCCGTCTGTCTGTGTCTGTCTGTCTCTCTCTCTGTCGGTCTGTCTCTCTCTCTCACCGTCTCTGTCCGTCGGTCTGTCTCTCTGTCCGTCCGTCTGTCTGTGTCTCCTCCACCAGGGGGACGTTCATCGAGTTCCGCAGTGGGATGATCAACGTCTCCCCGATTGGGCGGAGCTGCTCGCAGGAGGAGCGGTTGGAGTTCTCCGAGTTGGACCGGGTAGGGAGCCCGCGGCCCGCAGAGCGTTCACCGCGCCGCACAGAGAGCAGCGCCAGCGGCCTGGAAGGGATGGGTTGAATCATTAGTGGGGTCCCCATGGAGGCTCCCCTCTGTAGTCTCCCCTGTACCCCATGAGCTGTGTTTGTATTCAGTCACAGAGCTAACAGAACACGAGCAGAGGAGCAGCCCACCGACCAACACATCCGCTCTACACTACATAGCGTGTGGTATCTGAGCGCGCTTTAATCTGACGGGGAATCCCCATCAACAGACCAACAGTGAAACAGAAAGGGAATGTGTCGTAATGTAGAAAGAGACGGTATTATACTGAAGGACTACTCTGTCTGTCTCACTCTGTGTCTCTCTCTGTGTCACTCTCTCTCTCTCCCCCTCTCCCTCCCTCCCTCTCTCTCTCTCTCTCTCTCTCTCTCTCTCTCTCTCTCTCTCCTCTCTCTCTCTCTCTCTCTCTCTCTCTCTCTCTCTCTCTCTCTCTCTCTCTCTCTCTCTCTCTCTCTCTCTCTCTCTCTCCCTCTCTCTCTCTCTCCTCTCTCTCTCTCTCTCTCTCTCTCTCTCTCTCTCTCTCTCTCTCTCTCTCTCTCTCGCCCACAGAGGGAGAGGATCAGGGAGAGGTTTGTCGACGCTCTGCAGGAAGAGTTCGCTGGCAAAGGGCTGCGCTTCACCACGGGTAAGACGCTGTGTGTGTGTGTGTATGTGTGTGTGTGTGTGTGTACACACACAGTGTTTGATCACATCAACGCCGGGCCGGGATTGGCCAACGCACACAGAGGCTCCACACGTACACACACACAGACGTGTGTTTACAATCTGCCTGTGCGCACACTGAGCACGGTGTCGAGTCATCAGCTTGGAGCGCAGCAGCCTGAGGGGGGAGGGACGGGATTAATGGGGGGGGGGGGGTGGGTCACTGCTTATCATCCCCCCCCCGCCCCCAGGTCAGGGGTCCTCCTGGAGGGGGGAGGGGGGAGGGGGGAGGGGGTGTGTCGGGGGCGGGGTGCACAGCTCTCCTCTGATTGGTGGACATCCCCCCATGGCTGTCTCCTCCCACTGCTGGGGACCAGCGTGTTAAAAGCTATTCTATCACGTCTGGTTTGTATCTCCAGACAGTAGCCCGCCCAAAGGGAGGTACTGGTCCGATGGGGTCCTGTGGGGGCCCGCTGTGCTGCCCCAGAGTCATCAGCTCTTCCTGGTGTCTCCCCAGGCGGCCTGATCAGCTTCGACGTCTTCCCCGAGGGCTGGGACAAGAGGCTCTGCCTGGAGGTGCTGGAGGGAGAGAGCCTGGACACCATCTACTTCTTCGGCAACGAGACCTCAGAGGTGGGTGGAGGAGGTGGTGGTGGAGGTGGAGGGTGGTGGTGGTGGTGGTGGTGGTGGAGTTGGTGGGTGGTGGTGGTGTCCTCCCCCCAGGCTGCTCCTCTCTGAGGTTCTCCTCCTCTCTGAGGTTCTCCTCTCTGAGGTTCTCCCCTCTGAGGTTCTCCTCCTCTCTGAGGTTCTCCTCCTCTCTGAGGTTCTCCTCCTCTCTGAGGTTCTCCTCCTCTCTGAGGTTCTCCTCCTCTCTGAGGTTCTCCTCTCTGAGTTCTCCTCCTTTTCTCCCCAGGGAGGGAACGACTACGAGATCTTCAACGACCCGCGGACGGTGGGCTTCACGGTGTTCGCCCCTGAGGACACGGCACGGCTCTGCAGAGAGATGTTCTTCAGCGAGCCCCCCAACGAGTCCTGATGAGGCCTGCCGAGCCGTCCTGCCCCCCGGTGGCCGGAGGGGGGACCACTCCCGGTACTGCCCAGCCGAGAGACGCCAGCGTTCCTGAACTCTTCCAGCGAGGCAGAAGCGCGGCCCCCTGGGGTCGAAGGGCACCACGATGAGATTAAAGCAATAAGGGTTAGGGGGGAAGGAGGGGCGTGTTATCCCCATGGTTACCACCCACGGCAACTTCCTGTTGCTGTTTTTTTAGGTTAGTGTCGCCGTCGTTAATGAGTTATAATAAGTCACGTTGTGCGGAGCACAGGAGCACTAACACAGGACTTTAACAGGTCTTTACTAAAAAATTAGGGACACATTTTAATAGCAGAGACTAGATGGCATAGATTAGTATGTTGACCATCATATAAGATATATTACAACTTTAAACCAAAAAAAACTATTTGGGGTTCGCGCCTCTTTAACTGAAACTACTGAAGTACTTCGTCAACAGAAGACCGTACCGGTTGATCGCTGCGTATAATGAATGATGAAGCCTGTTCCAATCACTGACCGTTAAGCACAGACACATAGATGAGGAAAGGTTAAACAGTGAGAACAAATAACGTTAAATCATCTTTAAAGAGTTTTTTTTTTTAGATTTGCAGCAATACGGCCGCCATCTTGTCCTGGGGTAGAGCTGTGACTACAAGAGACTGAATGTAACCCCTATCACACACTGGAATAAGGGAGGTAGTGTGTGTGTGCGTGGTGGTGGTGTGTTGTGTGTGTGTGTGTGTGTGTGTGTGTGTGTGTGTGTGTGTGTGTGTGTGTGTGTGTGTGTGTGTGTGTGTCTCACATTGTTTTTTATCTTTGATTGTGTAACAATGAAACAGAAAAGGTGTGTTTGCTGAAGATGTTGACTTTCGGTACATGACGTTGTTGATTAACCATTCCAGCAATAACAATTACCTCTTTGCAGAGCTCTCAAATAAGCAGACTTTGCAATAACAAACTTTATATTAGTCTATTCTAATAGATTTTGTTTCCTACGCAATGTTTTGTAAGTTCATGATGGAAGTTTGTACTCTCCCTACTGGCTCTCCGAAGGGGACGCAACGCTTTGAAATATCATGACCCATAACTTATTGACATTATACTGAAAAAAAAGAGGAATAATTCTAACTTTGTATTTGGTTGTGGGGATATGTAAACCAAGACATACCTGAAGGGGTCCTGCTGCAGAGGGCTGAGTGATACTGACCCCCCAGCCCTGCTCAGAGGGGGAGCAGGAGACACACAAACACCCTCACAGAGTTTAAAGGTTAATAAAGGTGTCAGATCAGTGTCAGATCAGTGTCGCAGCGCGGTACTGATCTGACACTGATCACCCTCTGATCACCCTGAACACCCTCCAATAGTTGACTGTGGACCAGGGACCTTTAGTTTGAAAGATATTAACTGAACACTCCGCTTTAATGAGGGGCTGATCACATGTTGCTCATGTTAATAACGTGTTGCTCATGTTAATAACGTGTTGCACATGTTAATAACGTGTTGCACATCACCATGAATCTTTCCTGCAGTAAAACGGATCAATAAAAGGTTTCTTGGTGTAAACATGAAGCTCTGCGCAGCTCGTCCAGACTGTCGTCTCGTTGGGTATCGTTCCGCTAAGATCTACGCTGCTGCGCAGTATTTCCAGTGTGACCGGGGATCTCCAATTATTTAACGTGTATCGATACAACGAATAAAAAGCTATTTGAGATTTATTCTGCGTTTTCCTTGAGCTCTAAGCTAACTTTCCAATCAAGTGGTTCCAAAAATCCCTCCCTCCCTTCCCAGTTCTCTTCCCAGATGACGTTACACGCCGGACAAAAACACACCGGACACAGCGTAGACCACACCGGACACAGCGTAGACCACACCGACACAGCGTAGACCACACCGACACATCGTAGACCACACCGACACAGCGTAGACCACACCGACACAGCGTAGACCACACCGACACATCGTAGACCACACCGACACATCGTAGACCACACCGGACACAGCGTAGACCACACCGGGGAACTTCAAAAGGTTTTATTGTTTCCACTTTGCCCAGAGAGGTTCTCTCTGATTTGGGGAGACATTGTCTGGTCCGTGAAACACAAGCGGCCGTGTGGAACACATCAGGCAGTGAGACAGAGAGACGGGCTGCTCTCCCACGTGAGTGAGGGGTAAACACGCGAGAACCAGACGTACAGTAAAGTCCTCCTTCACGTCAGGATGCAGAAGGTTATGGAGTTCACCGCCACACGCAGACACACACACACACTGTGGTAAACAACAGCAACAACAAACCACATCACTACAAAGTGTATTTCTTTACAAACCCATGGCTTGTCCCTCCTGGAAGTTAGTATTGAAGTAGATAAAGATAACCTGGATAAAGCCTCAGTTGGGTGTAGCTCTATAGAAACGGGTGGGGCAGCCTTTTAATACTTCACCCTTTCTCCAAATGTACACAGGAAGCATATGGCTCACATCTACACGACACATAGAAAAACACCATAGATCACAACGAATAAATAATAATAACTACAATCCAAATGATAAAATCCTGGGGATCCAGAACACATTAAGCGCTTTTCCGTTCACAGTAAAGTTTTCCCAGATCCTCCGTTCTGACGGAGTCTACGTCGCCCCCCTCCTGTCATGCATGTTTCTAACGCTCCGTCCTCCAGGTGACGGTGTTCCTCCGCTCTCTACACTCTCTGTACCGAGTCACGGCCGAGGGGACCTCTGACCCCTCGGCCCCCCGCTGTGGCCCCCGGGCTGGGGGCCCCAGGGCCCAGTTACACTCTGCCGTAGGGGACGCCTCCACACACAGGGCTACACAACGGGGTCCCGATGCCCCACAGTGGGGTCCCGTCTGAAGGCATCCCACCGCCACAGTGACCTGGGAGGTGACGCGAGGACGACGACTGAAAGGTGACCAACTAAGAACGGCCCCCGACGACCGCAGCGGGGAAACACTGTTGCCATGCCGACACGCAAGGCAGCGGTCCCTTGACCTCGACAGCCCCCCCGGCCCCCCGCCCGCCCCCCTCCCCCCGCCCCCCCCCTCCCCCCCCGGCCCCCCTAGGAGCTGAGGATCTGCCCGGACCAGGTCTCGTGTTTGGTGCCCGGGTTCAGGTGGATGATCTTCACCTCCACCGCCTGAACCTTCAGGTTCTTGGGCGGCACGCGGCTCACCTTGTAGGTGACCTCGTCGCCCTCCACCGGGACGTACTCCCCCTCGATGCTGAGGGGGGGGGGGAGGGGGGAGGGGAGGGGGGAGAGGAGGGGGGAGACAGGGGAATGAAGGGTCAGTATCTCTGTTAGTCTTGTTCCCTAGACAATAGACAGTAGAAACAGGTTTCAAACAAACACCAGGCTGTAAACAGGCTGTAAACAGGCTGTAGTCAGGCTGTAGCCAGGCTGTAGTCAGGCTGTAAACAGGCTGTAGTCAGGCTGTAGTCCCTCCCCCCAGAAGGTCTCTGGTCCAACACCCCCAGACCAGGGGTCAGAGACAACGTGGTCCCGGGACACCGTGGAAGAACTGAGGTGAGTTCACCTCACCTGACTCCACCTCACCTGACTCCACCTCACCTGACTCCACCTCACCTGACTCCACCTCACCTGACTCCACCTCACCTGACTCCACCTCACCTGACTCCACCTCACCTGACTCCACCTGTAAAGGACATCTGCATACCTTATCTACACACTGTCGGCTCACATTACACACACACACAGATACACACACAGACACACTCACACATAACCCCCCCACGCACGCTTACACACACAAACAGACACACTCACACATTGCGCACACTCACACATTACGCACACACACTTTACGTTTCAGCCCACACCATCGCCTCCTGGCTATGTGAGAATTAATATTAGTATTCTGCATATAAACAGAGATGACCCCTATGGACCCCTATCTGTGTGTGTGTGTGTGTGTGTGTGTGTGTGTGTGTGTGTGTGTGTGTGTGTGTGTGTGTGTGTGTGTGTGTGTGTGTGTGTGTGTGTGTGTGTGTGTGTGTGTGTCTCACTCTGAGATGTGAACAAAGATGTCCTCCCCGCCGTGGGAGGGCTTCAGGAACCCGTGACCTTGTGACCTGCAGAAGTCCTTACACACACCCTTAAAGACCGGACCGGACTGGGCCCGCACGGTACTGAGGGAGGGAGAGAGAGAGTAGAACAAGAGATTATGAAAATAATGTGCACACAATTTCATAAGAAATGTAGAACATATTAGAACCAACTTAGAACAACATATGTAGAACCTATCCCAAAAAAAAGCACTTGTCTGGTTGGGGGTCTGGTTGGGGGGTCTGGTTGGGGGTCTGGTTGGGGGGTCTGGTTGGGGGTCTGGTTGGGGGGTCTGGTTGGGGGTTCTGGGTTGGGGGTCTGGTTGGGGGTCTGGTTGTGGGGGGTCTGGTTGGGGGTCTGGTTGGGGGGTCTGGTTGGGGGTCTGGTTGGGGGTCTGGTTGGGGGTCTGGTTGGGGGTCTGGTTGGGGGTCTGGTTGGGGGGTCCGGCCCTGTGGGGGGTCTCTTACGCGGAGTAGGTGCGTGTGCGCTTGGTGGGCAGCGGGCTGGGCAGCGTGCGGGGTCTCTCCCCCCCCTCCTCCCACACCCGGCTCCCCTCCCGCAGGAAGGGGAAGGAGAGCGAGAGACGGGAGCCGGGGGAGCGCAGGGGGGTCTGGGAGGGCGAGGTGAGGCGGGGGTCCGCCATGTCCGGGGGTCCGGGGGTCCGGGGTGTCCTACTGCTGCTGCCGCTCCTCTCCTCCTGTTCCTGTCAGCGAGCTGCCGCACTGTTGGCTGTGTCTGTCTGCGTGCGTGTGTGCGTGTCTGCGTGCGTGTTTCCGTCTACCGGGCTTCTCTTGTCAGTTATGTGGGTCACCGCTGTCGTTTCAAGTCTATCAGGACGCCTAGCTGGAGAGAGAGAGAGAGAGAGAGAGAGAGACACAGACAGACAGACAGACAGACAGACAGACAGACAGACAGACAGACAGACAGACAGACAGACAGACAGACAGACAGACAGACAGACAGACAGAGGAGTTATAGGTTGACGGAGTCGCTGACAACACTCAGGTCCAGTCATTGAAGCTGGGAAAGAGGAGAGCATGCTGCCATGGCAACCCCAGCATCCCTGAGGTCAGGAGCAGCGCCGTACGGAGACCCTATGGGGATGACTCACACACTACAGTGCAGAGTGTGTGTGTGTGTGTGTGTGTGTGTGTGTGTGTGTGTGTGTGTGTGTGTGTGTGTGTGTGTGTGTGTGTGTGGAGGAAGTCCCTCACTAAACACTGAGCAGTTACAACAACCAGAAACCTATCATTTTTCGCATCGGCTGTGTTGATGGAAGCAGGAAAGGTGTGTGCGTGTTGTGTGTCTGTTGTGCGTGTTGTGTGTCTGTTGTGTGTCTGTTGTGCGTCTGTTGTGCTTGTTGTGCGTCTGTTGTGCGTGTTGTGTGTCTGTTGTGTGTCTGTTGTGCGTCTGTTGTGCGTGTTGTGTGTCTGTTGTGCGTCTGTTGTGCGTCTGTTGTGCGTCTGTTGCACGCTGAGGCTGAGCGGTGAGGTAAGCGGTGATCAGTGTGTCTCTCGCCCCTCCCTCACTCTGGATTATCCTCCGTGGGGAAACCAATCTGCTGCTGTTGTGTTCTGCAGAGAGCAGAGCCTCCGGGGTTGGGGGGCACATCTGGGGGGGCTGTGTGTTTAGTATCCACGGTGACGGCTGCTCAGACAGTAGTTTGAGCAGCAGTTGAGTCCATGTCTTTGGATCATCACACACACAATGACTAATTGCACCCTTGCGGCAGGAGGGGCAAATGATTAAGGGGAAATTAGTGGTGGAGAGAGGAAGCGCACGAGACAACCTGAAGCCCTACTTTTGTTCTTACAGCCCCCCCCCCCCCCCCCCCCACTGCCAAAGAGACGTCATTAACCCGGCGTCAGGGTTACGCCCACTGAGGCCCCCCTCGGTGACGCGCAGGTCGACTCGCCCACTGGAGCCCCGTGACGTCGAAGGGGCTGCAGCACGCGGCCTCCAGTAGTGGCAGGTCCTTCTGACGTCAGCATGACCCTACATGGTCATGTACCAAAACAACGCAGGATAGCGCAGATCACTTGAGTCACTCCGAGTGGCGTCACGCTGATCGGCATCGGCCCATCATGGCGACCGAATTAAGAGATGGACACATGCTTATAGGTCGGTTAAGGGCAAACCTACTAAACTACTAGAAAAAACACACACACACACACACACACACACACACACACACACACACACACACACACACACACACACACACACACACACACACACACACACACACACACGTTGCGTGGGCGTGTGTGTTGACCGTGATTTCTCCGCGCTGCACCGTTCTCATGGTGGATCCTCTTAACAGCCTCCCAACCTCAACCCAACCAAAGGTTATTTAACTCATCCCCGTGCGTGTTGTAATAAGTCGGTTTGCATGCGGGACATGCTGTCACTAAACCCCTCACATGTCCGGGACCCCGGAGCCATGGTCCGGGTGTATACCCGTCCCTAGCAGAAGGCGTAGTGAAGACAATAACCTGACGGGATGAAGGGTTCAAAGAGCATCGGACGGACCGCAGCGGGACGGCGGGTCCCTCCCGACAGCCCGGAGTAGAACCGGGGATCTACCGGAACATTAGAACCAGCAGCAGACCCGTTCAGACAATAGCCGTCTGTCGGGGGCTCCAGTGAATTAAAGCGGGTTGAAATGTTACTCACCGGATCAGGAGATTCAGTAGTTCGAGGGCTCGCTGCGTCCTGGACTCTATTATATAACTTAATGAATTAAATAAAGATAAATCCGCGTAGAGCAGCGGATGCCCTGATGTTAGGGAGTGAGGCTGCGCAGCTGGCGGAGACTCCGATGGCGTGATCCGACGCGCTGTGTGTAGAAACCCGAGGCGCGTGCACGTGACGGGCTGTGTGGAGAAACCCGAGGCGCGTGCACACGAGGCGCTATTTGTAGAAATCCAAAGCTCGTGCACGTGGGCCAGCGTGCGTTCGCGCGCAGGTGCACGGAGGAGACGGCGCGATGGCGTTGAGACGGATGATGGATCGGGGCGTCGATACGTCCAGACCCCCCCTTTAAAACGATGTGTGGACCATTCTTTTTCATTGGAAGGAAAAAATGATTGCTCTAAAACAAAAGTAAAACCAAATATGGAGACATGTTTAAATATGGCGGAACATCTTTGTACAGGGACATTTCGACCAGTTGTCATAACATATAAATGTGTCAATCAGTGATCCTCCTGGCCTGTAAACTGACTCATCACTGCTTAGTCCTAGCTTTTGTGTAGGAATATACTTCAAGTAAGAATAAAGTTATCAGAATAAAAACACATTTCTGTAGTTTGAGATGATGGTATTTATTTGAGTTGTTTTAACATCAAGGCCGGTCCACCTTAAGCAGCGCGGATGATATCCTTAATATCCTCCAGCGTTCTGTTCTTCAGGTCTCTGTGGTGCACACTATTCACGTCTCTGCCTCTGGCCTCCACCATGACCTTGATGAGAGGTGCTCATTGGATCCTCTCCATCGACCCAGAGCCGGTTGATTGGACGCTGCGTCCGGCTCTGGTCCAGCCCCCCCCCGGTGGGCTCGGCCAATAGCGCTCCTCCGGTTCTCCACAGGGTCCAGGGATCTCTCCACGTCTAATTTGAGTTCTTAGTTGTTCCACCACGACAAGAGTCCCAGCCCAGGCTCACAGATGGTCCCCTGAAACAGAACACATCCTTAGCACTACACCACCTGTTACTACACCTTTAACATGACGCCACCCCTTTAACAGGACACCACCCCTTTAACCCGACGCCGCCCCTTTAACCCGACACCACCCCTTTAACCCGACACCACCCCTTTAACATGACACCACCCCTTTAACCTGACACCACCCCTTTAACCTGACACCACCCCTTTAACCTGACACCACCCCTTTAACCTGACACCGCCCCTTTAACACGACACCGCCCCTTTAACACGACACCGCCCCTTTAACACCGACACCACCCCTTTAACCCGACACCACCCCTTTAACCCGACACCACCCCTTTAACCCGACACCACCCCTTTAACCGACACCACCCCTTTAACCTGACACCGCCCCTTTAACAGTGCCTCATGGTAAGTCGCTCTGGGTTCAGGCGCCTGCTGAGTGCCCTGGGTGAAGGCCTCACTATCAGAGTGTACGGCGCCTCCTTCTTCTGCCCGCTCTCCTCGGGCGCGGGCGGTTTGGGCTGGCCCGGCAGCGTGGGCGTGTCCACGGCGGCGGGTGGCGGGGCCTGACGGCGAGGTGTCCAGGAAGACCTCGTCGGTGACCCGGAAGCGGATCTCCTCGCCCTGGTCCATGTAGAGGTCGTGGGCGCCCTCGTCCGTCTCGTACTCCCAGAGCCACACCTGCTCCGTCTCGTCACTGGAGCGCCGCTCAGGAACGCTCACCACACCATGGATGACCCCCCTAGGTCCCCAACGGGACCGCCCCCCACTAACGGGACCGCCCCCCACTAACGGGACGGGACCGCCCCCACTAAACGAGGACGCGCCCCCCCCCCCCCCCCCCCCTCTAACGGGACCGGTCCCATTAGGGGGACCTGGACCACCCCCTTTAATTACATGATTAACATAAAGTCCTAATTAAGCGGATGTCAGTATTTAATCCATTTTCAGTGATTTGTTGAGAATGAAAACTCTGTAGTCTGATTGGTCACCACAAAAATCATTGCTGACTTACTGATAATCATTGATCATCCCCAGGGGCAGAGAAGCTCTCCTCTAGGACACTTTGGTCCAAAGTGACTCACAAGGAGGAAGTGACTCTTCACTGAACAGGAAGTGAACTGAAACCTCAGGATACAACTTGGCGGGCTGCTGCAGCGACTCTGGAGGGATGAGGATGTCGTCGAAGAAGCCCATGGTCACTGTGGAGCAGGGCACTACGGTGAGGATACGGTACGTGTGAGGGTACGGTACGGTGAGGGTACGGTACGGTGAGGGTACGGTACGGTGAGGGTACGGTACGGTGAGGGTACGGTACGGTGAGGGTACGGTGAGGGTACGGTGAGGGTACGGTGAGGGTACGGTGAGGGTACGGTACGGTGAGGGTAGTGAGGGTACGGTACGGTGAGGGTACGGTGAGGGTACGGTGAGGGTACGGTGAGGGTACGGTACGGTACGGTGAGGGTACGGTACGGTGAGGGTACGGTGAGGGTACGGTACGGTGAGGGTACGGTGAGGGTACGGTACGGTGAGGGTACGGTACGGTGAGGGTACGGTGGTGAGGGTACGGTGTGAGGTACGGTGAGGGTACGGTACGGTGAGGGTACGGTGGGGGTACGGTACGGGTACGGTACGGTGAGGGTACGGTAACGGTGAAGACGGTACGGTACGGGGTGAGGGTACGGGTACGTGTGAGGGTACGGTGAGGGTACGGTACGGTGAGGGTATGTGAGGGTACGGTACGGTGAGGGTACGGTGAGGGTACGGTACGGTGACGGTACGGTGGGGGTACGGTACGGGGGGCCTAGCCCAGCGCTAGACTGCAGTTTAACAACACGCGCTTTAGTAACACAGCCTAATCTCCCCAGAGGTGCCCCCCACCCCGCTCACCGTAGACCCCCTCCTGGCTGCAGTACTTGATCTTCCCCACCAGGATCTCGTCCAGGAAAGGATGGAACACGACGTACCTGAAGTCCACTGAGAGACGACAGACAGGAGACAGGAGAGCGTTTATTGGGCGTTACCACACGCGGATTAATGCACAGGGACCCCGGATTGGCCACACATTTTCCTAAATATAAACGACAAAAACGACCTCTATTGGCCCATAAAACAAATAAACAATTGATTGGATGGACGTGACCCACATGTTAAATCTATCCAATCCGTTGTATCGGTCACGTCATGTGACATGTCAGCTATTTTTGAATGACGTGACGTGAGGTCCCTTGACAGAATGACAGCAAAATGACAGAGAAAGTATGATAGTGGAGCCTCCAAACGAAAACAACAACGTTTAAAAGAACAACGCGATGAAGAGCTTTTAAAAAAACTCCCTAAATTAACGGGATATTTCAAACCTTTGTCTAGTCAAAAAGATACAGTCACAGAGGATGAAACACCTATTGAGGCGTCGGGATCGTTAGCTGTAGCCGCAGCTAGCTCATCTCCTCCGTAGGCTAATATTTCAGGGAATTTTGTGTCAGATGCATATAATGTGGGATCGAGCATGTATTTGGGTTGCATCATCCTTGTCACTCATCATCCAGTGGAAATTGCCCGTTACTTTGCTACACCTCTGCCTGGCCAAACCCGGTATCACGAGATCTCGTGCTCATGCGCATGAAACGCGTTAATCTATTGAATCGTGTCCCAGAGTACGATTGTTCGACATTTTTCGTGAAACGCATCACGAAATGTTAAAAGTGTTTATGTAAACATTTTTAGCGAGAAATGTGCATTTTACTTTCATAATCGTCGCTCGGCGAACGTGAAGGATGTTTGGTTTGATAGTTATGACGAAGAATATAGTTGTGAAGGATGTGCATTCAGAATGCATTGGTTAACATTTCGTGATGCGTTTCACGAAAAAAGTCAAACAATCGTACTCTGGGACACGATTCAATAGATTAACGCGTTTCGTGCGCATGAGCACGAGATCTCGTGATACCGGGTTGGGCCATGTGCATTTGTTTACAACAAAACCGTCAAAAAATCAATAGATCGAGCTGTGGATACGATGTTACGACGTGTAGGCTATATTTGTGTAGTCATAAACAAAATAATGCAGATTACGGAGCGTGTTTGTGTTGCTGTGCTGCAGAGAGGACAGCTGGGACACTGGGGGGCGGCGACCAGGTAACTACACTGATGTTACAAGGTTTTCAGACGCCAGGTGGAAGACAGAGAGCCTCGTTTTCACTCGTAACAAGTTACAAGTCATGTAGTTAACAATCACAATGACTCCAAAGCTTTTTAATTGAGGTGAAAATGTCGCAGAGCCACGGGAAAATCCAGCTAGTTCCTCTCAAATAAAAGAAGAAAAAAAGACTGGGAGGATGCTGCACACTGCACCACTGTGTGTGAACGACAATAACGGAGAAACAGCGCTATGATGAATGAATGAATGAAATGATATAACTAAACCTACTACACTAAACCACTTGTCGTTGATGTCCATTGAACACGATGTTCTCCGGAAATTGGATTTCACTGCTGTCATTAAGGACTTCTCTGCCAGAAAGTCGAGAAAGAAAAAATTTAAAGATAGGAATCTGAAAAAAATCAAATCTGAATATGTACATATTTTGCTCTGCTGCTGTTTCATTATTGCTGTTATGCTGTTGCATGGAGCTGCTGCTGTGTTTATTATGCTTTGTTTTATACAGGGTTTGATGTAGCCTATTGCACAGTAGTTTGTGTTTGAGTAGCCTCGTAATAAGGATGTTGTGATTTGGTCTTAGAGGGTGTTCTGTACTAATACAGATGTTATATCTGAACTGTTGTTTTAGAAAAGTGGTAACTTGCAGATGAATTGTGAAAAGTAGCCTAGGTAAAGTATGTTGCTTTGCTGTTAATGGTTTTGTGGCTGTGGTGGCACAGGTCAAAAGTAACATATATATATATATATTTAGCATGATTTAAAGAGCTACTTATATGCACTGGGCCCTCTGCTTGTTTGTATTTTGTGTTTTGTTTGTAATGTTGGATTTCTCATCGAGCTGTGATGTGGTCATTTTCTGGCAACTACTTGAATAAATATAGAGGAAACACTTATGTTTTGGCTGTTTGTGTATGCCAGTTCACCTTAGAATTTATATGTGGGCCATTTATGGCAATACATTAATTTTCCGGTAAAGCATAAGTAGGGGGGCCCCACACAAAGAGTAGCCTAGGGGCCCATGACCACCTTAATCCTCCTCTGGGCGTTACCGACTCCAAGTCGACTCTCCCTAAAGATGGCCTACTCTGTGTGGATACAACTGTCACAAAAGAACACATATCTGTAGTAAAATCACTCACAAAAAACGGTTTACAAGAGGTTATGCACTGAATAGCACAATAATGCAGCCTAAAAACCCCTCTCATCACTGAATGCTGCCTCCAGGGTCACTCACCTTTAGTGTGGGACGCCCCGTCGCCGGGGAAGATGTACGAGTCGTCCAGTTGAGTAATGTCGTACAGACAGACGCACAGGCCCACCTTATACACAACCTAGGGAGAGAAGCAGAGCACATCTATGAGGACACCGTCAGTGGATTATCAAGTGCAGTCAGTGAGAATAACTATGGAAGCATATATGTAGCAAAATTCAAATGGCAATGCAATTTGCAATTCAATAAGTAATTATGTTATGCAATTGACAATGCATTATGCAATTTCATAATGTAATTTGTAAATACGTTATTCAAAGTGTATTTTAATATGCAAAGTGACAATGCAATCCTCAATTAAATTTGCAAAAGTTCTAAAAATACAAATAGAATAACATTTTGTCAAATTCTTTGAGTTCCTTTATTCAAATTGAAAAGCTATAGCGTCCCCGTGATTGCAATCCACTTCGCCACGCTCCGTGTGTTGCGATATTCAAATGACATTTCAATCCGCAAAACGGAACCCAAAGAGGAACCCAAAGAGGAACCCAAAGAGGAACCCAAAGAGGAACCCAAAGAGGAATCCAAAGAGAAACCCAAAGAGGAATCCAAAGAGGCACCCAAAGAGGAACCCAAAGAGGAACCCAAAGAGGAATCCAAAAGAGGAATCCAAAGAGGCACCCAAAGAGGAACCCAAAGAGGAACCCAAAGAGGAATCCAAAAGAGGAATCCAAAGAGGAATCCAAAGAGGAACCCAAAGAGGAATCCAAAAAGGTGCAAATAGATGCAACAGTGTAGCAAACGTATCAGCCAATCAGCTGATACGCTCAGCCAATCAGCGCATCAATAATCTCCTCCATTGGTGACCATGGACCTGACACGAACGTGAACAAGGAAATTACGAGCAAGGGACGTAGTTCCGCCCAGACGCTGATTGGCTGATACGTTTGCCACTTTGCATATTGACTCTTTGGATTCCTCTTTGGGTTCCTCTTTGGATTCCGTTTTGGGTTCCGTTTTGCGGATTGAAATGTCATTAGAATATCGCAACACACGGAGCGTGGCGAAGTGGATTGCAATCACGGGGAGCTATAGCTTTTCAATTTGAATAAAGGAACTCAAAAGAATTTGACAAAATGTTATTCTATTTGTATTTTTAGAACTTTTGCAAATTTAATTGAGGATTGCATTGTCACTTTTCATATTAAAATACACTTTGAATAACGTATTTACAAATTGCATTATGAAATTGCATAATGAATTGTCAAATGCAGAATGTAATTGCAAATTGCATTGCCATTTGAATTTTGCTACATATATGCTTCCATAAATAAGTCAGTCCGTTTGGTTCAGTGCAGAGCACGGCGGGCAGCAGCACCCCACCCTCACCTTGTTCGCCAGCTTCTTGTTCAGCTCTTCAGTGATCGCGTCGTTCAGCTTCTTCTGGAAGTTCCAGGGAGGAATGCGGACGGTGTCGACCATCTCCACCAACACGAACATGGTGACCCCTGAGTTACACAACCCGGGGGGGGTCTAGGTCCACACTCGACTTAACTGATGACTGGGGGCCATCCCTAATCGGAAAAACGTTTAGACATAATCTCAATGTGCTATTAACGTCATCAGAACTCTCCCTTTATCGCCACTAATCTCAACCTGACATATTGTTACTTTTTTCACGGTAGCATTTTCTTAACGGATTACAAATAAAATGCAGATAGTTTGCGATGCTTTCTTTTCATAGATTCATCATCTCTCCACGTGACTGTTCAACACCACAACCACACCGCGTCACTTTACGGCACGTCGCAAATTTAAAGTCACAGCGCAGCTGGTATGACGTCATTGAGTATTACTACCGAGTCCCCGTTATTAATGAGTCCCTGGTTCTTACTTTTGCTGAGTGACAGATACACTTATTACTACTGAGCAGTAATACGTAACTTAATACTAGTAGTAGTAATACTAGCTATTACAAGAGTAGTAGTTAATTACTCAAAGAATTCCTAGAGTAGGAATACTTATTATTGCTCATTCAAACCAAACAAACATGTCCATCAGGGAGAATTTCCCAAGCTCGTGATATATGAACCCTAGTTCATGTTGCACTACATTCAACCCAAAGGTCTCGGATCTAGGGCTGTTTGTGTGAAGGTCTGTATTTTGGAGAACATAAAAAAAAATCAACAAACACAACTCATAAATATAATGTAATCTTTATTCATTACTGTAACATGTATATTGCAAGTGCGTTAATCTCACGGTGAGCCTGACAAGCGATGACACTGCAGGAAAACGGGTTGGAACTTAATGTTTACCCATTAGATTACAGGACAATCACTAAAGATGGTCATGTTGGATTAATGAATCTATTTCTGATGAGATCAGTCCCATTAGTAATATGACTTTATTTAATCTCCAAACGACAAATCGCTCACTGGAAACATCACAGCTGAGGACAAACACAACGATATGTGGGCTAACGTCTCATCGGTCCCGTTTAGAGCTCTGAACACAGACTGATGGAGCAGCCGACCGCTTCTACGTGTTCTGCTTCTACAGGTTCAGCTTCTACCGATTCTGCTTCTATGTTCTGCCTTTTACAGGTTCTGCGATCACAAACACCGAAAGACTATTTTTACCAGGAAGATGGGAATTGTAAACAAATAATTATACTTTTTTGGTACATTGGGGTGATTGTGCGTGCAGATGTTAGTTGTTAGTGGAGGCATTTATGGCATCACTGCATTAAATAAATGAGATAAACGGAGTACTGATCACCACCACGGGCTTCGGGGAGGGCCAGTCTTCACTTCTCAGTTGCTTCGCTCTTCAAACATTTAACCAGCTGGAAGTCCAGACCTCGGACAATTGAATATAAAAATGTAAAATAAACAAAAATAAAATCCAACCTTTTCAGTTATTGACACATCAGCAACTCGTCATTCAGTTCAACAGATAGCACACGTGGATCCAACAGCCAGGACCGTCTTGTGTTTCAGGTAGGACTCGTTAAACCAGTGGCTCGTTATCATTAATATTCAAGTGTCAGAGGGAGATAGGGAACCTCTTGGGAGGAGACTTTAAATCACATATATACCTTTAAATGTACACAGTGCAGCAATATATAATATATAACATGAAGGACCAAACATAGATTATATACCATGTGTGTTATTTAAATAAAGTGATTTAGATCAGTGGTGTTCCCTCTACAACCAGCATATCTGAACGACATAAGAGAATGTTTTGAAATGTTTAAGAGAATGACAGCTGCGTGGCGCTGGGCTACGTCCGGCGCCCGGGCGGCGGGCGCTGGGTTGTGCGTTGGGGTGAGCGAGGAGACAATAATCAACGGGTCTTTGAGTGCAGCCCAAGGTCCAAGTGCATCCTGGGAGGGTTTGGAACCGCAGCGAGATGAGGGAGATATCAGGGAGGAGAGACCAGCGGACCAGGATCAATACAACATGGCTTTGTCTTCACTGCAGCCAAGAGGGAGGACGGTCCGAGGAGAACGCAGCCTTTGTGTTCGGTCGAGCAATACTTTGCTCATTGCACGGGAGAACAAACCAGCCGAGACTAGCACGAACCCTGGAGTGGCCATCAGGGCGTGTGTGTGTGTGTGTGTGTTTGTGCGTGTATGTGTGTGCATGTATGTGTGTCCGTTTGTGTATGTTTCTCTTCACAAGACATCGAGAGCTGGGTGGACACTACGGTCCCTAAGCCGAGCAAACGGGATTCAGACGAAGGTGGGAAACAGTCCATGCAAAGCTAACGTCGACATAGCTGTGTGTGTGCGCCCTGGAGTGCATTCGTTGTCGTCTCGTCTGTGTGTTGTGCGTTTGCCTGTGTGAGTGAATGTGTGCGCTTTTAATTTCTACAGCGACCGTGCGTGTGCGTCTAAAGACTCAGTACAATGCGGCGGCCATCTTCCATCTCACTCCCGTCCACACTAGGTTTTCTTAACTAATTTAATTAGTCAGACAGCTCTGCTCGTCTAAGCTCTTGTGCTACCCCATGGAACCCCCCCACCCCTCCTCCCCCTCCTCCCCTCATCACCTCCTCCCCTTCCTCCCCCTCCCTCCCCTCATCACCTCCTCCCCCTCCTCCCCCTCCTCACTGGAGCTCCTTCATGCGGTTGAGGGCGGAGCCCGCCTTGAACCACTCGATCTGGGGCTGGTTGAAGGTGTGGTTCAGGGAGATGGAGTCCAGGCTGCCATCGGCGTGCTTCAGGACCGCCGTCAGGGGCTGGGGGGGGGCACAGAGAGGAGTCTGATTGGACCGTCCCTTCACCAGGGGGCGGGGCTGTTAGGGGGGCTCACCTTGCCGGGGCTGAAGGCCTCGAGGCCCTGGATGGAGACCTCGTCCTCAGGGCAGACCTTGTCGTAGTCCTGGGGGTCGGCGAAGGTCAGCGGCAGCATGCCCTGCTTCTTGAGGTTGGTCTCTGTGGACCAGAGGACATGACCTCAAACAGGGCGACGACAGGCTGGAGACGGACGCCTCCGCGGGGGCAGGACCCCCGGAGCGGTGTTGGGGAAACACACTGAAGACCCACACACTGGGGTCTCCAGTGTGTCCCCACAGCAACGACAACCATGAAGACTCAACGTGTTCAACAACCCTGGGGAGGTGGACACGGTGCGTGTGCGCACGTGGTTTAGAGTGTGTGTGTGTGTGTGTGAGACAGACAGACG
>OLKM01000790.1:144514-147046 GCA_900291075.1 Melanogrammus aeglefinus
CCTCACCTTGATCAGCACCCTGAGCCCCCCCCCTCACCTTGATCAGCACCCTGAGCCCCCCCCTCACCTTGATCAGCACCCTGAGCCCTCACCTAGATCAGCATCCTGACCCCCACCCTCGAACTGCATCAGACAGCTGAGCAGCCCCCCTCAACTAGCAGCGACTGACGCCACCTGCAGCAACTTGACAGCACCATGAGCACAGCACAGACGCATGAGACAGACGGACCGACCCATCACCGTGACTGATGGACACATGAGGCCCCCCCTCACCTTGATCAGCACCCTGAGCCCCTCCAGGTCCGTTCCGCTCCAGCGGTCGAACGGCTCCAGAAGCTGCAGGCGGTTACTGGAGGGACTGACGTCCACCTGGAGGACAGACGGACACATGAGACAGACAGACGCATGAGACAGACGGACGGACGCATGAGGGGACAGATGGACACATGAGGGGACAGACGGACGCATGAGGGGACAGACAGACGCATGAGGGGACAGACAGACGCATGAGGGGACAGACAGACGCATGAGGGGACAGACAGACACATGAGGGGACAGACAGACGCATGAGGGGACAGACGGACGCATTAAAGGACAGACGGACGCATGAGACAGACAGACACATGAAACAGACAGACGGACGCATGAGGGGACAGACAGATGCATGAGGGGACAGATGGACACATGAGGGGACAGACACCTCACCGCTATCACGCCCCGGTTACCATGGAGACCGCTGCCTCGTGTCCCTGACCAATCAGCTGATACCGCGCCCACTTATGTCCCGCCCCTCCCCAGCAGAGCCCCCTGCTCCGCCCCAGACCTTCGGGGCGGGGGGGGGTCTCACCGTGACGCTGGACCCCTGTGGGGGGGGCTGCTGGTAGGTGTCCTGTCCCGGGTCGAAGTCCCGGGACGGCAGCTCGTCTCCGGTGGGCGGCTGCAGCCTGAACTTCTCCCCGTTGGCCGCCGTCAGGAAGTCCGTCTCCGGGTTGAAGTCCAGCGTGCCGGCGATGGCCATCGCCGTGACGACCTGGGGGACGGACAGGAAGTCATTTAAAAGGTGAGGAGCCTCGGGGGAGGGGCCTCGGTCGGGGGGGGCGGGGCTCACCTCCGGGGAGGTGACGAAGGCGTGCGTGGCCGGGTTGGCGTCGTTCCGGCCGGTGAAGTTGCGGTTGTAGGAGGTGACGATGGTGTTCTTCTCCCCCTTCTTCACGTCCTTCCTGAGGAAGAGGAACCCCCACAGGTTCAGCTCGGTGTCCCCCAGGTCACTGCTGTACTCAGACTCCATGAGCGGGCTCCTTGGGGTTCACTGCACTGACTGGTGCCTCCTAACTGGCCCGGGACCAGCAGTCCCCCAGTATTAGAGCCTCATGTCTCATTTGAAGGAGAGGATTGGGCTTTCAGAAGGGGACATTAATAATGTTGTAGCATTGTAGCTTCCTTCAGCGGCCGGTGGACACACGGTGTTGGAGTTAACCAGAGCTCCACCAGGCTGTGGTCGCCTCCCCGCTCAACAACCAACAGGAGGCCAGAGACGGGGGCGCTGTACGTTGAATGTCAGATCAGATTTGTGGGAGCACTCTTTCAACCAATCCAAAACACACTGAACTTACACGTGGACATCATCACTATAATGTTTATTATAAAGGAGGCCCTCCCACCTGTCCCACTGGCCGATGCACGGCCCGCACGCGTTGGCCAGGACCACCCCGCCAACGTCCCTCAGGATCTGGGCCTGGAGAGGAGGGAGAAGGGCCCTACGTCACTCTACACCGTCACAAAGGAGAGGAGAAGGGCCCTACGTCACTCTACACCGTCACAAAGGAGGGGAGAAGGGCCCTATATCACTCTACACCGTCATAAAGGAGAGGAGAAGGGCCCTACGTCACTCTACACCGTCATAAAGGAGAGGAGAAGGGCCCTACGTCACTCTACACCGTCATAAGGAGAGGAGAAGGGCCCTATATCACTCTACACCGTCATAAGGAGAGAAGGGCCCTATATCACTCTACACCGTCATAAGGAGAGAAGGGCCCTATATCACTCTACACCGTCATAAGGAGAGAAGGGCCCTATATCACTCTACACCGTCATAAGGAGAGAAGGGCCCTATATCACTCTACACCGTCATGACACGGAAGAAGGGCCCTATATCACTTCTACACCGTCATAAGGAGAGAAGGACCCCTATATCACTTCTACCACCAGTCATAAGAGAGAAGGGCCTATAGTATCACTCTCACCTCATAGGAGAGAAGGCCCTATATCCACTCTACACCGTCATAAGGGGAGAGAAGGGCCTATATCACTCTACAACGTCATCAAGGAGAAGAAGGGCCTACGATCACTCTACACCGTCATAAGGAGAGAAGGGCCCTATATCATCTACACCTTCATAAGAGAGAAGGCCCTATATCACTCGTACACCGTCATAACGGACGAGAAGGCCCTGATGTCACTCACACGTGCATAAGGAAGAAGGCCCCTATATCGACTCTACACCGTATAAGGAGAAAGGCCTATACACCTCTA
>OLKM01000790.1:147071-189571 GCA_900291075.1 Melanogrammus aeglefinus
TAAGGAGAGAAGGGCCCTATATCACTCTAACAAGAAACCGTCAATAGAGAGAAGGGCCCTATATCACTCACAAACCGTCAGTAAAGGAGAGAAGGGCCCTATATCACTCTACACCGTCATAAGGAGAGAAGGGCCCTATATCACTCTAAGATGCCTACAAGTGCGCGGCGAAGGCCGAGGAGAGAAGTATTTTAGCTATATGAGGGAATGTGTTTGTTATGTCTGTCCATACGCTGCTGTGACACATTTTCTGTAAAGGATTATTAAAGGATCCACCTCTCTATCTTGTACCTCTGTGTATCTCTCTATCTTGTATCTCTGTATATCTCTCTATCTTGTACCTCTCTGTACCTCTCTATCTTGTACCTCTGTGTATCTCTCTATCTTGTATCTCTGTATATCTCTCTATCTTGTACCTCTCTGTACCTCTCTATCTTGTACCTCTGTGTATCTCTCTATCTTGTACCTCTGTATCTTGTATCTCTCTATCTTGTATCTCTGTATATCTCTCTATCTTGTAACCTTCTGATCTTGTATCCTCCTATTCTATATCCAGTTCCCAGCGGTCCGTCACTTACGTATCCGTCCCTCTCGATGGTGGCCCTGATCTGCTCCGACCCCGGGGTCACCGTGAACTCCGACCTGCAGCGGAGCCCCTTGTCCAGCGCCTGCTTGGCCAGCGACGCCGCCCGGCCCATGTCCTCGTAGCTGGAGTTGGTGCAGCTGCCGATCAGACCTGCACCGGACCGGGAACCAGAGAGGGAGTCAGGGTACCAGAGAGGGAGTCAGCGTACCAGAGAGGGAGGGAGTCAGGGTACCAGAGAGGGAGTCAGGGTACCAGAGAGGGAGGGAGTCAGGGTACCAGAGAGGGAGGGAGTCAGGGTACCAGAGAGGGAGGGAGTCAGGGTACCAGAGAGGGAGGGAGTCAGGGTACCAGAGAGGGAGGGAGTCAGGGTACCAGAGGAGGGAGTCAGGGTACCAGAGGAGGGAGTCAGGGTACCAGAGAGGGAGAGAGTCAGGGTACCAGAGGATGGAGTCAGGGTACCAGAGGAGGGAGTCAGGGTACCAGAGAGGGAGTCAGCGTACCAGAGAGGGAGGGAGTCAGGGTACCAGAGAGGGAGGGAGTCAGGGTACCAGAGAGGGAGGGAGTCAGGGTACCAGAGATGGAGGGAGTCAGGGTATCAGAGAGGGAGTCAGGGTACCAGAGGAGGAAGTCAGGGTACCAGAGGAGGGAGTCAGGGTACCAGAGGAGGGAGTCAGGGTACCAGAGAGGGAGGGAGTCAGGGTACCAGAGGAGGGAGTCAGGGTACCAGAGGAGGGAGTCAGGGTACCAGAGGATGGAGTCAGGCCATTGGGGTCAAGTGATCCCAATAATAAAACAATTAACTAATAATACAATAAATCTTATTCATCACTGTAAGTCACCACGGACAAAAGCATCTGCTAAACGACTCTCAATGTGTTCCTCTGCACACTAAAGCCAGTCACCGGCCCCAGTGACCGTCTGCTGGGTCCCTCCCTTCAGAGGGGCGGGTCATTGTGTTCCACTTCACGGTTCTGGGTCTGCAGCGCTCAGTAGGACCACGCGGCGCAGTGCTGAGCTCATCTGGGCCAGCAGTCCGATCACATGTCCCAGGCAGAGCGCTTCAGAGGTAACCTGAGGGGCTCCGGGAGAGACACTGACCCACTTTAACCTCCAGGGGCCAGTCGTTCTTCTTAGCCGTGGCCCCGATCTCGGAGACGGGGTGGGCCCAGTCCGGGGTGAAGGGCCCGTTGATGTGCGGCTTCAGCTGGTCACCGGGGAGGGAGCGAGACGGTAGACTTCAGGTTATCTCTTTCATGGTTTGGTTTGTCTTTTCAGAACAACCTAACCCTCTTTCATAAAGCACCGGACATGTCAGGCCACAGCCCATCAAATCAATCCTAGGGTCTAAATGGAGGCCCCTAGGGGACCTCGACGGGCCCTCGTGTATCAGTGTGACCCCCAGCCCCCCCCGGGGAGCAGACCCACCTCACTCAGGTTGATCTCCACCATCTGGTCGTACTCACAGCCCTCGTCTGGGACCAGGTCCTGGTGGAAGGCGTCGGCCACCGCAGAGATCTCTGAGGACCAGGGCGCAGGAAGGGCCACCGTTCAGAATCCAGAGCCACGGGCATTACAGCCGGTTAAGAAATGAGGCTTTAGATTTACTTCTAAAGCAATAATGAAAGGGTTCTAAAGAAATAGATGATCAGGGGGGACAGAGAGGGGGGGGGAGAGAGAGAGAGAGAGAGAGAGAGAGACACAGACAGAGAGACACAGACAGAGAGAGAGACAGAGAGAGAGACAGAGACACAGACAGAGAGACAGACAGAGACACAGACAGAGAGAGACAGAGACAGACAGAGACAGACAGAGACAGAGACACAGACAGACAGAGACAGAGAGAGAGACAGAGACAGAGACAGAGAGACAGACAGAGACACAGACAGAGAGAGACAGAGAGAGACAGAGACAGACAGAGACAGAGACACAGACAGACAGAGACAGAGAGACAGAGAGAGACAGAGACAGAGACAGAGACAGAGACACAGACAGACAGAGACAGAGACAGAGACACAGACAGACAGACAGAGACAGAGACACAGACAGACAGACAGAGACAGAGACAGAGACAGAGACAAGAGACACAGACAGACAGAGACAGAGACAGAGACACAGACAGACAGACAGAGACAGAGACAGAGGGAGGACGGCGGACTGACCCCGGCGGCCGGTCTTCTCCAGGTAGGTTCTCATGCGGTGGTTGTAGGGGAACACTGAGGTGGTGGCTCCGATCTCAGCGCCCATGTTGCAGATGGTGGCCATCCCTGGTGACGGGGAACAAACAGACAGACAGACAGAGCTCCTGCTCCTCATCACTCGCTCCCTTTGCTCTGGCAGAAGGTTTCCTTCCTCCAGGGCTTTACTGAGTTCTATAAGACCACCGCACCGGTCGGACCACTTCCACTTCGAGAGGCCATTTCAGCTCCACCCTAAGAATCAGAGGTCGCCCTCAGAGGTCAGAGGTCAGAGGTCAGAGGTCAGGCTGGGGCCCCTCACCTGTGCAGGAGATGGAGTCCACCCCGGGCCCGTGGTACTCTACGATGGCCCCCGTGCCCCCCTTCACCGTCAGGATGCCGGCCACCTTCAGGATCACGTCCTTGGGGGAGGTCCAGCCGGAGAGGGTGCCAGTGAGCCTCACCCCGATCACCTGAACAGAGGGAACCCCACCGCTCAGAGAGAGGAACCCCACCGCTCAGAGAGAGGAACCCCACCGCTCAGAGAGAGGAACCCCACCGCTCAGAGAGAGGAACCCCACCGCTCAGAGAGAGAGGAACCCCACCGCTCAGAGAGAAGGAACCCCACCGCTCAGAGAGAGGAACCCCACCACTCAGAGAGAGGAACCCCACCCTCAGAGAGAGGAACCCCACCGCTCAGAGAGAGAGGAACCCCACACCGCTCAGAGAGAGGAAACCCCACCGCTCAGAGAGAGTACCCCACCGCTCAGAGAGAGGAACCCCACCCGCATCAGAGAGAGGAACCCCACCGCTCAGGAGAGAGGAACCCCACCGCTCAGAGAGAGAGAAACCCCACCACTCAGAGAGAGAACACCCAACCGCTCAGAGAGAGGAACCCCACCGCTCAGAGAGAGGAACCCCCACCGCTCAGAGAGAGGAACCCCACCGCTCAGAGAAGAGGAACCCCACCGCTCAGAGAGAGGAACCCCACCGCTCAGAGAGAGGAACCCCACCGTCAGAGAGAGGAACCCCACCCGCTCAGAGAGAGGAACCCCCACCAGAGAGAAGACAACCCACCGCTCAGAGAGAGGAACCCCACCGCTCAGAGAGAGAGGACACCCCACCGCTCAGAGAGAGGAACCCCACCGCTCAGAGAGAGGAACCCCACCGCTCAGAGAGAGAACCCCACCGCTCAGAGAGAGAGGACCCCACCGCTCAGAGAGAGAGGAACCCCACCGCTCAGAGAGAGGAACCCCACCGCTCAGAGAGAGGAACCCCACCGCTCAGAGAGAGGAACCCCACCGCTCAGAGAGAGAGGAACCCCACCGCTCAGAGAGAGAGGAACCCCACCGCTCAGAGAGAGGAACCCCACCGCTCAGAGAGAGGAACCCCACCGCTCAGAGAGAGGAACCCCACCGCTCAGAGAGAGGAACCCCACCGCTCAGAGAGAGGAACCCCACCGCTCAGAGAGAGGAACCCCACCGCTCAGAGAGAGGAACCCCACCGCTCAGAGAGAGGAACCCCACCGCTCAGAGAGAGGAACCCCACCGCTCAGAGAGAGGAACCCCACCGCTCAGAGAGGAAACCCAACCAGCCAGAGAGAGAACCCCACCGCTCAGAGAGAGGAACCCCACCGCTCAGAGAGAGGAACCCCACCGCTCAGAGAGAGGAACCCCACCGCTCAGAGAGAGGAACCCCACCGCTCAGAGAGAGGAACCCCACCGCTCAGAGAGAGGAACCCCACCGCTCAGAGAGAGGAACCCCACCGCTCAGAGAGAGGAACCCCACCGCTCAGAGAGAGGAACCCCACCGCTCAGAGAGAGGAACCCCACCGCTCAGAGAGGAGGAACCCCACCGCTCAGAGAGAGGAACCCCACCGCTCAGAGAGAGAGGAACCCCACCGCTCAGAGAGAGAGGAACCCCACCGCTCAGAGAGAGGAACCCCACCGCTCAGAGAGGAGGCGGTCAGAGAGGAGGATGGCGACAGGTCGGTAACAGGTTTAATACATTAACACTATTTTATTTTAGGAATATAAAAATGTAAACATTGTGTTTTGTGATCTAGTGTAGCCTAGCCTAGCATGGCTCACGTTGGGGCACTTGAGCTCCCAGGGGATGTCAGCCATGACGTCCACGGCGTCGGCCCCGCCCACCCCGATGCAGATGGCGCCCAGGCCGCCGCCGTTGGGCGTGTGGGAGTCGGTCCCGATCAGCAGCACGCCGGGGTAAGCGTAGTTCTCCAGGATGATCTGAAGCAACACACAGACGCACGGGAGGGACACAGGCATACCGTCAGGACCCTACCAATAAAAGAGGACCGACAAGGAGAGAGTGGTGGAATGTTTGAGGACAGGATGGATCCAGCGCGTCGCCGCGGGCTGAATGAAGTCCAGACGGTACCTGATGGATGATCCCCGACCCGGGCTTCCAGAAGCCAACTCCATATTTGGCTCCGGCAGTTGCCAGGAAGTTGTAGACTTCTTTGTTTACATCCTGGTTCAAAAGAAAAGGGGAGGAGTTACTAACTTTGCCCCACCTCTTCTCCATTGGTAATTTAGACAATGAAACCAGCCCCTCCTCCCCCTCCACCCCACCCCCCCCCCCCACCACTTGGCCCTCTGCAGGTCCTTGCCCCCCCCCCCTCACCTTGGCCCTCTGCAGGTCCTTGTCCCCCCCCCACCTTGGCCCTCTGCAGGTCCTTGCCCCCCCCTCACCTTGGCCCTCTGCAGGTCCTTGTCCCCCCCCCCCCCTCACCTTGCCCCTCTGCAGGTCCTTGCCCCCCCCTCACCTTGCCCCTCTGCAGGTCCTTGCCCCCCCCCCCTCACCTTGGCCCTCTGCAGGTCCTTGCCCCCCCCCTCACCTTGCCCCTCTGCAGGTCCTTGCCCCCCCCCCCCTCACCTTGGCCCTCTGCAGGTCCTTGTCCCCCCCCCTCACCTTGGCCCTCTGCAGGTCCTTGCCCCCCCCCCCCTCACCTTGGCCCTCTGCAGGTCCTTGTCCCCCCCTCACCTTGCGCCCCTCTGCAGGTCCTTGTCCCCCCCCTCACCTTGCCCCTCTGCAGGTCCTTGTCCCCCCCCCCCTCACCTTGGCCCGTCTGCAGGTCCTTGTCCCCCCCCCTCACCTTGGCCCCTCTGCAGGTCCTTGCCCCCCCCCCCTCACCTTGGCCCTCTGCAGGTCCTTGTCCGCCCCGGTCTGGGCCTCGATCAGGTGGTCACAGTGGATGGTGGAGGGCACGGCGACGCGCGGCAGCCCGCTGCTGATGAACTGCAGCATGGCCATCTGGGCCGTGGCGTCCTGCATGGCCACGCGGTCCGGCCGCAGCCGCAGGTAGGTGCGGCCCCTCTCGATCTCCTGGCCCACCGGGTCGTCCAGGTGCCCGTACACGATCTTCTCCGACAGCGTGAGCGGCCGGCCCAGCCTGCGGACAGACGGACACGTGTTTGTGGTGTCGTGTCGTTAATCCAGGAGATTGTACCGTCAACATGTCGACTAAAGAAGGAGGACAAGGTCCTGCTTTTTTTATTCATGAGATTGTCAGGGACAGTCGTACACATTATGACATTTTAAACGTGCCAGTGTCTCCAGTTATTAAATCATTGCATTCTCTCGTGTCATTTCTTATCGATGAACAGCAGCTCCAATCCTCCCACTCAGACGGAGGCTACCTCCGTGTCTGGATGACTGCGGTGCGATCGGAAAGCGATCTGAGCTGACCTTTATCCACAGTGGACAGAGAGTCCAGCGACCCTGAGGAGTCAGGGCTCTGAATGTCAAGGCCCGCCTTACTTATGTGCACGTGACACACACACACACACACACACACACACACACACACACACACACACACACACACACACACACACACACACACACACACACACACACACACACACACACACACACACACACACACACACACACACAGCGAAGGCAGCTGCTGACCTCTTGCGAACGATGCCAATGTTCTTGCTCATCTTCTCGTAGTTGACGAAGGAGTCCGGTTCAAAGCGGCTCATGGACACCTGAGCCCTGGCCCTGAGGGCCGCGGCGACGTGGACCCCCCGGGCCCCGGGCCCGAGGGCCAGCTGGGAGGGGACAGGAGGGGAGGACGTTAGGGGCCATGAACACACTCCCTAGGATTAGGGGACGTTAGGGGCCTCAAACACACTCACTGGGTTTAGGCTAGGGGCCTCAAACACACTCCCTGGGTTTAGTGGAGGCTAGGGGCCCCAAACACACTCACTGGGTTTAGGGGAGGCTAGGGGCCCCAAACACACTCACTGGGTTTAGGGGAGGCTAGGGGCCCCAAACACACTCACTGGGTTTAGGGGAGGCTAGGGGCCCCAAACACACTCACTGGGTTTAGGGGAGGCTAGGGGCCCCAAACACACTCACTGGGTTTAGGGGAGGCTAGGGGCCCCAAACACACTAACTGGGTTTAGGGGAGGCTAGGGGCCCCAAACACACTCACTGGGTTTAGTGGAGGCTAGGGGCCCCAAACACACTTACTGGGTTTAGGGGAGGCTAGGGGCCTCAAACACACTCACTGGGTTTAGGGGAGGCTAGGGGCCCCAAACACACTCCCTAGGATTAGGGGACGTTAGGGGCCCCAAACACACTCACTGGGTCTAGGGGCGGCTGAAGCGACACTATTTTACAGTATGATGCGTTAACATTCCACTCGTCAGTTTGTGTGATTTGATTGAACCAGATACAAGACAAGATACCCTTCAAAGAAGCCTTATCTTTTTCGAATAGAGGTGAAAAACTTTACATTGCTCTCTATTTAAAAAGAAAAACAAAATTGATAGCATTTAATTTCCATGTATACATATATTATGGGCATGCTTTGAGCCCAACTCTAAAGATACACGGACAGGTGCAACCCCACTGACAGACAGACAGCAGCAGCCCGTCCTGCCGGACTGTGGTCGCTGGTCTCCAGAGCTGCTCATAACTGTCGGTCCCTTCAGGTCACCTTGTGGTCACCTTGCTCACAGCTCGACCATCGGGACCGCGGACTACCGGGATCTGGCTCGACCAGTAACCAGATCGTTATTTAATGGACAGTGTCGTTGTTCTGGCCGCCCTATTGACAGGATGGAGTGGTTCCCAGTCGACGATAACAACTGCGACACTGGGACCTGCAGACGGCGCGCCGCCCCCTCACCGCCCCCTCACTCCCCCCGAGGCCGCCGGTACGGCCGGGGGTCCACCTGCGACGCTGACCCTCCGTATCTGACCTCAGCTGTCCGATGCCAACACGTATAAAGTCATTTATGATACAGAATTATGATTTCTTACCCGTAGCCTAGTGACAGTCAAACCGTAATACGCCATTTTGTTCCCTGACGATGAGTCGCCGTTCTGTGACGTCAGATGTTATAATAGTGACACGGTGGCGGCCATGATTGTAGTTCTCCTGCTCTGAAACTATTCAAACCGCTAAAACACTTTGTAATAGAGTCTGTGAAGTCCACTTTTAATGTAAAGGTCTACTTTATACAATACATAGGCCTACTATTAATATTAATGTATAATATATAATTTGCATTTAGAAACGACCGTTTGGTTGTTGTTTCCGTTCATTTTCTTCTTAATGAAGACATTTACGCTCACGTACTAGGCTATTTATTCCCTAATGATGCGGTTTCAAGTTACAGGCCTGCAACCAGTGTATTATAACAGGACAGCCTATGCTACATACGTTCATTGACGTTCTAGTTTAGTGCGACTCTAAGAATAATTATAATAAAAATTATTGCATATGTTTAGTTTTTAGAAGAATTATTCTCTGATCTCATTCAGCTGACCACTCATTACCACGAAATGTGATATAATGTATTAAAACTCTATAATATCCCTAATCTGACGGACATTGAAAATATACTATAACGTAAAATTCGGGATTCTTATTTATTTTCTGGAAACGTGCATTAAATCCTTAAAGCAAGATTAATCAACATATTCATCATAAACATATTCATTCCCCTGATCCAAACCAACATGTGAAAAGTAAAGAGCAGCCGATCATTTAGGCTACGGATACATTACTGCTCATCTGAAGGAATGCTCGTTGTTTAAACTGAGTGTTGTTATTGTTGTAAGTATTGTTATTATCTTATTTTTGTTTACTATTATTAATTATTAATATTATTTCTTTCTTTCTATTTTTTATTTTCTTCCTATGTCTCATTTTCAAGCCATAATTAGTTGCCTATAATCATTACCTGACATTATTAGAACACTCATTATTTAGCAGCAGACCTCATTACCCACAAGCCCTGCTGACTGTCTGTTTCCTAGGCTTGCCGACTGGTCACCGCGGCCCAATAAACGCAGGGCCCTCCCTTATCTCAGCCAATGGAGACTCTGTTGCTATCACCACTTATATTTTTAGCAATGGCTCAGCCTCACATGGAACTAGAAATATCCTTGCGCCAAATAAAATAGGTCTGTTATTGCTGGTGGGTGGATATTTTAAAATATGTTAATGTGAAGGATGCCATCGCTAAATACGCCCACAGTATTTGTGCACACGTCTTTAAGCGCTTATATCCCCTCCAATAACATGATCATTGTAATACATAGTATTTGTGATTTTTCCAAATGTGCACATTTTCACAACATCCAGGGAGGTGCTTTAGAATACAGTCACGAAGGTAAACAGCAGAGCTAGAAGAGAGGGGACACATCACAGCCAGAGATAACGTCCAGAAAGTAGTTCCGCGGCTCGCTCGTCACTGCTGGGGGTGTGTGCGCATCAAGCTGTATAAATACGCCGGGTTGTCAAACAGTAAAGTTTGATCTGGACGCGCCACGCAGCAGGCTGTGAGCCCGGACCCTGAAACAGGACAGGAGTTCAGACCTCAAACATCTGAAGACATTGAGCACTTCCAATAGGCGCAGTCACAAGGGAAACAGAGAACCTACTCACTCTTAATACCAGTAAGTAGAATTGAACGTTTACCCAGGCACCTGCTCCAGAATGTATTATTTATAGAGATTGTCATCCCCAAAGTAGGTTATGTAATCAGACTGTCTGCTGGTACCTCCTAGCAGGCGCTCTGCCGTCAAACTGTAATCTCAATAAAAGTCTGATTTCATTGTCGCCCCAACATAAACCGGAGTCCGTGTTTTTCCCGTTGTTTCTGTAGCAGATGGAGAGTTTTGCCTTTTCCATTAGTGCACATTGTGGTTGACATGCATGAGACCAGAGTCCAGCAAACATTATCTTCAATGACCTTATGGTTGAACATTGTTCTGTAGTGACAATGCGTTTTAGTTTTCTGATATAGAGGTAATCCCCAAATGGTCTGTGCTTTCACGAGTTAAAATCGTGTGTGTGTGTGTGTGTGTGTGTGTGTGTGTGTGTGTGTGTGTGTGTGTGTGTGTGTGTGTGTGTGTGTGTGTGTGTGTGTGTGTGTGTGTGTGTGTGTGTGTGTGTGTGTGTGTGGATCCTATATCGTTGTATCTGACGCCAGTCTCTCTATCTCCGGGTGTGCTGACAGTGAATCTAGTTTTATTATCAGGGTAAAGTGTGTCGCTACTCGGCCATCAGTCAGACTTCCGCTGCTGGCCCGCCATATGCTGTTATAATGTCGTGTCAGTCCATTGTTTGAAGTCCGCTTTGGGTTAGATGACATTGGGTGACATTGGACCCAGTTCTGTTCTGTAGAGATTGTAAGTTAAGGCTCCAGGCTCCGTGGCGTAGTTGGATTGTTCTGGAGCGTCTCGGATGTAAACCTCGCCTGACGTTCGGGTCTGCCTAATGCATGAAGTCGTTGATTCGGTTATTCCGGTCTTCAGATTGGTGGAGATGGAGATGATTGTGTGTGCTGGTGAAGCCCACCTGCCAGGGCAGAAGATGTGGGCGAATTGTTTATGTTTATGGCAGGTGGGGGGGCCGCGGACACACGCGGCGCGGTGACGCGCCCAGTACTGCATGGTGGGAAACTGTGTTTCATAGGTCTCTCAGCCTTTCTGCCATTTTACATTCCGCCTCTCGGTCATCATCACCTAACACGTCCAGTTTCCTCCCGCGTGAAGGATGAGAGGTGGTCCTTCGGTTCCGACGCTTCTGGCCAACCATCATCCGGTTCAGATTAACGGGATCACGACATCAGATCATCTGCCACATGCTGAGAGAGGCAGAGGAACGACTTGCGACAACAGATCGTTTTATCTGGTTCAAGTCCGGTCATAAAAGGGGTGTGTTTGAGCCATGAACGAGGTGTCGTGCCTCGCCTAAATCTGCTTCGTTATTTTGTTTTTTTCTTACAGTTGAAACCTGACACCGTTGTCTGCAGAGCCGTCCAATCAGGAGCCTTGAGAGGGACTCCGCTGACCCCCTCCACGCAGAGCCCCACCATGGTGGCAGCACACGTTTTGTACACTTTATAAACCCTGGTCCCCTGCATACGTCCCTGTGTTGATGGCCCCGGTTTGAACACGGCCCCCTTTTACCGTTTAAGCAAAACAACAACACCAGGCGCCCTCCGGTAGCCCCGCCCTCCCGTGGCCCCGCCCTCCCGTGGCCCCGCCCTCCCGTGGCCCCGCCCTCCCGTGGCCCCGCCCTCCCGTGGCCCCGTCCTCCGGTAGCGGCGCTATGCTCCTGGAGGTGAAGGTGGCGCTGAACTTCATCGTGTCCTACCTGTACAACAAGCTGCCGCGGCGCCGAGCCGACCTGTTCGGGGAGGAGCTGGAGCGCCTCCTGGTGGCGCGCTTCGAGGGCCACTGGTACCCCGAGGCCCCGCTGCGCGGCTCCGCCTTCCGCTGCCTGCACCTGGGGGCCCCCCGGGACCCGGTGGTGGAGCTGGCGGCGCGGCGCAGCGGCCTGGACACGGAGGAGGTCCGCGCCAACGTCCCGGCGGAGCTCAGCATCTGGGTGGACCCCTACGAGGTGTCCTACCAGATCGGGGAGCAGGGCGCCCTGAAGGTGCTGTACCTGGAGGACCCCCCGGGGCCGGGCGGCGGGGCGGAGCGGGGGGAGCCGGCGGGGGACGGGGCCCCGGGGGACGGGGGCCCCGACGAGGCCCGGAGCCTGGGCTTCAACCCCGACGCCCAGGTGTTCGTCCCCGTCGGCGGGCAGGCGTCCCCCGCGCGCCGCTGGGCTCGCTGTCCGCCTCGCCCACGCCCGGCCCCCCGCCCGGCCCCGGCCCCCCGCCCGGCCCCGCCCTCTTCAGCTACCCCAGCACCCCCACCGCGCACTCCTCCAACCCCTCCACCCCCTCCCCGCCCCTGGGGGCGCTGTCCTACCTGCCCCCCCCCCAGCAGCCCCCCGGGCCCCCGGGCCGGCCCCCCCTCCAGCCCATCACGTTCACCACCGCCAGCTTCGCCGCCACCAAGTTCGGCTCCACCAAGATGAAGAAGAGCAGCGCGGCCGGCCCCGGGGCCCCCGGGGGGCCGGGTGGTGCCGGGGGCCCGGGCGGCGGCGTTGCCGTGGTAGCCGTGCCCCCTCAGAGGATTCTGTCGCGCTCCCCGCCCGCTGCCCTGCCCCCCGCTGAGCTGCTGAAGCACAAGCCCCTGGCCCTGGCCCTGCACGCGCTGGGGGCCCCCGCCCTGCACGCGCTGGGGGCCCCCGCCCCGCCCAGCCAGCTGTCGCCCAACGCCAAAGAGTTTGTGTTCCCTGGCTCCCCGGGGGCCCTATACTTTGAGGTGGACCCCCAGCCCATGGCCAGCCCCTTCCAGCCCCCCCCCCACCTCAACGCCCACCCCAGCTACGACCCCTTCGCCCGCGCGGCTGCGCCCGGCCCCGGGGCGGGGCTCCTGGGGGCCGGCGGGGGGCTGACCTACGGGGAGAAGCCTCCCTTCGGGGAGGGTCTGGGGGGGTACAACCTGCAGTACCCCCCCCAGTCCTTCCAGCCTGTGGTGCTCGCCAACTAGCCCTGAGGAAGAGGAGGAGGGTGGAGGAGGGTGGAGGTGGAGGTGATGAAGGGCGTTCCTCCGGCGCGGTTTGGCCTACGATGGAGGGGCGCCAGATGATTAGTTGTTCACTGTAGAGGTATTTTGTTTGTGACGGCGTGGGGTTAGTTTAACCCCAGAGAGGCTCTGCTCCTCTCTGGGGGACGGAGGGGTTCTTCTTTTTCTTCCTCCCTGCGGTTCCTTCACCCTGAATGTCGGAGCGGAGCAGGTCAACGCGAAACGGCCTCCATTTTAGTTTGAAGTTTTGTTTTTGCACTCTTACAGCGAGGAAGGACCTTGGCCAAGTCCTGCAGTAGACGGACGGACAGCCGTGGAGAGCTCAGCACTTTACACTGCAAACTGCTTTGCCCCAGTTAGTGTGTGTGTGTGTGTGTGTGGGGGTGGGGGTGGGGGTGTGTGTGTGGGGGTGTGTGTGGGTGTGGTAAAGCAACCTCTGGTGGAGGCAGATGTTCCCTCCTTCAAACCCGGAGCACGTTTTCAGGCTGAAGCCAAACACAGCTCTCTCTCTCTCTCTCTCCCTTTCCTCTCTCTCTCTCTCCCTCTCCTCTCTCCCTCCCTCTCCTCGCTCCCTCCTCTCTCCTCTCTCCTCTCTCCTCTCTCCTCCTTCTCCTCCTGCTCCTCTATTCCTCTGGCACCCGGTTGTTGTTGTTGTTGCAGTATTATCTTGGTGTCAGTGCAGAGGATCCAAACGAATGTTCTCCGGTTCCCCGTGGAACAGCGTGGTCGGGTGCACGTAATTGGTCGGCTGCCATCGGGAGGGGACGGGGCGCCCGTACACCCGGAATGCCCTTCTGAGCTCCCAGCACTTTATATTATTAGAGGGGGGGGGGGGTTCATCAGGCACACCCCATTCCGTCGGCACGGTAACGGAACATTCTGATAGCGGTCTTGAGACGCGAAAGGTGCGCTGGATTTGTCTTGCGGTGTCGTCTTACGACAGGTCGGGGCCGTCCCGTCTGTAGGTCCCGTGAAGTGAATGTTTTCTAGATCCACGCTTTACACGTCCTGGTACGGGCCGCCCCCCGCCCCCCCCCACCCCCGCTGGGCTCCCACGGCCCCAGGCCCGAGCCCGGGTGGTCCGCACGCAGTACTGTAGCGTCGGGCTCCACTCTGCTGCCTCCCCCGGGACGTGGACGTACAGACGTACGGACGCACAGGCGTACTAGGCGTAGCGCAGCGAGGGCAGAAGTTTATTTTATTTTTTACATTTGATCGCACGTTACTTCAAAACGTTTCTAGATTTTTTCTTTTCATTTTTCCAGCAGAATAAAATACATTTGTAAGTAAATGATTCAAACATGACTCTAGGAATTGGAATCTAGAAAAAAAGTTGTTGTTTTCAGATTCTTTGTTTAATTTCTTATGAGCTGAGGTTATTTTTACAGAAGAATAACGTGAATATATGCAAGTTCAGATGAACATGACGATGTATAGAATAAAGAGTTGAATGTGTTGAACCTTGTACATCGTGTGTCTAATAAAGACGGGTAAATGTATTCATTTAGATGTTGTCCTTGGACAGGTTCAGAATGTTTACATGAGTTGGTTTTGGAAGAGTCTCCTCCGTGCTCCGTCTCCTGATTCCATACATTTAAACCAAAAAACTGACCCCACATTTCAAAGTTTCTAAATGACACCGTATCTCTTCAATGGAACGGCTGCTCTGCGTACATCCATACGTATTCATATTGGTTCTCTTCGTCATTGGTATTAAATGTCCTGTTGTACAAACGTACTTGACCCTCCGTCACCAGGCCTCTCTGCGCCCGTCGGCTGAGCTCCAGAGTCACAGCAGCTCATTGTTGTCGGTCTTCACCCCCCCGCTCACTCTGACACTTTAATAACCCCTGGGCTCCTCTGCTCTGGTCAATAAGATAGCCATACCCCCCCCCCACCCCCCTCACTAGCTCTGAGCCGCTAGCTGCTCCCCCAGCAGAGCCACAGCCCATAATACAACACTGTACCAGGGGTCCAGAGGAGTCCGTCTGAACCCCGGGGGTCCGTCTGAACCCCGGGGGTCTGTCTGAGACCGGGCCTGGCTTCAAGGGAAATGCTCGTTTTTGTTCATTTTTTTTTATATAAATTGTTGCATAAAATGTTCTGAACTTCTGTCCACCCAAAAACAAACGTCTTATTGTCCAAGCGTGTTTTAATTTCCTTGTAAAAGAGCGTTCTGGGAGACGTGAACGGTGTTGGTGGTGATGTGGACTTCTCTACTTTAGGTTTCTGTGTTGGTTGGCAGCTTTAGGAGTCGTTGCGTATCGTGTACCGGGAGTTAAATGTTTGGTTGTCCTCTGCTCACAATAATCAAAAGAGTCGCTTGGCTGATCTCTAAACCAGGATACTCTGCAATCAGGTTCAAATTTACTGACGGGGGGGAAATAGGAATTTTGTATTCTGGTGTTTTTTGCCTCACATCTAAACGTGTTTTATTTTGCACTTTGGAATATTTGTTTTAAAATAAAAACTTTATTTTATATGTAAACTCTTAACATTTAAATGTAAATGGAATAAACTGAAAGTCCAGATGATGAATCTATATATAGATAGTGTTTCTTTTCTGCCTGTATTTTGTTAACCTTGCTCCTCTTTTGTATCGGACCTGTGAACCCCAGTAGATGTAGAACGAGTCTTTCACTAACGACATGCAATGACCTGTTGTCTGTGCTGCCCTCCGCTCAGGGGGCGTGACTACTGCAGTTTCTTATCCAATCAGATTCCTTTTTTAAGTTTGTAATAAAAAAGCAAATGGCAAAAAGAAGCATGTGAAACAATATCTGTCTCTTGTCTTCCTTTAGTCCGGGAGGGAGGGAGGCGGGGGGGAAGGAGGGAGGGGAGAGGAGGGAGGGGGGGAGGAGGTGGGAGAGAGGGGAGGCGGAGGGATAGAGAGAGAGAGGGGGAGAGAGAGAGAGGGAGGGAGGGAGAGGAGGGGGGAGGAGGTGGTAGAGAGGAGAGGGGAGGGAGGGATATAGAGAGAGAGAGGGGAGGAGAGAGGGAAGGGAGAGGAGGGGAGGGGATAGAGAGAGAGAGGGGGGAGGGAGAGGAGGGAGAGAGGGGGAGGGAGAGAGGGAAGGAGGGAGGGAGAGGAGGGGGGGGGAGGAGGTGGGAGAGAGGGGGAGGGAGGGATAGAGAGAGGTCTCAGCCAGCGCCCCTCCCAGTCCATCTGCGTGTTCTCCCGTGTTGTT
The DNA here is from genome assembly GCA_900291075.1 of Melanogrammus aeglefinus. NCBI lineage: Eukaryota > Metazoa > Chordata > Actinopteri > Gadiformes > Gadidae > Melanogrammus > Melanogrammus aeglefinus. The sequence goes on from OLKM01000790.1 coordinate 162,938, forward strand.
GCTGTTTGATGGCCGCCCAGCCTGGCCCCGTGGAGGAGGAGCCCACGGTGACGTCTGATCAGTGATCCAGAGGATCAGATAGAACCACCTGAAGACACGACCCTCACACAGCATCATGGGTGAGACGTGGATCTGTGTGGAAGCAGCTTGGCCAGAACCACAGAGTGTGCTGCTGCCTACACATTGACCTCCCCCTCCTCCTCTCCTCCTCTCCTCCTCCTCCGCCTCCTCCCTCTCACTGCATCCTCCTCCTCCTCCCCTCTCCTCCTCCCCTCCTCCTCCCCCTCCTCCTCCTCTCCTCCTCCTCCTCCTCCCCCCTCCTCCTCCTCTTCCTCCTCTTCCTCCTCCTCCTCCCTCCTCTCACTGCATCAACATCAACACCCCCAGATACTCATCATTACGTCTCTCTCTCTCTCTCTCTCTCTCTCTCTCTCTCTCTCTCTCTCTCTCTCTCTCTCTCTCTCCCCCACAGCTTCTCCTACACCCGCCTCCCCTTCGTGCTGCGCTCCCTGGTGTATCCTTCACCTCCAACCCCTCAGTACCAGCCCCCCACTCACACACACAACACACACCAACACACCCCCCCCTCCACACACACACCACACACACACACACACACACACACACACACACACACACACACACACACACACACACACACACACACACACACACACACACACACACACACACACACACACACACACACACAGCGCGTCACAGCCGGGTCGGTCTTCGGTGAGCTGGGCTCTTGTGTCGACAGCCCCCCCATCTCCCTCATCCGTCATGTAATGTCTCTCCAGCCCCCCTCTTCCCTCTGACCCCCCCCCCCCCCGCCGACCAGCCGCGCTCCGGCCTGTGAGCTGCTGCGTTACGCAACGCCGCTCCCCAGTGTGAGGAGGGAGCGCTGATTACACAACGGCTCTCCGCTCCTGAACACTGACGAGGGCGGAGGAAGGAGACCACCGACGCGCCAACGGCGCTGCGACCAGGCTGGTCCGCGCGTCGCTGGACCGCGCGTCGCTGGTCCGCGCCGTCGCCGGGCCGCGCGTCGCCGGGCCGCGCGTCGCTGGGCCGCGCGTCGCTGGTCCGCCCGTCGCTGGTCCGCCCGTCGCCGGGCCGCGCGTCCCTGGGCGGCCGCGGGGCTAGGGACGCCCGTCTGTGCAGTAAAGGAGGACTCTATTGTACCAGAGCTCTCCGTCCCACCACCCGCTTTCTCTCTCTCAGTGTGTGGCTATCTGTTTGTGTGTCTGTGCCTCTCTGTGTGTGTGTGTGTGTGTGTGTGTGTGTGTGTGTGTGTGTGTGTGTGTGTGTGTGTGTGTGTGTGGTGTGTGTGTGTGTGTGTATGCGGGCAGGCGTGCGTGTCTCTGTGTGTGTGTGTGTGTGCGTGCGTCTGTGTGTGTGTGCGTGTCTCTCATCGTTCTCCCGGCTGCCAGCTGCTGGCCGCTCAGACAAGGTCAGCAGACTCACGTTTCATTGGACTTTATTGAATATGCACGAGACAGAAGACCAGGAGGACACGCTGGTTTTGTCCTGGAGAGGACCAGTAAAGAACCAGAACACAAATGCACAATTCTCTTCCATATAAAATTTGATAAAACAATACCTCACAAAGAAAAGTGTACAAATGTATTTCTCATATATATATATGTATCTTGTGTAAGTATTATGGCTATTCTGAGTAGTGGTGTGTTTGCTACGGATGCTGTTGATAGTGTCGTCTTGAAGCGCTCCGAGCGCCTGCAGAACACGTTCCGTTACTAAGAGGTTCCCTCCAGCGATCCACCGCCAGACTCCACCCCCACGAGGAGGTCCATGAGAAACTAACGTCACTTCTTAAAAAAATATCTCAGATATGCAGAACGTCCACCAGACACGTCCAGTGGACCTTCACACAGATCAATAATCCATAACCAATAGAAAATCAATCCCACACAGTGATCAAATATGTCTCTCCCAGAAGGAGTTTCTTCAACAGAGCCAGAATATATGGCGACGATCAATGCAGCAAACATGTGAAATACAACGTCCACAACTCCATGGGGTAACTCTACATAAGTACACTTGGTGTGCGACGGACACAGGACACAGAGCCACCACTGGGTCTCATGCAGTACAATCCCAACCCAGAGGATTTTTAAACTGGAAGCACAAATGACTTGGGGGGGATACAGATTATTATTATTGCCACAGGTACCTTTTTGAACTGTTACTGTTTTCAACACATAGGGTGGCTGATGACGATCAGACACTGGTCGATGAGAAGACGCCGCTGTGACAGTCCGGAGGTAGAGGTCACAGACCCCCCCCTCCCCGGGACACCTCCCAGTCCTCATCTGTTAAACGAGGACTACAGGGAGTCCCCAGCCTGGCCCACCCCATCCACACCGTCAACACACCACCCCTAGCGGAGGCCTTGTGTGTTTGACGTCCGAGTACTGGAACGGATAAGGGATGCATGAGGTAAATATGGCCCCTCTCTGACCTCGGTACAGAGAATACAATACAACAAACCATTTGTAACAACTACAAATCCATTTTTTCATAATTAAATAAATTCTGAAAAACACAGTTCCTTATTATATTCCCTGCGTTGTCGTTTCTTTTTGGAGCATTATTCCACGGAGGAAAGACGCAACAATCCGTCATTGTGTTGTAGGTAAACACATATATCATTAGCATTAACACAATGAGACATTATGTTATAAAACATACATCAGCATTAACACAATGAGACGTTATGTTATAAACTATCAGCATTAAAACAACCATCGTCGGGAGACTGCACGACGATAAACATTTGACTTTGAGAAGCCCCGATCTGTTCTCCAGAGATGAGGAGGATGGAGGCAGGATATGACCTAATCATTTATTTACACTGACACATCTTTGGCCAGAAATACAACATGCAGACTCCCCTGGCGGCACTCGCTCTAGCGACCTCTACTTGCAGTGTGCAGTAAAATAAACCAGCGACAGGTGAAACCTCCCTCATCTTTGAGGTCAAATCCCCAAACGTCTGCTTCTGCAACAGACCTACAAACACCAACCGGCCCCTCTAAAGTATCTCTCTCTGTACGAGTCTAAAGTATCTCTCTCTGTACGAGTCTAAAGTATCTCTCTCTGTACGAGTCTAAAGTATCTCTCTCTGTACGAGTCTAAAGTATCTCTCTCTGTACGAGTCTAAAGTATCTCTCTCTGTACGAGTCTAAAGTATCTCTCTCTGTACGAGTCTAAAGTATCTCTCTCTGTACGAGTTTAAAGTATCTCTCTCTGTACGAGTCTAAAGTATCTCTCTCTGTACGAGTCTAAAGTATCTCTCTCTGTACGAGTTTAAAGTATCTCTCTCTGTACGAGTTTAAAGTATCTCTCTCTGTACGAGTCTAAAGTATCTCTCTCTGTACGAGTCTAAAGTATCTCTCTCTGTACGAGTCTAAAGTATCTCTCTCTGTACGAGTCTAAAGTATCTCTCTCTGTATGAGTCTAAAGTATCTCTCTCTGTACGAGTTAAAGTATCTCTCTCTGTACGAGTTTAAAGTATCTCTCTCTGTATGAGTTGATAAAGTTCCTGTGTGAGACTCTGGAAGCTAGTTTGAGTTTAGTAGAAAATGATTAAATATATTTATATATAAAAACAAAAGAGCATTAAGGTAATGCTTAAAACATGCTTTTTTCTCTTCTTGTTTGCTGCTTATTAGTTTCCACTCACAAGAACAAACACGACACCCCCACCATGATGAACCCCCTGACCCACCAACCCCTGTGCGCCAGGACCGGTTGTTACTGGTTGTTACTGGTTATTACTGGTTATTACTGGTTGTTACTGGTTATTACTGTATTGGTGGAGTGCAGAACAGGGCAAACGAGCACAGACACACCCCATGTGGTGCCCAGTAAATGTACTGAGAGCTGCTTGAAAGAGCTTTTGGTCATTTCAACACGAAAGGAAGAACTGTGATGTCAATGCCTTGCACCATAAACTCTGTCTGTCTGTCTGTCTGTCTGTCTGTCTGTCTGTCTGTCTGTCTCTCTGTCTCTGTCTGTCTTCTGTCTGTCTGTCTCTCTCTCTCTCTGTCTGTCTCTCTGTCTCTGTATTTGGTCAGCCCTTCTCCTGGTTCGGACAATAATGTAAAAAAACCAAGCACTTGCATGTCCCTCATCTTGGAGAGCGCAGAGAGGGTAGTGTGTGTGTGTGTGTGTGTGTGTGTGTGTGTGTGTGTGTGTGTGTGTGTGTTGTGTGTGTGTGTGTGTGTGTCTCTCTTCAGCAGACAGCTTGATGAATACTATGAGTTCTAGAGCGTAGAAATGACTTCCCAGAATGCCTCCTGTTCTCCCTCTCTGCGTGCACCGGGGGCCCGGCCACCACCAAGGGGCCCCTCCCCCGGGTGCCCCGCCCCGCGTGGCCCGACCTCCATGCAGCCGTCGCTACCGGTGACCGCCTCCCCCCCGCCGCCGGTCCACCGGCCGCTGAATCGATGCCGGCCCTCAGGGGCCCCATGTGGTGGTCTTCATCATCCTCATCGTCGGTCGAGGGAGGAGGGGGAGGGGGCGCTGGGGTGGGGGGGGGGGAGGCGGTGGAAGGGAAGCAAAAAAGAAAGGAGTCCTGCCGTGTGGTGACTTCCTGTCCGGGGGGCGGGGCCTACAGCGGGCCGTAGCGCGCCTGGTAGCGCGCCACCGAGCTCCGGCAGCGGCCGCAGTCGCGGCGCAGCTCGGCCACCTGCTGCCGCAGCGCGGCGTTCTCCCGCTCCAGGAAGGAGGCGCGCACCGTGATCTGGTTCTCCTTCAGCCGCCGGGCGTCCCGGGAGCGCTTGGCCGCCACGTTGTTCTTCTTCCTGCGGGACCAGTACTTATCGTCCTGGGGAGACGGGGGGTGCGGGGGTTAGTATATATACACAACAGACGGGTGAGACAGGTGGGCGGGTGAGAGGTGAGACAGGGGAGAGAGGCGAGACAGGACGGGTGAGACAGGACAGGTGACACAGGGGAGAGAGGTGCGACAGGTGGGTCAGGAGCGGGTACATGCAGTAGCAGGTGTTTGACCTCCAGAGGGCGCCCCCCCCCCAGGGTGGAGTAAGTACCAGGTTCTACCCGCTGTTCCCCTCCCAGTCCCGGTCCTCCCCTCCCAGTCCTCCCAGTAGGGGCCTACCTTCTGCTGGTCGGGGACGTATCCTTCCAGTCCTCCCAGTACCCTCCCAGTCCTCCCAGTACCCTCCCAGTCCCCTCCCAGTCCTCCCAGTACCCTCCCAGTCCTCCCAGTCCTCCCAGTACCCTCCCAGTCCTCCCAGTACCCTCCCAGTCCTCCCAGTACCCTCCCAGTCCCCTCCCAGTCCTCCCAGTACCCTCCCAGTCCTCCCAGTCCTCCCAGTACCCTCCCAGTCCTCCCAGTACCCTCCCAGTCCTCCCAGTCCTCCCAGTCCTCCCAGTAAGGGCCTACCTTCTGCTCGTCGGGGACGTACACCTTGCGGGCCTTCTTGATCATGGGCTGGGGCTTCAGCTCCTCCGAGGAGAACCGGTGCTTGCGGGGGTTGAAGAGCGCCCCCCCCGGCACACTGGACAGGACCAGGTCCGTGGGGTCCGGCTGGAACTGGACCTCCACCTCAAGGGCCTCGGGGTCCAGGGCCTCGGGGTCAGGGTCCCGGACCGCACGGCGCCCTGCGGACCACAACTCGTTAGGGCTGGACCAATCAGAGAGCTGCTCTGGTTAGGGCCTCCTCTCTACAAACATAAACACACTGACCTGCTTTCCTCTTCCTGACCACCGCTGGCTCCTCCTCCTCGTCCTCCTCTTCCTCCTCCTCTGCTCCCTCTTCCTCCTCCTCCTCCTCCTCTCTTCTTCCTCCTCCTCCTCCTCCTCCTCCAGTTTGACGGGCAGAAGGGGGGCGGTGGTCTGGGCGGAGCCCACCGGAGTGGGGGCCCGGGGGGAGGGGGGGGAGTGGTGGGAGGGGGGTGACGTGGAGGCGGCGGCGGATGCAGCATCATCAGTGGTCGCCATCGTCACGGTAACGGTGGCGGTAACGGTGGCGGTATCGTTGGCGACCGCCTCAGCATCCTCAGCGCTATGTGTAGTCGTAGCAACCGCCTGGGAGAAACACTTCTTGTGGGGGTCGTCGCCGGGGTCCCCCGGGGTCACCTGGGGGTCCACGGGGGTCCTGGTCTCCACGGTGACGGGGACGGGGGTCCTGGTCTCCACGGTGACGGGGATACCGGTCTTCACGGCGACGGGGAATCCGGACTCTACGGTGATGGGGGTCCCGGTCTCCACGGTGACGGGGATGGGGGTCCCGGTCTCCACAGTGACAGGGGTCCTGGTCTCCACGGTGACAGGGATGGGGGTCCCGGTCTCCACGGTGACGGGGATGGGGGTCCCGGTCTCCATGGTGACGGGGATGGGGGTCCCGGTCTCCACGGTGACGGGGATGGGGGTCCCGGTCTCCACGGTGACGGGGATGGGGGTCCCGGTCTCCACGGTGACGGGGATGGGGGTCCCGGTCTCCACGGTGACGGGGGTCCCGGTCTCCACGGTGACGGGGGTCCCAGTCTCCTCGGTGACGGGGGTCCTGGTCTCCACGGTGACGGGGATGCCGTTCTCCAGCAGGAACTCGTCCAGGTCCATGTACTCCAGGTGGAAGGTCTCCCCGTCGTAGGGAATGGTCCGCTCCCAGATGGCCGGGGTCAGGGAGGCCGACACGCCCCCGCCCCCTGCTCCTCCTCCGGCCCCTCCCCCCCCCGCTGAGACTCCTCCCGCACCGCCCGGCCCGGCCCCCCCGCGCTCCCCCCCCGCCCCGGAGGAGGAGGAGGAGGAGGAGGAGGAGGAGCAGAGCTTCTCCTTCCCCATGTCTGGTGGGAGAGAGAGGGGGGGTGTTAGTGGGGTCTGGGGGTCTGGGGGTCTTGGGTAGTGATCGACCGACATTATTGGCCGATATTTGTGTTTTTTACGTGCATGTATCGGACGATTTTTCTTTTCTTTTTTTCTCTCCGGCATGATATACAGACAGTTCAATAAGTGTTAATTGATGTAACATTTGTTATCATCATTGTGTCATTCTTATGATGTAACTTGAGGGAGGCTCAGCCTGGAAATCCAGACCCACCTCTAGAAGCTGTAGGGTCCGGTAAAGAGTAGTGAAAATGGCCCAACTCGAGGGGCCGCACCAAGCTGGCATTTGAAAATATCACTGCTAACGCACATTGGATAACACCACGACCAATCAGAAGAATACAAGGGGTGACGTATCCCAGACCAGTGGAGCTAACCAATAGATAAGACTCTTTTGGCCCGTCTTTAACTGATACACCGATGTGATTGGTTAATGTTCTGGGCCAGGGGGGCTCTATGGATTCTAGGGGTCTGGGGTCTGGGGGTCTAGGGTCTGGGGGTCTAGAGGTCTAGGGTCTGGGGGTCACACACGTGCACAGGGAGGGAGTAGACAGAGGAGGATAACGTTGGTTTTCAGGAAGGGCGCACGAGGGAACAATTGACGTTCAATAAATACATCAAATGATTGAGACAATAAGGTCCGAGGTGGAGTCAATCAGAACCTAAGTGCGAGTGTGTTTAGCATGATTGGATCAGAGGCAGTGAGACAGGCGGTCGGAGTGAGACAGACAGACCGTGTCACCGAGTGGCAGCGCAATGTAAACAAAAGGGAGGAGGGCGAGACGGGGATCCGGACGGACGTGCGCCCGCATGCACGGCCCAAAACACAGCGCGCACGTTAAACACTTGGAACGGATCACTGAAAAACAACGCTTGATGCAAAGCCAATGAAATGATTGACGTGCACGGAGTTTACCGCTCGACCGTGCGCTTCTAGAGCGAAGGGGACAGAACGAGAACTTTTTGTTCTTTTCCTCTTGTTGCAGAGAATCTCTCTCTCTCTCTCTCTCTCTCTCTCTCTCTCTCTCTCTCTCTCTCTCTCTCTCTCTCTCTCTCTCTCTCTCTCTCCTCTCTCTCTCTCTCTCTCTCTCTCTCTCTCTCTCTCTCTCTCTCTCTCTCTCCTCTCTCTCTCTCTCTCTCTCTCTCTCTCTCTCTCTTCTCTCTTCTCTCTCTCTCTCTCTCTCTCTCTCTCTCTCTCTCTCTCTCTCTCTCTCTCTCTCTCTCGATGTACACCCAAACAAAACATGTATATCCTGCTGTCGGCCTGCTCGAAATCCCGACAACAATGGGGAGTGCGGGAGCGTCTCCGGTCCCCTGCCGGTATGTTCTGACGCTATTCACCGTGTTTATTACCGTATCGCGTCTTACCGTCGTCGCATTCCTCCAGGACGCTTGGCGGAGGGATGTCCAGGATCTTTTTCAACACGAAGGGAACGGCGGGTTTCTGTGGAGCCGCGCTACTCTGTCGGAGCGCCATGGCGAGCGACGCTTTACCGGACATCATCCCGTGTCTGTCGGGCCGACGTTAAGTTAAACTACCGTGGACGTAAAACACGCGCTGTCAGGTTTATCCTCAGGTCTGCTCGCGCCTGCTCATCCACGCTTGGGAGTCAAAACAACCGAAGTACCGCGAGCCGCCAGCCTCAGCACCCGCCGAGAGGAGCGTGCATATTAATGAGCTGTGAGCCACGCCTCCTGGGGACATCCTACACGCTGATTGGCTGCAAGTGTAGAATCTATTAATATGTATTGGGCATCAATCCCCGGCCCAGGGGGGGGTTCCTGCTCGTGACGGCTCTGCGGCCGTCCATTGGCCGCTGCGGTCCCCAGACAGACAGACAGACAGACAGACAGACAGACAGACAGACAGACAGGCAGGCAGGCAGGCAGGCAGGCAGGCAGGCAGGCAGGCAGGCAGGCAGGCAGGCAGGCAGGCAGACAGACAGACAGACAGACAGACAGACAGACAGACAGACAGACAGACAGAAGGAACAGAGCGCCGGTCTCGGGACGGACGCACTGACAATGTGTGAGCCGTCCGTTTGTTGACCATGTTTACACAGACGCAGTGGGGGTATATTACGTGTAGTATAGTCTACCGCTACTGTTTGTGTCTCTGAACCCCGCAGAGTGACGCTCTGTTGAGGAGGACCGCGTGCAGCGGACCAGTCCCGCACAGACACACGCGCTCCGTGGCCCAACACGTGCCGCCGCCCCCTCACGTGAGGCACGCGGCGTGATGGGCGTGAACGAGGTGCTGAACATAGGAGAGCGCGCCGCCGGATCAGCGGGGGCGCGCGGCTCACTAAACGCGTCGCTACGCTTTCACTCGATTCGTTAACGGAACCTCGAGGGTTTACCTCAAAAACACGCGCCGTTTAACAATCCGTGTTGTTGGATTCTTCTGCGTGACATACGTGAACGCGTGAGAGGATGTGGACACGTGAACGCGCTACTTTTACCAAAACAGTGTCACGTTTCACGCACGCGCAGGCTGAGCTGCTGGCACGCGCATGGCGGCGAGCGCGGGGTGCTTTTATTCAGCAGGATGCAGACTGTAGGAATGTCATGACACCTCCACCTCCGTGGTTCTGTCACCGCACCGCGGAACCGGGTTTGACAAAATAAATTATGAAATATTATTTTCTCTCGCGTGACCCGTCCAGAACATGCATTTCCATACGCTGCATGCATGTTGGTTGTGTTCACACGCTTTACCCGTCGGCCCCTTGGAGAGACCTCCCGCTGAGATGAGGACTCGACACACCCTCACCACCACACCGTTAAGGTGGGCGGGGTCACCACACCGTTAAGGTGGGCGGGGTCACCACACCGTTAAGGTGGGCGGGGTCACCACACCGGTAAGGTGGGCGGGGTCACCACACCGTTAAGGTGGGCGGGGTCACCACACCGTTAAGGTGGGCATATGTTAATGAGGGTGAACCGTTCTAGTAAACAGAGCCCCTTTCTGGGACTACTTCCCCTCGCAGAGCAGCTTCAGGTCCTACGGCATTGTACCCACAATTGAACGACAGATTGTGAGTCGCTAAAAACCGTCAAAGCGCTCATGTCGCTCCTTAAAGATCTGCCAAGGGTCTTGTAGTGCGCGTGGCCGTTAACTGACAAACGACGATGAGCCAATTAACTAATTTCGACTAATCTAATCAGCTGAATGTTTCTGCTGAATCAAACTCTTTGATCGATGGATGCACGGTTTTGAGTAGGTGTCACTCACAGGTTGGGTTCGATTACATTTTCAAGGTGACTATGAGAATGTTTTGAAGAAGGAAAGAAAAGTTATGTTTGCGGAGTTAATTGTATTAAATAATAAAGGTAATATGATCAGTTATTTCGATTCGAGAAATAACTCTGGCCACAGTTGTTTCAGTATGTCAACTTTACGTCTTCCTATCTTTCTGTAAGCTCTGGATAGTTCAGATCAGAGCCCCTCAATACCAGAGTCTTCTACTAAGGAAAGGATGCATCCTCACCGGTGTCCTCACAGCGAGGGAAGGAGACAGGATCCGCCAGGAACTGGAACAGGTCCGGGACGTGGCTTCGGCCCCCCGCGGAGGGCTCGCAGTCCAGTGCCACGATCACTCTCACCAGCTTCTCACTCTCCGCTGTACTGGTCTGTTCTCCACTTCAGGAGAAGGTCCTGAGGTGTGGCCGCGGGGAGGCGCGCGTTGGAACCACCTGTGGGGAACACCTCGTAGACGAGGACGCGCCTCCCGCCGCCACTACGCTGGAGTGTTTCTGTCTGCGGGCCAATCAGATGTAGCAAAAAAAAGAGGCGGATGAGAGCCAACGGGCTCCTATTGGTTTACCGTATCTGTAGTGTATGTCCCTAGACCAATCACATGTCAGAGGCGGGACCATCACGTCACAGTACATTATGCCAGCTGCACAGTAAATCTTTATATCATTAGATGATCATTAGATGATCATTATTAGAACAGTATGCACGCCGCCAACTGCTATGCATCACAATAGTTTTTCAAATGTATTAGATACGTACGTAAATAGTTGACCAGAAATTACATATTCAAAAAAAATATTCCCCAATGCCGCACAACCGTTGGATCGCTGCTATCGAACCAATGATTGATTGATCCAATCAAAGTCAGTCGATTGAGTGTCACACAGAATCCACTCAGATGAGTGGTTTTCTTGTGAGCAAGAACAGCCACTAAATCAGAAGCCCTCATGACATCATCATGTGCTTCATGCAGCTGATGTTTGCGTCTCGAGTATAAATGGTAAAAAAAAGAAAGAGAAATGTCACAGCACAACATGGCCTTATTTCATACATTTAATTTGTGTTACTTAAATTTGCCGCAAACTGGCCATTATTACATACCAACATTATTAAAATAGAAACAATTGAAAACATTGCCTCTAAAATGTAATTAATGCGTGCCAGAGAAAGAAATTAAAGTGGCACAAATATATAGACATTGAATATTTGAACAGGATCAAAACTTCGAGTCAGACAGAACTCAAGACAAAGACATTGCAGCCTGATGCTCCACTGAGCCGCTGCCAACATTGTTTTAAGGCCTCCTCCAATCAGTGACTGAATTAATATGCACGTGAACTGATGGGCGCGGCAGCGACGCGACTGAAGGCAGGGTCCCTCGGCTCCAGGTCCCTGACCTCATTGGTCAGACGGCTCCTCCTGTAATAGCTGATCAGGGCCGGGCGCCGTGCTTAGCCTTCTCTAGATCCTACATTGGCAGTGTGGAGCCGAACCACAGCAGGTGAACCCCGACCCCTGACCCCCGACCCCTGACCCCCTGACCCCCCGACCCCTGACCCGCTCTGTGACCAGCCGTTCACAACAACGTCCAGACCTGTGCGCCGAAGCCTGCTCCCAATCACTTGAATCCCCAAAGACCGACTCCATAAGCGGGCTTCCCTTCCTGAGAGAATAAGACACGGGAGGTCCGAAGCATTTGTAAACCCAAACAAATGAGAAGCCCCTCCCCTCAGACCCCCAGACCCCCAGACCGGCGCCCGCTCCTCAATCCTGCAGGAGGAAGTTGAACTTCCCGAAGTCTGCGTCGTCGGGCAGGATGAGCAGTTCCTCGCGGGCGCGGGCCAGCTTCCTGCGCAGGAAGTCCCGCCTCTGCAGCCACTCCTGGAGCTCCTCGGGGCTGTGGGCGGAGTCACAGCACACGCCCTCCACACAGCCGCTGTCCCACCTGTCAATCAGGGACACCGAGTTCTGTTAGTCAGCCATGTTCCCCTCTCCTACGCCATGAGCTCACGGCCCCCGTCTGGACGGGGGACCCCCCGGTGTGTTCCGGATCCTTCTTAAGGAACGAGGTTCTCGCCCTGCAGCTGACGCAGGGTCAGGGGTCAGAGGTTAGGCTCAGGGGTTAGGGGTAGGGTCAGGGGTTAGGGTGAGCGGTATGGTCAGGGTCAGGGGTTAGGGTGAGCGGTTAGGGTCAGGGGTCAGGGGTTAGGGTCAGGGGTTAGGGGTCAGGGTCAAGGGTTAGGGGTCAGGGTCAGGGGTCAGGGGTTAGGGTCAGGGGTAGGGTCAGGGTCAGGGTTAATGTTTTTGGCGGCCTGTTTTAATTTTTGTTTTAGTCTAGTCTTTGTGTCAAGCTGTCATTTTAGTTTTTATTAGTTTTAGTCACGTACAGCCTCTTTCAGTCAGAATTATCCATGACTATTTTAGTCCGGTTTAGTCAAAGTAAATTAGTCACTTTTCTGAAATGCAATTCTATTTAACTCAGTCCATAAGGTATAAGTAGGCTCCCTAGTATTGACCAAACCAACAATTCAAACAAGGTGATCTTATTATATTATTGTTACCTCCATTCCAGACACAGAGACCCTCTGATATGAATTTACAACGCATTTATTCCACCAACCAAACATGTTTGGTCCACATTAGGACGGCCAATTCCGACACTGAAAACGACGCTTTTGAAAAGCGATGGCTGAGGTGGAGGAAGGTGAACACGCTGGGTTCTCGTTGCAGGGTGGTCAGGGTGGACGGGGGCTTTCAGATACGATGGTGTTCGGTCGCCATGACGCTGCCACAAGCTTGCGCTCATCTAAACAAAAATGGCGGGTGAAATGGAAACGAGGGTTTCTCTGTGCAGTGTACTACGTATCTTCAGTTACAAGTTACAACTCAATCGTTACTCCAACACCGAAGGCGAGCGCTGTGCTTGATGTGCTTAAGCGATGGGAAAAAAAACGCAAAGACGCCAGTTCAAACCGTTTCTAAAAAAACAACTCGCCTTTTTACTTTTGGTTAGAGACATACTTTTGCGTGTGAGTGAAAATGATGAATCAGCTGATGGCGTGCCTGTACTCTAAACAGAGGGGCGTAACCATGACAACTGTTCATCTTCAGTGTGGGACGGAGACCGTTTTCATTGTGAATGTACGTTCTTATATTTCCCCGGATCAGTGTGGACAGGGCCTCAGCTTTTCAATGCTACCACCACCCAGCTGCGTCTTCTGAATCTAAATAATGCGTAACCTGATACAAAATAAAATATCTCAACTAATTTTGGTCAACGAAAATGAAGAGACATTTTAGCATTGCTTTATTTTGTAAAACACATTTAGTCTCGTTTTTATTCGTCAACAATATTGCATTATGTATTTAATTATAGTTAGCTAGCTAGTTAGCTAGTCACATGACCAGCATTCACGTTGCGTCTCTCTCACGTGATAAAGGTTTGTTGACGACGATATCTAGTCGGAATTTTCATTGACAAAAGCAACACTAGTTAGGGTGAGGGGGCGTACCTGGGTCAGGGTCAGGGTCAGGGGTTAGGGTGAGGGGGCATGCCTAGGGCAGGGTTAGGGTCAGGGTCAGGGGTCAGGGGTTAGGGTGAGGGGGCATGCCTAGGGCAGGGTTAGGGTCAGGGTCAGGGGTCAGGGTCAGGGGTTAGGGTTAGGGGGCGTGCCTGGGGCAGGGTTAGGGTCAGGGTCAGGGTCAGGGGCGTACCTGGGGCACAGGGCAAAGTGCAGCCCGGGGAAGCGGTGGCTCCAGGGTAGGCTAGGCTCCTCCCCCTCGTAGCTGAACAGGCGGTCCTTGTGTTTCTCGGTGGCGATGTGATGCTGCCACTGGCGCTCGCTGTTGCTTTGGCGCCCGCACAGACGGCAGTAGAAGCCGCTCTGCAGGAGAAACCACAGGGGGGGGGGGTGGTCGTCAACACACCGTCTCCATGTTACGCCCCCCCTCTCGTTGGCCCTACTGGGGCTAACAACAAACCACCCTTGAACCCCAAATATCAAAGGACACCTTTTACAAAAAACCAACCAGCGGGATTTATTTACATAAACATATGAAAAGCACATGACAGTACGATATACAACAGTCCAAAACATAAAGACAAATCCCAGAGCGGCGGCACGACCAGCCAGCCGTCCCAAGACCAAAAGCCCCCCGATGGGAAGGGGAATCTGTCGCTTCTAACTCCGGTCCTGACGAGCAGTCAAGGTGTTCCTAATCAGCTCCACTGACGCAGCACACCTGAGCATGGGCTGAGACATGCCAACAGAACAGGGACACAGACACAGGGACAAACACAGAAACAGGGACAAACACAGACACAGGGACAAACACAGACACAGGGACAAACACAGACACAGGGACAAACACAGACACAGGGACAAACGCAGACACAGGGACAAACACAGACACAGGGACAAACGCAGACACAGGGACAAACGCAGACACAGGGACAAACACAGACACAGGGACAAACGCAGACACAGGGACAAACGCAGACACAGGGACAAACGCAGACACAGGGACAAACACAGACACAGGGACAAACACAGACACAGGGACACAGACACAGGGACACAGACACAGGGACAAACGCAGACACAGGGACAAACACAGACACAGGGACAAACGCAGACACAGGGACAAACGCAGACACAGGGACAAACACAGACACAGGGACAAACACAGACACAGGGACAAACACAGAAAGCAAGCCCCCTTCCGAGGCTGAAGTGTGCACGTCTAACTAGATCGTGCCCCTGCACCACCCAAAGACCAATGCACTGCCACTGCAAGGCCAGTGGGGTGTCAAGGGGCGTAACAACGACCTTGAACTCAATCAGTACTTAGGACTTTGAGTGTGGAACAAAACGGAGGCCTTGTCATGATGTTTCACGTGATGCAGCGCTGCATTGGTTTGTCCTCCACGTTGGCCCTGGAGCGAGAGGCGTGCTGCAGGAGTAGGAGTAGGGGTAGAGGACCCACCATTGGCTCAGCGTAGTCGGTCGGCATGACGATGTTCTTGTTCTCGGCGGAGGCTGCAGGGGGGCGGGTCGGGGCGTCGGCGGTCTGCTTCCCAAGGCGCGCCACGCTCAGCCAGACCTCGTAGATCTGCTGGATGTCCCTCACTGCAGGGACAGACCACACCGCCGTCACGCCGTGGGGAATACCAGTGGGAAGACGGAACGTTCCCAAGAGAGCATGGGCTCCCATCCCGGGAATCGCTTTAATATTGTCGTCATGGTCATTGAACACACACACGCACACACACACACTGGGATAAACTAGGCTGGCTGCACTAACAACAGACATACAGCAGGGATGGAACCGTATCGTGTGAGGCCGGTCCGCTCTGGGTCGCCCGGCGTCGGTTCCACTGAGATGTGGAACTTCTCTCTCTATCACTAAACCTCTCCAAACGGTCGGGTTACAATCTCCGTGAGGCAGCCGGTTGATTGCCGGTTGATCTTTGGGGTCACATGCCCGCATGGCCTCTCAAAACACACAACACCCTAACCCCGTTAGGTACCGGTTCCAACTAGTCCACTGCTCTGAGCGGGGGACTACCAGGGTGCGTTCCAACTAGTCCACTGCTCTGAGCGGGGGACTACGGGGGTGCGTTCCAACTAGTCCACCTACAGCCGTTGTTCTTCATGTAGGTCCACAGCTCCTTCTCCTCCTCGCTGTGGGCGAAGGTGCAGTTTCCTGTGTAGTTGCACTTCCCGCTTCTTAGGACCTGGCCACAGATCTGGGAGAGAAGAGCGATCCACCGTCAGTGACATCAAGCCCCCCCACCCAGGGTCCTCTTCTGAGTGTACCGGTGGTCATCACAGCACAGCTGTACATCATCCCCTCTATCAACAGCACGACCGACCCCAGAGCTGATCCTGCTGCTCTGGGGTCAGCACAGAGCCGACCAACAGAGTACCTACATCGTACTGGAAGGGGTAGTTCTTGGAGGGCAGCTGTCGGACCTGCACCCACTTGTTCCTCTCTGGAGACATGACCAACAGGACACGCCCCTCCTTAGTCCAGCTGCACGGACAGGAGACACAGTCACAGACATGGAGAGACAGTCACAGACATGGAGAGAGACAGTACAGACATGGAGAGAGACAGTCACAGACATGGAGAGAGACAGTCACAGACATGGAGAGAGACAGTCACAGACATGGAGAGAGACAGTCACAGACATGGAGAGAGACAGTCACAGACATGGAGAGAGACAGTCACAGACATGGAGAGAGACAGTCACAGACATGGAGAGAGACAGTCACAGACATGGAGAGAGACAGTCACAGACATGGAGAGAGACAGTCACAGACATGGAGAGAGACAGTTACAGACATGGAGAGAGACAGTTACAGACATGGAGAAAGACAGTTACAGACATGGAGAGAGACAGTTACAGACATAGGGAGAGACAGTTACAGACAGGAGACACAGTCACAGACACAGAGAGAGACAGACACGGAGAGAGACACAGTTACAGACATGGAGACACAGTTACAGACATGGAGAGAGATCCAGTCACAGACATGGAGACACAGTTACAGACATGGAGAGAGATTCAGTTACAGACATGGAGAGAGATCCAGTTACAGACATGGAGACACAGTTACAGACATGGAGAGACAGTCACAGACATGGAGAGACAGTCACAGACATGGAGAGACAGTCACAGACATGGAGAGACAGTCACAGACATGGAGAGACAGTTACAGACATGGAGAGACACAGTTACAGACATGGAGACACAGTTACAGACATGGAGAGACAACAGGGAGAGGGAAGATATGTTAAAGCTGTAATAGAAATGACATCACATCCCACGCTACTCATCAGGGGTGGGGTGCACCCCCCTTCAGAGACGGGGTGAACAGTATGTGGTTCACACCCGCATGAGGTCCTCAAAGAGCCATCCTCTGCTAATGACATTAGTCAGCCCTGCTCCACTGGTCCCAGCCGGCCCCCCGCTCACCTGTGCCGGCCCCTGGCCGTGCAGTACTTCAGGGCCTTGTCGGGCTCCGTGATCAGGCCGTGGTGCCAGCAGCGCCCGCAGATGAACCGCAGCCTGAGGTTCAGGCCCTGGCTTCCTCCCCCCCCGCCGGGTCGCCCCCCAGCCTTCGGTCTGGTGACACCCCCCCCACCCCCTTCAGCCCCCCCCACGGACCCTCTGGGGGACAGGGGCTGGGCGAAGGGAAAAGAGGCCTCGTTAGAGCTGTGACCGAGCCACGCAGGGTCTAAACAGGCTCAGGGGCAGCACGAGACACAGGAACAGGATTTGGTTCTTTCTCTTTTAAAATAAACTGATTTCCTGTTTACGTTTTTCCTCTTGTCGTCCAGCTCTCGCTCCCCGTGATACTTGACGGACGCGGCCACGATCTCCCCGGAGGTGATACCTGTGGAGCAGCACATCAGTCACCTCCTGCTCAGCTCTAAAGGCTGTACCGCCCCCTGCTGGACACCACACCACACCACAGCCTTCCACAGAAACCCACACATGATCACCAATATCACCAGGGCATACAAAGACCTAAAGAACCTCCTCTCTGCATCCACACAGGACGGATGGATACAGAGTGTGTGTGTGTGTGTGTGTGTGTGTGTGTGTGTGTGTGTGTGTGTGTGTGTGTGTGTGTGTGTGTGTGTGTGTGTGTGTGTGTGTGTGTGTGTGTGTGTGTGTGTACCCGAGGTGCGCTGCAGCGCCCAGGTCTTGAGCTCCAGCGGGGAGTGGGCGAACAGACAGTCGTCCTCCAGCTGGCAGCCGTAGCGCGCCGCGTGGCGGCACAGCTCCAGGCAGTGGTCCGGGGCCAGGGCCCGCACCTTCCTGTAGCCCACACTGCCGCCGGGGCCCGTGACGTACACCAGGCACCTGGGGGCCGGCGGGGGGCGCACAGCCAGAGAGGAACCGTGAGGAACGGGGGAGAGGGGGGAGAAAGAGACACAGCCAGAGAGGAACGGGGGACGGAGGGGGGAGAAAGAGACACAACCAGAGAGGAACGGGGGAGGAAAAAAGAGACACAGCCAGAGAGGACCGGGGGAGGGGGGTCTCTAGCTCTGCTTTCAGTGGTCAAGAGGACAAAGGCAGGGGACACTGCCCCAGTCTGGGGTTACTGGGAGGACCACTGCCCCAGTCTGGGGTTACTGGGAGGGCCGATGGCTCCCCATCCCTCTGTCGGTTCAAACCGTCCGCTGGAACCACGTCCGGTGCGGTCGTACGCGTACGGTGTAATGGCGCATTTCCACTAGCAAGGCTCGACTCGGTACGGCTCGGCTCGGCGCGCTATTTGCGTGTTTCCACTAGCACGCAGTACCTGCAACCGGGTACATTTTGGTATCACCTCAGCCCTGGTTCCAAGCGAGCCGAAGCGTTACTAAAACGTGACGTCAGCCGACTGCCTTCCACCGATTGGCCGATGAGTGTCGTCACTGAAAGCGTCAAAACCGCGCGACGACCGCCGAGAATGTAAATAAAAACAAGACGCGAGACAAGACACCACTTTTTACTGCTTTTTGACTTGGAAAGAGATGGCTTCTCAGAAGAAATCCACTCCTTGGTCGGTGGAGGAGGTCCAGACGTTTCCTGACTCTGGTTGCCGAAGAACGGATTCAGAGGGAGCTCGACGGCACCACGCGTTGTTGTTGTTCTGGTCTTCCGGATTTGTACGTTGCTCGGCGCCATGTACATGACGTCACAGCGGTTTCGCGCAGCCGTGTTATGACGACCCCGCCCACGTCGAGGAGGCACCAGTTGTAATGGAAACACAACCAAACCGAGCCGTGCCGAGCCGAGCCGTGGTAGTGGAAATGCGCCATTAGGTGTACGGTGTAAGGTGTACGGTGTAAGGTGTACGGTGTACGTGCACAGTGTACGTGTACGGTGTACGGTGTAAGGTGTACAGTCATGTGCGTGCGTCGGGCGACCCACTTGTTGGTGTTGAAGACGTGGCGAGCGCTGGGGTTGGAGCAGGAGACGCCGTCGTCACGGGAGAGCTGGCTGATGACGCGGGGCTTACCGTCGTAACATCTCTGAACCCGAGAGAAAGGAGAGAGAAGAGAGACAGGGTCAGGGGGGGGCCGTCGGAGAGACAGACAGCTTCACCGGGCCACGGCGCGCCCGCTGACCCCGCCCAGCTGGGAGACGCTGATTGGATGATAATCAGGGGAGTCCTCCGGGCTGATATGAACCCCTCCACGCACTGCTGGCCCCCCAACGGGCACACAGCGAGCCCTCCTCACGGACAGAGGACCTCCCTGTGGGGCGCTGACCTGGCACTGATGGCAGACAGACGCAGAGCTTTCATTGGAGCTCCGGGGTCAGAGGTCAGAGGTCAATAGAAAGGAGTCAAGAGGGGTTCAGAGCAGAGGTCAGCTGAGGGCCTCTGACCTCCAGAAGACCCAGACCGCCGGACTCCCACCCCTGGCGATCGCCGTCAGTCCTGGGCCCAGTTTTCCGAAGGGACTCCAGCGGGATGGCGGCTCACGGACCGGATCCAGCTCAAAGAGGGACTCTGAGACCAGATCATGTGATCCCATTATTCAGTTTGATATGGATCAAACCTGATCTTTGGGGTTTTCAAAACGTTGAGCTCTGTTTGGGATCTATTTGATTCCAAAAAAAACAGGATTATCCTGATCCCATCGAGGGAGAGTGGATTCAGTTGGTTATCCTGACATTGGGTTTTGGATCACAGTGATCCAATGTTCCTTTAAAAACTGCCATAAAAGTTGGATGGATCAGGTCATCCTGGATAGCAAATCATGGGGTTTCCAAATGTGGATCATTTCATCCAGATCATTTTTTTTTAAAATGGGGCCCAGGGGTCCCCTCTCTGTGGTCAAACGGGACCGTCAGGGGGGTTGGAGACGGGTTCCCTCAGCTGAACTAAGCCCTCCCAGGGGGCACATACTTTAAAACGGCCGGCCAGAAGTTCTCTTGCCCTTTGCCTTTGGCTGCGTACTAAACACATGATCAGCCGATCAGGACCGAGCAGCACAGGCCTGCAGCCTCCCTGCCCTGGCAGCAGAGCGAGGGCTGAGACACGGGCTGTGCTCCACCCCGTCCCCTATCACCGATACAGTGCTCATACAGGGTGCTCCCCATTATGTAGTGCTGGTTGAATTCTCAGTGGTTAATTTCATTCAGTGGACAATAAAGTACCCCAAATCTGAGTGAACATACAATGTTCCCTTCATGTTACTCCCTGATACCACAATGCATTGCGGTCGTGTTTGCTAAACCTCATTTACTGACGCAAATTAAGTTTAGAAAGGTTTAGCATGGTGTCCGAATTCTCGTTTGTTCGTTCCCTATATAGTTCACTATCACGAACACTATACAGGGTTAGGGACCGATGTAGAACACCGCTACTGTGTGTGGGAGATCACCTGGCCTACTGTGTGTGGGGGATCACCTGGCCTACTGTGTGTGGGGGATCACCTGGCCTACTGTGTGTGGGGGATCACCTGGCCTACTGTGTGTGGGGGATCACCTGGCCTACTGTGTGTGGGGGATCACCTGGCCTACTGTGTGTGGGGGATCACCTGGCCCACTGTGTGTGGGGGATCACCTGGCCTACTGTGTGTGGGGGATCACCTGGCCCACTGTGTGTGGGGGATCACCTGGCCCACTGTGTGTGGGGGATCACCTGGCCTACTGTGTGGCCTGAGTCACACTGATTCCACTCTGGGTGAGGCTGAAGTGCACACCTGTTTTGCATTGAGTCATCAGTGTGCAAAGGTCGAGCTCGCCTTCACAACACTCAAGAGATCCTGCATGGCAACATGTACCATTGTGTATGTACCATCGTCTCCAAACCTCTACAACAAACCGGTCCTCCAACAGCAGCACCCTGCGAGGGGGTTGAGACCCAGGGTGGGGGGGGTGTGGACACCCAATAAACGTAGACACTGATTACTCAAAGCACAGCAGGTGTGCAGCCTCACCCAGACCCAGAGGCTAATCAGCGTGACTCAGGCCGGGCGAGGCTGCCTAAACCAGCCGTCCTCCACACACACCCCCACACTGTGCAGAGGTCAGGGGAGAGGTCAGGGGTCAGGGGTCAGGGGAGAGAGGTCAGGGGAGAGGGGCTGATGAGGACCAGAATCCCAGGGTAGCGGACGTTCTGCCCCCCCCTCTGAAGCCCCTCTCTGGGCCCATCACTACCTAAACCTGCCGGTGGTATGTTATCATGCCCATCACTACTAATCGGTTTTACCACACGGGAACTACAATGCATGTCTTCAACATCGTTTACCCATACCGGAGTGCACATGCTACAGGGTGCTCGAATTCTCAGTGGATCATCTCATGCACTTTATAGTGCACTTAAAATACATACAGTGTGAGTGTACACACGGTGTACCCTACGTGTTACTCCCGTAGACCACAATGCAATGCGGCCGTGTTTCTCCGGAGGAGAAGAAGAAGCTGAATAACCACGAAAACAAATACATTTAATGATGGAGTCTCCGGCTCTCGTTTAAAAAAGGTCAACAATCTATTTGGATTTTAACATTTAAAATTAAGAAAAAAAACCTTGACCAAGGAAATGAAACATTTAACATCAATACAACCGCCAGCTCTCTTCGAGGGTGCCGGTGTGTTTACATGATGTGGGCCCGTCTGTCTGCGTCACACAGATACCCGGCGCATTTACTGACGCAATGACGCTTAGAAATGTTCAGCGTAGTGTCCGGATTCTGGTTTGTTGGTTCCCTATGTAGTGCACTATATCATGAACACTAACGAGGGAATAGTGAGTGAATAGGGGACGATGTAGGACACGGCTTGAGACTCAGAGCGCCTGGAGGCTCAGAGGAAGGGAGCTGCACTCATGACCTGAAGGAACGTTAAAACGTCATCAGGGCCGAGCGCACAGCACAGCCTCAAGAGTTAGAGCTCACACACACACACACACAGACACAGACACAGACACAGACACACACACACACACACACACACACCTGAGAACATTCCTTTGTGTCCCTCTACATCCCATCAGACCAGATGTTAAAGGACTCAACTTCAAAGTTTGATTAGAAATTAATAACTTGCAAAAAGTGGGGGAATGTATGTGTTGTGTGTGCGGTCAGTTGTGTTTGTGTGTGGTCGTCTTTGTGTGTGGTCGTGTGTGTGTGTGCGGTGGTGTGTGTGTGTGCGGTGGTGTGTGTGTGTGTGGTCGTGTGTGTGTGTGTGTGTGTGTGTGCGGCCGTGTGTGTGCGGTGGTGTGTGTGCGGTGGTGTGTGTGTGTGTGGTTGTGTGTGTGCGGTGGTGTGTGTGGTTGTGTGTGTGTGGTGTGTGTGTGTGCGGTGGTGTGTGTGTGTGCGGTGGTGTGTGTGTGTCCAGGCCTCCCCCGCCGCGTCCTCTCACCTCACACAGGAACAGGAAGCTGCCGTTGTGCTCCTGGAGGAGCTGCACCACGCGGGCCCCCGGGGGCCCCCCGGGGGGGGGTCCAAACAGCCGGCCGCGGTCCAGCGCGCCGCTCTTCTCCTCCGTCCACACCTCCACCTCCAGCTGGTTGAAGGCGAAGGTGCACATCTCGCCGTACTTGCAGAGCCCCACCGCTCCCGAGTTCAGCAGCTCTGGGAGACGGACGCAGTTAGACGAGCACGGTGCACCCCTTTAACTGGAGGACAGACTGGCCTTCAACAGACGGAGCACGGGGCGCCCCTTTAACTGGAGGACAGACTGGCCTTCAACAGACGGAGCACGGGGCGCCCCTTTAACTGGAGGACAGACTGGCCTTCAACAGACGGAGCACGGGGCGCCCCTTTAACTGGAGGACAGACTGGCCTTCAACAGACGGAGCACGGGGCGCCCCTTTAACTGGAGGACAGACTGGCCTTCAACAGACGGAGCACGGGGCGCCCCTTTAACTGGAGGACAGACTGGCCTTCAACAGACGGAGCACGGGGCGCCCCTTTAACTGGAGGACAGACTGGCCTTCAACAGACGGAGCACGGGGCGCCCCTTTAACTGGAGGACAGACTGGCATCCACCAACAGGTTCAGTCTGGGACTCGGAACAGGAACAACACAGCCTTCTCTGTACTCCGTTCAACACCCTCTCATGTCTGACCCCCTCCCTCACCCTCTCATGTCTCACCCCCTCCCTCACCCTCCCATGTCTGCCCCCTCCCCACCTCTCAGCTCTCTCATGTCTCACCACCCTCACTCCCTCACACCCTCTCATGTCTCACCCCTCCCTCACCCTCTCATGTCTGACCCCCTCCCTCACCCTCCCATGTCTGCCCCCTCCTCACCCTCTCCATGTCTCGCCCCCTCCCTCACCCTCATTCACCCTCTACCATGTCTCACCCCCTCCCCCTCCAGTCTGCCCCTCCCTCACCCTCCCATGTCTGCCCCCCTCCCTCACCCTCTCATGTCTCACCCCCTCCCTCACCCTCTCATGTCTCACCCTTGCACAGCATGAACTTCCCGGTGAAGGGTCGGGTGAGGGGGAGGGGCCGCACCCGGGTCCAGGCGGGGGAGGGGTCGTCCCGCCGGCGGCACAGTAGGAGGTCCTGCTGGCAATCATGGACCAGCTCGGGGGTGTGGACGAAGGAGTACACCGAGCGCCCTGGAGGGGGGGGAGGAGGGGGAGGTTAGGAGGGGGGGTGGAGGAGGGGGAGAGGGGAGGTTAGGAGGGGGGGACGGAGGTTAGGGGGGAGGAGGCGGAGCCTAGGAGGGAGGAGGGAATTTGGTAGCACCAAATTCTGGGCCCTGTATACAAGAGGTACTGATGGCCCCCCCCAAATTCCCCCTACCAGCCCCCTGCGCAGAATTGTTGATGACGGGGGGGGGGGGGGGGGATCAGTTGTTGACCGGGGGGAGGACAATTGTTGACAGGGGGGGGGAATTTGTTTTGGCAAAACCGGTTGTAATTTGTTATTTTGAGGCAGCAGGGGGTGTTGTCGCAGCTAAATGTAACCAATAAAGTAACCTGTAGTCTCACTTAGTTTCTTTTAAAATCAAGTAATCAATAAAGTAACTAAGTTACTATTTTAAGGTGTAACTAGTAATCAGTAATCTGATTACTTTTTCAAGGTAACTGTGGCCACACTGGTATTGACGGTGTGCGTTACCTTTATGGTATGTGTAGTAGTGTTGTGTAGTGTTGTGTAGTGATGGTGTGCGTTACCTTTATGGTATGTGTAGTGTTGTGTAGCAGTGTTGTGTAGTGACGGTGTGTGTTACCTTTATGGTATGTGTAGTAGTGTTTTGTAGTGTTGTGTAGTGATGGTGTAACCTTGTCGGGAGTAACAGACGGAGCAGGCCCCCAGGAACATGTGGGTGGAGTCCAGCGGGTTCGAAGATTTGGTTCCCTTCTACAGACACATGCAGACACAGACACAGACACAGACACAGACAGACAGACAGACAGACAGACAGACAGACAGACAGACAGACAGACAGACAGACAGACAGACAGACAGACAGACAGACAGACAGACAGACAATGTATGTCAACGCTGAGTGAATACACTCAACAAAATCGTAATTCAAAATCGACCAATCATCCCAAAGCGGAGTCTCACTTCAGGACTCGGTTTGGCAGAACGCTTTCGGGACCACTTGGCACCTTGAAGGAAAGAAGAGGGAAAGAATAAAGTCAAACTAATCAGGAGACCTGGTTCCTGATGAGATATATATATATATATATATATATATATATATATATATATATATATATATATATATATATATATATATAGATCTAGATAGACCCGCCCTGTACCGGGTCTGTGGGGGTCCTCTTCCAGGGTGGAGAAGGAGTCCAGGGCATCCAGGGACCTGGGGAGACCTCCAGCCTGGGGCTCCGAACCTGAGGCACCCTCCAGGCTCTCCAGGGCCTGGTCCAGGGACCCATCCAGGGCCTGGTCCAGGGACCCGTCCAGGGCCTGGTCCAGGGACCCGTCCAGGACCTGGTCCAGGGACCCGTCCAGGACCTGGTCCAGGGACCCGTCCAGGACCTGCTCCGTGGCCTCAGCCTCATCTGCTCCGGGGGCCCCACCACCAGCTCGCCCCTGGACCACCTTGAAGCCGTCCATCTGGTCCAGCTGGTCCAGGGTCCCCCTCGAGTCCAGCTGGTCCAGGGAGTCCAGGGAGTCCAGCTGGTCCAGGTTGTTAAGCTGGTCCATCTGGTCCAGGGAGTCCATCTGGTCCACCTGTTCCAGGGAGTCCATCTGGTCCAGCTGGTCCAGGGTCCCCCTCGAGTCCAGCTGGTCCAGCTGGTCCAGGGAGTTCAGGGTCCCCCTCGAGTCCAGCTGGTCCAGCTGGTCCAGGGAGTTCAGGGTCCCCCTCGAGTCCAGCTGGTCCAGGGTCCCCCTCAAGTCCAGCTGGTCCAGGGAGTTCAGGGTCCCCCTCGAGTCCAGCTGGTCCAGGGAGTTCAGGGTCCCCCTCGAGTCCAGCTGGTCCAGGGTCCCCCTCGAGTCCAGCTGGTCCAGGGAGTCCAGGGTCCCCCTCGAGTCCAGCTGGTCCAGGGTGTCCAGACTCTCTGTGAAGGGCCCCTGTCCTGGGCGGCGGTCGGCCCTGCGGCCCCGTGCCGGTCGGGGAGCCGGTCGGGGGGCCGGCATGAGGCCCTCCCATTGGTCCAGGCCGTCCAGGGGGGGGGAGACGTGGGGGAGGACCTCCACCGCCCCCCGGCCGAAGGAGGCGGGGGGCAGCAGGGGGGAGGGGGCGGGCAGGGGGCCCGGGGGGCCCGGGGGGCGGGGGCGGGGCTGGGGGGTCCGTGAGGGAGGGCTGGGGGTGGGGCCAGTGGCGAACAGAGTGCCGGTCTGGAAGACGGGAGGAAGTGATGTCAGAGGAAGTGATGTCAGAGCAGCGAAGGAAACATTTTGGAATGAATGCTGAAATTTTACATTCAATACATTTTATTTTAAATAATATAAACACCAATATGTAAATGAGTCATAGCAACCCTTAAGGGCACGTCAACACGGAGTCCTGTGGGCCATGTTGGTAAACTACAAAGTCCAACTTACAGAGATAAGCACCACACACACACACACACACACACACACACACACACACACACACACACACACACACACACACACACACACACACACACACACACACACACACACACACACACACACACACACACACACACACCCTTTCTCTCTACCTGGGGAGGGAGGCCGTCCAGCAGGCTGTCCAGGTCCTCCCCCGTCAGATCAAAGTCCTCCAGCGGGTCGGGGGCGGCCCCCAGGGGGGGCCTGTGGGCGGGGCCTGTGGCGGCCATGGGGGCGGGGCCTCTGAGGGCGGGGCCTTTAGGGGCGGGGCCTCTGAGGGCGGGGCCTGGGGCGGGGCCTTTGAGGGCGGGGCCTTTAGGGGTGGGGCCTCTGAGGGCGGGGCCTTTGGGGGCGGGGTCTGTGAGGGCGGAACCCGTGGGGGCGGGGCCTCTGGTGGCTGGGCCTCTGGTGGCAGGGCCTGTGAGGGCGGGGCCTTTGGGGGCGGGGCCTTTGGGGGCGGGGCCCGTGAGGAACAT